>CM052895.1:131209770-131281411 GCA_028534135.1 Potos flavus | reverse complement strand
CCCTTCCCCCATGGAGAGACACTTCCTGAACATTCTTTTTTCTCAACAGTACAGTTAGTTTGAGAATCGTATAGAAATGTGTCTTTGCTCAAGTCTTACTTCTGTCCCACAAACAAATTCGCCACTATTTCTTTGCTGTCCTCTGACCACAATCCCTTCGGACTTGTGATTTCAGCTGAAGAGTGGATAAAGGCTTTCTTCATTTTCTTAAGTGCTCGGGGGACTTGAGCACATGTAAAGAGCACATGCTCACACGCTTCATGAGGCCTACGACCTTCTCTCTGGAGACCACAGATGCAGGGCTGACCGTCTGTCCTGTCCACGGGGAAAGCGACCCACTGGCAGCCTTCTGACTGGGAGCTGCTGCGAGGAGGCCCGAGCTGACTCATTGCTGCAGGAGGTGCATTTTGTGGCCCAGACACGCTCCTTCCGCCATCTTACAGGGTCCTTTCTCTTGAGAGACTTGTCTTTGGGAAGCAGTGAGAAGGCCTTGGAATAGCACTCCAAATTCCCAGCCGGCCTGCAAGAATCGAGGCTGAGGATGGACCTTTTGGAAGATTCTCACTGCAGACAGCCTGAGGTCTCCACATAGCAGAGGGGCGGGGAATGGCGTCAGCCAGGGTGGGACAGAGCTCAGGCACATAGGGTCACACATGGAGGCACAGCAAAGGAGTTTTGGGGACTCATTCAACAGCTTTATTCCAATAAGTAGTTGGCCAGATAGCCTCGTCCCTTCTGGTGGGGCAGTTTGGCATGAAGTGTTTGGGTTCTCGCCTGGGTTCTGAGTGACTCACGTAGGTCCCTGACATCTCTGCCCTCCCCCCACGCTCCCCAGTCACTGCTCCCGGCCGCTGTCATCATCTTTGTTTAAAAACTGAAAAAGGAGGGCGCCTGGGTGGCTCAGTGGGTTAAAGCCTCTGCCTTTGGCTCAGGTCATGATCTCAGGGTCCTGGGGTTGAACCCCGCATCGGGCTCTCTGCTCACCGGGGAGCCTGCTTCCCCCTCTCTCTCTGCCTGCCTTTCTGCCTACTTGTGATCTCTCTGTCAAATAAATAAATAAAATCTCTAAAAAAAAAAAAAAAAAACTGGAAAAGGAGACACGTTTCGACAACCACCTGTAGAAATCATTGCAAAAGTGTCTTCTGCCCCATTTAAGGATGGGTAAACTTGCTTCTGTGTGTGAGGCTCACCAAAGATATGGAGCAGACCCAATCACAAATATTTCCTATAATCATCATGGGGAAGGGATAGGGCCCATCGCCTAGTTTTGAAAATACTGTTTTTCAATCATGTCATCAACTAGATTTCAGTTCTATACGTCCTCTGACAAAGCTTTCAATGCTGTATTTCCAGTCCGGTCAAACAAACACCTCGCAAAGACGTCCTGCGGCTCTGGAAGCACCACGAGGAAGGAGGGTCCCCTGCCCGTCCCGCCGGGCCGCTTCCAGGCACTGGCCGCAGCTCGGGCCTGTCCCGATGGGAGGCAGATCCTCGAACCACACGCGGCTCTGTGCTTAGTGCAGGTTCCAGCGGTGAATTACTTATGCGCCCGTAGACTGCCAGCCTCCAAGTGAGCACGTCCACGCATCTCCCTTCCCGGGCACGCAGCGCTGTCCGTCCGGGGCGCCTGCCGCGGGCCCCGGAACCCAGCTTCGCCGCTTTGCGTGGGGGCCCAGCAAATCCCCCCTCGCTCCCAGACTTCATCAAGGCCGTGCACTTGTCCACCTATCCGTTTAACCACTAACGCGTGCCAGGAACGCGCACCGTCGTCCTCCTCGGCGCGGGGCCGCGCTGCGCGTCCCTGCGGCACCTGCTGCCCGCACCAGCGTCCGGGGGAGGACAGCCCCTCGCCCTCCGCCGCGCGGGCACCGCACGTCCACTCCTCCCGGGCGCGCTCGCTCACGGCTAAGGCTGCGGCTCGCACTGTCACTACGCACACGACGCACCCCGAGGAGACCCTCCTCCTCCCAGCGCTGCAGTCCCCCAGAAGCGGCCCACTGAGTGCGGGGTCGAACCGCGGAGCCGCGCGGAGGCGGGGGCG
This sequence comes from Potos flavus, assembly GCA_028534135.1. Classification (NCBI taxonomy): domain Eukaryota; kingdom Metazoa; phylum Chordata; class Mammalia; order Carnivora; family Procyonidae; genus Potos; species Potos flavus. The sequence goes on along the minus strand of CM052895.1, from coordinate 131,279,370 downwards.
GTGGAGCGCGCGCGCCCCCTCCAGGCCGGCGCCTGCGTTCCCGGCTCGCAGCCTCCCTCGCGCCGACTGCTGCCCGGCTGGGTTGTCCTGTTCCTTATCAGGATGCAGGCCTGAGCTCTCCAGAGCCTTCCTGTCGGGGACACCCCCAGGACAAGCACTGCGGGGTCTCGGTGCTCGACGGCGGTGAACCAGTCCTGCCTGGGGGGGCGGTGGGCTGTGCATGGAGCGGACCAAGGAGGGGTCTGCTCCCTGTGACCCTGCAGGACAAGGACGGCTTTCAGCATAGGGCTGCGGTTGTCACTTTGTCAACAGCACAGAGAAAAGGGCGTTTGAGAGTGGAGGAGGCATCCGCAGGAGGGCAGAGCAGGACTCCCCACCGTCTTGCCCAAGAGCTGACCTTTGCAGAGGGGCCGGCGGGCTCAGAACCTGCTGGTCCGCACAAGGAGCCGGAGGCAGACTGGGAAAGGATGTTAAAGAATTATATCTATTCTTAAATAAATAAAAAATTATATATATTCCATATTAATACATATATAATTGAGATACATATTTATTTATTCAAGTACAATTAACATACGGTATTGTCTTAGTTTCAGGTGTACAATGTAGTGATTCAACACTTCCATGCGTTTCTCAGTGCTCACCAAGATTAAGTGCGCTCTTTCATCTACTTTCCCCATTCCCCCCCGCCCCCCATCTGGCAACCACCAGTATTTTCTCTGCATTTAGGAGTCTGGTTTTGTTTGCATTTGTCTCTTTTATTTTGTTCATTTGTTTTGTTTTTTAATTCCACATATGAGTGAAATCCTACGGTATTTTTCTTTCTCTGATGGACTTATTTCACTCAGCATTATATGCTCTATACTTATTTATATCTCTGATATTTTATATTTGTCAATCATATTAAATATATAAATAAAACGATCTCTCTGTCTGTCCTCTCCGTCCCAGCTCCTGAGCCGCAATCCGAAGCTGGTGTGCTGTGAGCGCAAGTGTCAGTAGTGAGCAAGGTGGATGGGTGTGCAGGGACACGAGGACGCTCCTTTTGTCTTCATGGGCCTCCCTTCAGCGAAGACGAGCCTTTTCAAGCCAAGGCACAACACAGAGACGCACAGGAACGTCCTGTGGACGTGTGAAGAAATGCTGACTTGTCTCAGACACGTTTGCTCTGTCTCCTTTGGACAGAAAAAGTCATCATATGCATTGGCCAACTCCCCACCCTGACCCTTCAGGACGGACGAGCCCGGGTGCCCGCTGTTAGTCCGTGACCTTGGCACAGGCTCCGATCACGGCGCACCGCCAGGACACTTGGAGCCTGTTACCCAGACGCTGCCGGGTGGGTCTTCCCCTGACCACCGAGGGGGAAATGTGCCATCCTGCCAGATGCTTTTCCAAGAGGGGCATGGCCCTCAGCCAGGCTGCCCTGCACTTTGGACAGTATTTACGCTTGGGGGTGTGTAGCAAGGGGCTCCCTTTCCAGGGACGGTACAAATATAGGAGAGCATGACTTTGGATTCCAGCTAGAGGGATGTGCACGGTCCTGGAGCCCCGTGGTCACCTCGCTTGGCTGGAGGACAGCCACCTAACTCCCTAATATACCCTGAGGGCTTCTTCTAGCAACTTCCAACCTGTTGAAAGAAGTATTTAGTGGAGTTTCACAGTATGCCTTCAATCATGGCTGTGCTTTGACTGCATCTTAAAGATGCAATAGCTCCCCAGCATAACTCTTGCATTTCCTGAGTGTTAAATACTTGCAATTCTGCTAAGGGCTCTGAGCGACAAATTTTCTTATATAATGACTATAAGGAGTTACTCTGATCTTTAAAAATGTATTTAAAATAATAAAAATTATGCAGACTTGTCAGAGAAAACACACCTAGAGAATTATATGAAGCAAAAGATCAGCATTGTCCTTTGAACCTTCCCATCCTGTTGCTCACAGAATACCAATGATAATGCTTTGTTTATATTATCTGAATTGGAACTGTTGACAGAGATTCCAGAAGCCCCATTGAAACTCCACTTAGAACAATGCCAGCGCTCAGAGGATGGCTCTCTATCCAAGCTGCAAAAAGCCTCAAGGAAAACAGAAGGATGATTTCCTTGCGCGGTGTACTTCTAAACACAACACCAACGTAATGTACGTATCTTTCAGAACCACGATTAGGAAGAAATAGAAATATATTGCCCATATTACACTGGATCACACACAAATCTCTCACCCAAAGCCTGATTTGTCCTCCCAGATTTTTCTTGACATGGAAAAACTGGAAATTATTCACATTCAAAGCACTGATAAATTTGTCCAAGAATATATGAAGTGAAAGATCTACATAAGAACATCTCGTAAAATGGTATAAAACACAATATATAAAACACAATTGAAGGGAAAAATATATTTTATGCAAATAAATTATGTCCCTGAAGATCAAATGTATTGAAAATGCAAAGAGCAGCTAAATAAAGTGTTTTATGGACGCTGCAGGAGGGTTTTAAGACGGTTTCCTAGTAGGCAAGGAATCCTATTTTGCAGAGCTATAAAAGTTGCTTTCTTTTTTTACCCTCAGAAAAGTTCTAAAAAATATTTCCAGATTCTTGAACCTGCTGCGAGTCTGCAAGAATCCAAACATTAAATTGCCCTTTGCCATACATCTACTTTTAAGAGTTTATGATAAAACTTACTCAAGAGACAAATAATGCCTATGCTATGATTCATGTAGGTAAATAAATAACTTAAAATACAAACAACGAGATGTATTGTAAGGAGAATTGGGGTAGTTCTGAGTCCTGTACCTATTGCATAAAATAACCTTGCCATACTTTACACGTTAAAAATATTCTACATTATTTTAGGAAAGAAAACAGCCCAGATAACCCTCTTTACTTAAGCACCAACAACAGAAAGAGGGGATCTGAGTAAGGCATCAGGAGAGATATGATGAGAGAGATCATGGGGATCTAATGGCCAAAAAAAATAAATAAATAAAATAAAGAGGTAGGACCCTGTTAAGAAACGTATGATTCTGATTAAAAAAAATCTTCATTTATTTTGGGGATTTTTCTTAAAAAGTATCTCAAAATATGTTACACGGATTCTAAGATGAATTGCTGTCATAGTTAGAGCGTTCAAAGCAAGAACATATTGATCTCTTCATTTTGCAGCTGGGAACACTGAAACAACATGAAACACACTTCTGCTCCTCAAAGGATGCTGTGAAGAGGAGAGGAAGGCAGCCACAGCGCGGGAGAACACATCTGAGACACACATACTTGAGGAGGTCTCACATATAACTCCTTCACTTCACAAGACAAAGACAGAGAACCTCACTCAAGACGGATAAGAAACTTACATAATCACGGAAGGGCTCTGAAACATACGAAAATGTACAATCTCATTAGTCGTAGAGGAAAGGCAGATCGGAATTATAATGACATACCACTACATAAGCAGCACCATGTTTAACATAGAATACAAATAAACACGGGTTTGTGAACACGTGGAGTGACCGAAACCCTCACATACTGCCTTTGGAAGTGTGAATGGGCACCCATTTGGAAACCAATGGTGTCTACTTATTCCGACACAGACAACTAAGGCATGTGATCAGAAGTCAGAAGGACAGCCGAGGGGTGGGACTGTGCGACCCGACAAGGGGGGGGTGTAGCGGGGAGGGAATGAAGGCTTGGCATTCCGAATCTTCAACTGCAGGGCAGTCACATGAAGGTGACCTTGTTAAAAACATACTGAGCCGACACAAAGTGCGTGCTCCATTCTGTACACACAGAACGCAGTGAGGACCCTTAAGGGATTCCACCTACCCTGCAGGCCAGGACCCCGCCAGCCACGGCTGCTCAGTTTCTGGGTAATTCACTGATGTTCTGTTCAGCTCTAGTCCTCTTGCTGTAGGAGAGACAAAGCTTCCGGAAACTCTTCATCAGGGCAGCGCTGGGAGAACCTTTAGTAATCTTCAGATTTGAGAATGTGATTGTTCTTATGAAGCCCTAACTGGGGGCCAACGGGGACACAGTCTTGAAAACTCTCCCTCCCCAGTGGTGAGAACAGCGTGGCTGGAAGCAGACTCCAGAACTCACAGGCATTAGCAAAACCAAAGTCTTAGTAAACAAGAGGATTTTGAATTTCATTCTCTTGGTGTCTGGAGAGAGGAGAATAGAGTGGAAGCATCGAGGATTATATGGTGGAGCACCCCTGCCTTGCTGTTTCTGTAACTTCAGCAAGCCCTTTGCCTCTTCGCGCATCCAGATTCAGGGATGTGGACACATTGGTCCATAGCTGAGCTTTGAACTTCATGGATGCAAGATGCTGACCACAGGACGGGACAAGGGCAAAGGGATGATAGTCAGGCTTCCGCCACCTCTCATAATGAATTCCCAGATACATAGGAAGTAATGACAACTAGAACTATTGATAGCCAATAAACAAAAATATCTCTCTGCCTTTCCAACAATGATATTGGTGTTTGGGGCATATCATCTTGTTTTGTTTTGCTTTTATTGTCTTTCTCCCAGTAGGATGTTTGCTCCGTAGGAAGAAAGGCATTCTCTGTCTTGCTTATTTATGACTGCATCAATCCACTTCACAGTGCCAGATACATAGTACGTACTCAATAAATACCTATCGAGTGAAAGGAATGATGAATCACCATGGCAGGCTGTTTTTGCCTGCAGAGTGGAAAGATCCCCGATTTTTATATTGTCAGCAAAAGATGTCTATGTCACAAGCATGATTAAGACAAAGCTTGTTTGCCTTTACTTACAGATATATTCCTTTGGCCTAAAATATTTTTAGTATACCTGGGCTGCTCCCAAAAGTATGTTTTTTTATGGTTTTTGTTTGTTTGTTTGTTTTGCTATTCTTGTTGTTGTTGTTGTTTCTTCCCTTGACTCACCTGGAATTAGGGATTTCTCTTAAACAAGGATAGACCGTTGAGAATCTTTGGCCCTAGAGTTTTACATCCTCTCATGCTTACTCCACTGGGAAGTGCCCCACCAACACTGAAATAAACACAAAGAAGACATGAACTTGGCCAGGGGCAAGAAAATCCAATGGAACTGTTCAGTGACTGCAGAAGAGTATCGCGCAGACCAGTTCATTCTTTTTTCTCTTTTCCTGAATCACCCTAACCCCTATGAACTCCCAGCACATTTTGGAATCCCAAACTAACACTAATGATTACTTATTTAGTTTGTGTCCAACAAGGTCTTTCAGGCTCATTCTCTTTTTGTTTAAATAGTGATTTCAATTCTTTTTTATTGAATTGACATGTTTTTGGAAGTATGCAATAAACTATTTCACTGCTATGTCCAGAGAGCCTAGTCTGTGCCAGGCATTTTGCTAAAGATTTTCATATTTTTTCTCTCATTAAGTTTTCTGAATAGATTGATGGGAAAGTGATGATGTTATTAGTCTCTGGTCTCTGTACATGTTAGAATAAGATTTAAGTATAAGTAATAGAAAAAAAAGAGGGAAACTTAATTAAAGTAGCTAAAACAAAGTAGGATGTTCTCCTTCCTATTTGAGAACGTTGTAGGTTGTTAGTTCAAGGCTGGTGAGTTCCTCCATGGCTTTATCATGAGGGTGTCTCATGATTCAAGATGGCTGCTGAATTCCAGCCATTATATCCTCTTTGCATCCAGCAGGAAGAAGAGCGTGGGCGGAGAGTAGGGGATGGAGGGGAATAAGGAAATACTCGTCTTCTCAAGACACTATTAAATTTTCATGCATAACTTCTGAATAGTCCATTGGTCAGAATTTAGCCACATGGCCACATCTATTTGTGATGGGTGCTGGGAAATGTAGTCTTTGTGATGGGTAGCCAGGAGCCTAGCTAAAAATCAGAGAGTAAAATTAGTAAGGGAAAAGGGGGAAATGGATATTGGCAGGTAGTTAGAAGTCTCTGCCACAATGTATGCGATCATTTGGCAATACAACATGGTCATTAAAGTCGAGGAATTGAAGACTGCATCCCTATAGATTCTAATATTGACTTCTGCATGTGATCACATTTCCAGAAATTCAATGTAAGTACCCGGCTGTGGTTCCTAGTTCACTACTTGGAATTTCGTCAACAGAAACTTTTCTTATTCTGAGGGTTTTTCTACACTGCAAAAATAGCACAAAAAGATTAGTTTGTAAGCATACTTCTGATTTATGGGAACTGCATAAGCAGTAAAACTAAGCTGAGCAAAAACTATAATAAAGGAAAGAAAGGAAAAAATCCCTCATTTTAACAAGTTTGCAAAACCCTCCACTCCATCTGTTGGAGAAGAAATGGGCTTAAGGTGTCCCTCTGGGGAGTGACTGGAAGGAAGGCCACTTCTGCTTAGAGGGAGATGTTTCCCCTTCCCTTTTACTCTCTGTATTCACCATCACTTCTCATTTATCAGTTTGAAACACCCGGGAGTGTGGCAAAGACACCCAGTAATGCTCCTGGCCCATCGGGTCAGAGATAACATCGTTTTAATTCATGTCTTTGACTATATGGAACCAAATCTACTCCAGACCTATTCACAGAGCTCTGCCAGCAAGCCCCCTGGTCTGGCAACAGCAAACCTCAACAAGTAAGAAAGTATTTTCTTTCCTGCCCCATGGGGGGGAGGGTCTTTTAGAAGGAGGAGAATCATTTGGGGTTGAAGCTTAGGGTAATCATAACATCTCATCAGCGAGAAATGATTCTTCCTAATGTTTAAGTTTCTTTTTCTTTTAAATGATTCTTTTTAATTTTTAGTTCCGATTGTTTCACTCAGTTTATAATTATCCTAACAAAAGCGGAAAAAATAATACAGATAACCATTTAGAAGATCCAAGATTCCACGGGAGCGTTATCCTGTAGCATGAAGACACTCCCTTTCAGTAGACTCAGCATCAGTACCTGAGGCACAAAGCACCCAAAAAGCAAAATAGAACATTTGAAAAAAACACATAAGGTTGGGATTTCTGGAACTTTAATAGCTTTCCACTTAAATTTTTGGCTATCATGCACTTTAGCTAAGAGAAAAAAAAATAATGAGTTTTACAACATTCAACTTGCTTTATAACATATTACATAATGGCATAAGCTCCATAAAGAAAGTTGTGTGCAGTGCTGTAAAACGTATTAGGTCACCAATATTTCTAGTTTCATATTAAGAAATTAGAAATAATGGTTCAGATTAGAGTTACCAGAATTATTAAAAATCCTTTGAATTGCATCAGTCATTCCCAAGAATATACTAATGAATTTGTAGCCTTAAAAATGAAAAAAAAAAAAAGTTTCATTTATAAATTCACCTGAGGTGAAAGAAGTCATGTTAACATTTTAAGTTTTATGTGGACTTTCCATGGGCTAGACCGCTCTCTCCGCTTCGCCCCCTGCCCTATATAGCTCACCTTAATTTCCATTTTGTAGGCCCCAACGTGAGAATGATTTTTAAAAATCAGACATTTAGTCTGAATATAGTAATGACGAACTATCCTCCTTCAAATGTTATTTTAAGTTTAAATGTTTAAATTACATGAAGTAGTTTCAGGTCCCGCAGAGTCTTCAAGTGCTCTTTGTCCTCCGCCCCTTCTGGTTCCTCCACCTTCCATGTCTGGATAACATCTCTCACTTCTGGGTCCCAGGAACGGCCTCTGTGGATGGCGGAGCCACGGAATCCCGATCCTACGGCGCCTGTTCGTGCTGCCGCATCGTGGCCCGGTACCTCCAGCGAGAGCGCGAGTTTCTTGAGGGTTGGAACTATGCAACACGGGAGAGAACTTAGACAGAAAGGGGGCTCAAGATGGTTCCTTCTGAACATGAGTTGGAGAAGAAGAAGGGAAGATAAAAGACTAATGTCCGTTTATGCTGAATGCTGCTTCAGCGACTTGTCAGTACCTCTTTCTCTTTGAAAGCTTGAATTACAGCAGGCAAAGGGCTGATTCTTGGTGCAGGATATAATTTACCTGTCCTGTTCTCCAAGATAAAAAGGTGTTTGGACTGCACAAAGTGAATCTCCCTGCTTTTTTGGGGCAGAGTGACAAAATACAGAGAACATTAACCTGTTTATCAGTCTCACATCTCTTGGGGAGATAACACTCCTTTATCCCTGTCTGTTCTTTATCCACTGATCCCATCCTTCCATCCATCTAACCCACCATCCACCAATCATCCCTCCAATCACCCGACCTATCACCCATCCTATCACCCACCCAACTAGCCAACCAACCAGCCAGCTTGCCTTTACTCGCCACCCAGTCCTACTGCAACAAGGACTGTAATGGCCGTAGGTGGAGCTGATAATCTCTGTGGCCTCTGGGAACTCACCACAGGGTATACAGGCAACATAGAAAACATAGAAATGAAGCGAAGGTTAGAACACACAACTGAGATCCCATGGGAGAGGGATCTCGAACAAAGATTCTGGGGCAGTCAGATCCACTTAACCTTCGAGAACTACTGAGATCCAGGTCTGTGCTTAATAGCATTCCATTCATGACCTAATTTACAACAAATGGGGGACACATGTATTCCTTTACACTACATCGAGTCATGTTGATCTGCAAGATGTACCTTAATTTTATGTGCTATTCAGAAAACTACCAACATGGACAATCTTATAGGAGACCGGTCTAGAGTGGGTTGATCAAAGGCACATGTCATCAATGGGAGGATTAACAAAACCAGAACCAGAACCCAAAGAGGAACAGGGAGGAAACTTGCAGATCTCAACTCTGGCCAAGGGCAGAAAAAGATTCCAAAATCTTCTCTAAGAATTTGCATCTCGTGCTGACATACACATGCATTCTTAGTTGGAATTCACTCTGCCAACAAAGTCCAAAGATCCTCGGGCAGAGAAGTCATCTTAAAGTGGTTTAAAGCTGATGGGGCTCCCAGATTAGGAAAGGTAGCAAATGCAGATCCTCTTCAGAAGACTCCAATCTCCATCCAGGCCTACAGTGATTACATGACACCATTGTTAGAAAGTTGTATGTCAGTTTCAGATGCGATAAAATGCAAACAGAAGCAATCACCTTAGAATCCTTATTGGTAGGCATGCAGTCATATGAATTGTGGGTGTGCATTCAAAATGTTTGTCTCCTGTTTGCTACAACGGGTTATCAGATCCACATGGACTGGATTACTTACATGTAGGCTATGATGTAAATACGTGGCAAAATTTGGGTAAAATTGTTTTTGAGAGGTTTATTAACCATACATCTAGTAAGCAATATATTATGGTTCTCTCCTCACTGAGATGCACGTTTTCCTTCAAGTCACCGTTCATATAAGTGCAACAGACTACAGAGGCCTCGGCTTCTGTGCACACATTGCTAAAGCTGGTAGATACATTTAGAGCATCATCTTACAAGGACTGGGAACCTTTCCCTTCACGATTGCCGAACAAGAGAATTTTACCTTTATTTTTATATTTTTAAAGATTTTATTTATTTATTTGACAGAGAGAGAGAGACAGTGGGAGAGGGAACACAAGCAGGGGAAGTGGGAGAGGGGGAAGCAGGCTTCCCGCTGAGCAGGGAGCCCGATGCGGGGCTCCATCCCAGGATTTTGAGATCGAACCCCAAGGTCGGCTCCCCGCTCAGTGGGGAGTCTGCTTCTCCCTCTCCACCTCCCTCTGCTTCTCCTCCCACTTGTGCTCTCTCTCTCTCTCTCTCTCTCTCTCGATTGCTCTCTCTCAAATAAAGTCTCAAAAAATAGTATATGAAGATTGATGCTATATTGTCTATTTATGAGAATGAAGGCTCTTCATTGGCCTATGGGTTTTAGTTTTTTATCAGAGTTTGGAATGGGTATTAATAAGCCATTCTAATTTCTTTGATAGACTTATTAAAAAGTTTCACTTTTGCAAGGCAGTTTCAAGGGTAAAGTCTAAGTGACATGATCAGCCATTTTCAAGAGTGAAATGAACTTTGAGGAAGATTTAGAGTCAGATGTATAACTTGGCATCATGGAAGGTTCTGAGTGGCTGATGTGCACAGTTGTATTTGAAGGAATTCCTGTCAACTGTGAGCTCAGAGCCATGTGACCAGAGGGTCAAGAGGGGTGCCTCCACATTTGGGGACAGAAGGGGAAGTGCCTTCTTTAGGCCTCAGTTTCCCAATGAATGCATGGCATTCATTCAGCAGAAATGTATTGTCCTAGTGTCTATTCTCAGTGCTCAGGGAATAATGTGGGATCAAGGCTTCTCTCATGGGTGCCACATTCTGGAAGTTCTAGGAGTGATTACATCATTCTCGTAAGGATTTCGTGTACCCACCACATTATAGCATGTCCTCAGTAATGAGGAATCACTAATATTAGTAGGAGAAAAATCAGTCATAGAATTATCAACCTTTGAGTTGAGAATATTTGTGAAACTGGAATATTTCAAAGAGGTAGCAATGAGATGCTTTGAAGAAAAGATTCATAATACCAGAAAATGGAAACACTTCCTACCCAAGTATTAAAATATAAGGCTGGGGTGCCTGGGTGGCTCAGTGGGTTAAAGCCTCTGCCTTCGGCTCAGGTCATGATCTCAGGGTCCTGGGATCGAGCCCCGCATCGGGCTCTCTGCTCAGCGGGGAGCCTGCTTCCCCCTCTCTCGGCCCGCCTCTCTGCCTACTCGTGATCTCTCTCTCTGTCAAATAAATAAATAAAATCTTTAAAAAAATAAAATAAAATAAAATATAAGGCTAAGATGTGTTTATATAATTTTTTACTTAAATTGTCCATGAAAATACATGAACTTTACCAGCAGGATCACCTCTGTTATATCTTTTCCTCTATTCTTGATTTTTCTCCTACGATCTTTGTTGAATGCCTACCTTGTAACAGAAGAGTGCTGAGCAAGGCATGTGCCCTATTCAGGTCCAGCAAAAAGACAGACATGTAATTAAATATTTAAAATACCCTGTGACAAATTTTATCATTGAAAGATGTGAAAGGCATAGGAGCTGGCGATTGGGGGTGAATGGTTGTGTCTGGCTGGGGTTAAGGACAAGGTGAAGAAGTCTGGGAGAAAAGAAAGACTAGAGACAAAAGATTAGAATATGAGCCATATCCGAAAAGAAGGAGGAAAGGAACCCTGCTGAATTGAATTTGCTTGCTTCTATTTGCATTTAACACCCCCCTTCCCCCGGGGAATTGCAAGGACAGACCTCCATGGTGGGAGAGCAGTGACAGGAAACACACAAATACAAGTCACTCTCATGTTCCTGTGACTGCTTATCAATTCCAAAGGGCTTCAAATATATCTGTCCATCCTCAGCCACAAGGGATTGAAGACGTGTCTCCACGGTCATGTCTGAGCAGAACCCAGAGCTGGGGAACCGCAGCAGGTTAGGGAGAATCCAGCCCATCACTCCGTTCCTCTACCGCGGCACTCATTCTCAGAGCACGCATTGTAGACAACGTAGAGATTCGAGCTCTTACAAAGATGGTGCAAGCTTCCCCGGTTATCGGCCCACTAAAGCTACACGCACAGACACATCCCTGCAAACTGTTTCTTGCACCCCATACCCTTTAAGGATCTAAGATTCCAAGTCCCGCCTTGCCTTTAAGACTTTGCCCTAGACCCCAAATCCTCCTGCAGCTTGCCTCATGTTTATTTTTATGGACTTACTTAAGTTGCATTCTTGAAGACCCAAATTAAGGTGGTTTTTTTTCTTCAAATAAAACAAATTGAAGTTAAAACTAACCACATGTCTCAGTGAATTCAGGCTGCCTTGCAATTCTTGAAAAATAAAAGTAAGTGAGTAAGTGCTTTTCAAAGTGATATTTTAACCTCCTGCCAACACTTTTGTAGTAAAATATGATTTTTTATTATTATTCAAATGTGAGTTTGGGGACATGATTGAGGTTTTCCTATAATCCGTAAAAATGAGGAAACAACTTAAAAATGTTTGGGCAACCTCCAAATAGAGAGGAAAAAAAGTTTTTAAAGGTGAGTGAGTTAATGTAGCACATGTTATAATAAAAACCCAACAAAAAGTAGCCCTTATAGTCCAATATTCTGGCACACAAACTCAGCCATTCTTCAGGGAGACTTTACTACCTTATTTCTAATAGAGAGCCCTAATTATAACACAAACAACACGAGAGAACGTTGGGAAGGTATGAATAATTATCTAGTGCCATAGTCACAAGTGGGTGGAACCAAGTCTGTACCCCATCATGGGCTTTTTCCACCCCTTAAAAATTCTTTCGATTTACAATGTGTGACATTGAAAAAAAATCTTGTCACTAAATGTGAAAGGTGAGGTAGCAAAAAGCTAGACTTTCAACTGCATTGAAAGCAGCCCTTTTCCCCAAAGCTGATAGGATCTTGCTTTTATGTCAACTTTCATTTATGCATCCCAGTTTTAGCTGTCCTCCAATTTTCTATGCCACCAGGCAAAATGTAAGATATGTTTACATAGATCCTTGGGAGCCCCTGGTTCTTTTGACTGAGTTTAAAATTTGGTTAGTTTCATCAAAAGTGACTAACTCACCATCACTGTAGCCTAATATATTCTGACTTTGCTGTTAAGCCATCGGCTCAAGGTTTATGGCCCAAAATACGTTTTGTCATCCACTAATGATATATATGACCACCAAGGGAAAAAGCATTTGGAAATAGACTCATGTGAAGTCTCATGAAGTCGTCATCCGAGGCCCCCGCCTGCCAGAGCTGAGTAGCTGGGAGGACAGTGGAAAGTACTCCCCGCTGAGCATCAGATGACATCAAGGACACTCAGGCTTTCCACCACGTTCGTGGAGCCCGAACTCCCACAGCAAGCGAAACTCTGCGTAGAGCTTGTTCTCCTGTGATGGGCTTCGTTCTGCTGTGGAAGAACGCTATCAAGCCAATGACATGTCATATTGAACTGATCGATCTTGGTGCTTTGAGGAACACACAAGAATTTGCCCTGTTTCCAAATTCCAAATATGCTTTGAGACTTCATGCCTTGTCACCTGCTGTGAACTTGAGGTCATTGCAGGACGAGGTGGGCCAGAAGACCTGTGGGACACAGAGTGATGGGCATCTCAGGCGGCATGCGATAACCATCCTTCCTCCTAAGGACACCCAACCCAAGGTGCAGGAGAAGGCCCCAGACAGAAGAGAGATGTGGTGCCCGGCGCCCAGAGGTCTGAAGCAGCTGACTGCATAGAGACTCCTGTGTGAGTATTTGAAACAAGTGGGGGTCAGGCTCCCAAGGTGAACTTAGGTGAAAGAAAATGCGTGTGGAAGAAATAGGCACCAAAAAGGGAGGATGGTCCCTCAGGGCCATAGTCAAGCACGGGCAGTTATTCTGCCAGAAACAGGAAAGGACCAGTGATGATCATGATGATGATGATGATGATGATTTTTTTTTTTCCCAGAAGATCATCAGCAAAAAGCCAGGGCCTTATTCAGTGACTGACATGTACAAAAGAGGGGGAAAAAAGTCCATTCCTAACCAGCATGTCACCTTGTTTGGTAAAAGGTTGAGTTCATGGACTTTTTGTATTTTCATGTAGATGTGTGGGTCGGTTTCAGCAAATCGGCTCTACTCTTAGTTTCTCCAACAGTTACATTTTTCTTCATTGTGGACATTGATGTAAGTAGAAGGCAATCATCTAATTAAAGATTTATGCGCAGACGTGTCTCTTTACTGAGCAGAATGTTCCAAGGGGGCACATTTCATCAGAAATCTTTCAGTTGCTGAAAGAACTATTGTTTGTTTTAACACGTATGTCTAATAAGAATATTCACTCAGCCAAAGCCTTGTTTTATTGTTGTAAAAATAGAATACATATTCCTGTAGCAAAGAGAAGAAAACTTGCTTCATAAACAGGGTGTGTCCTCTTTTGAAGAGCCAAGGACTCAGTGATAGAAAGACGGGGTCGTTACTGGTTTAACTCCGTGAGTTTATTCTGAAATTCTATGTCCATCTGCCTCAGTGCTCCTTTGGATCTGGGTGAATGGAAAGTTCCGCCATTTGAAATAGCTTCCTTCCAACGCAGCTGCCGCTTACAGAGGATTGCTGATTCGGAATTTCTGAAGTTAACAAGGGAAAAGTCAGGGAATAAGATCAATTCCTTAATCCCCCTCCTCCCAAAATGCTTAAAACAATCACGTTTTATTGGATAACTCAATGTTAGGGTCTATTTTTAAAAACTTCCATTTTCTAAGAAACGATGTTTTCCTTTAAACAGAGGAAGTTTTGAGGGAGAGGTAGAGAATTTTGTACAACATGATAGTGATTCTAAAAAAAAAAATTGTCATTCTGCAGTACTGTATTTCTTTTGGGGGTATTTTCCCCCTTCCTAATTCAAAGTTTAAAGGAGTTTCTGGAAACCAACTAGGGAAAAACACCATTAGTCCAACTCAAAATGTAGAACTTTAAAGTTATGTTAAATTTTAGGCCTAAAGGTTTAATTTCCATGCTTTCTGGTTTTAAGCCAGACAGACTCCAAATATTCACTTAATATGCTTTCTTATGGTTTAATGTGTAGTAATTTTAGCATTTTAGAAATTTATTTTCTTGAAAAAATATGTGTTCCACTGATATTTCTGAGGGGTGGGGGTAGAGAAGTTTTAAGCACAAACTTAACAATTAGAATTATGATGCTCATTAGTATAATTTGAAAAAAAAAGCATAAAATATTTCACATGATTTTTTCCCACTTAACCTATATTTCATCCTAAAAATTGAACAAAGGAATTAATAATAAAGCTATGAATGTGATTTCATATCCAAATTAAAATAATGCAAAAGGCAAATATGAAAGCCTTATGTGTGTCCAGGATGGCACGCGACGTTCTCTTATTTCAAAGATTTCAATCTGGCTTAAGACGACAGAGCCTGTCTGAGCCTCACCTGTCCGGGAATGTCTCCATCTGTCAGAATCCGCGCAGTGCTGGGACAGCTTACCAGCCAGACCCTGAGCCTGTTCTTACCCCTCATCTGGTCCCATGCACCGGGGAGGACGACGTGGAGGACGCGAGAGCGCATGTGCCTGGCAGCAGGCGCCAACCCCCAAACCACGCCCACGGCGCTCCGCCCCCCTGGAGCTGCGATGGCAACCGGTGCTGCCCAAGGAAGACACGTGCTCCGTGCAGACAACCCATCAGCTTCTCAAAAGGCATGATAATGCCCCGTCCACCTACGTTCATAACATTTTGTGTAGCAGGTTACTTTTTAGCACCCTCTAAATTGTTGCCCCTTAAACTAAGAAGAAAATATGCTTTCTAAAAAAAGACAATTAAAAAGGGGGGGGGATAAGAGTTACATAGCAGGAAAATAAGCACACACTTGGGGTGAGATCTAGGGTGGAAATTATGGACATGTTTCCTCGATCTGTGAAAGGATTCTTCCTGCTTCACAACTCTTCCTCTCCGGCCAGGAATGGCACCATTAGAAATGCATTTCCTTCATTTCACCTGCCTCCCTCCTTTTATTCAGATGTGCTTGGGAGATGTGTGCTGATTATGAATGCACTCAAAGTTTAATATGAGTATTTTTCTTGCGTTTCCTTTTTCCCCTGGGAGGAGCAGCATCCACTCCTGGGGGAGAGTGCTGAGTGACAGGCAAGAGAAGGAGGAGGGTCGGCGACCCTCAGGTGCCACCTGGGTGACATCACCAGAATCTTTGCTTCAGGGGCAAGAATATTTTTTAATTAAACATAATTGACATACAATATCCTATTAGTTTCAAGTGTACATCCTAGTGGTTCAGTATTTTATACATTCTGCAATGATGATCCCCATGATAAGTTTAGTTACCATCTGTCATCATACAATGTTATTACACCATTCTCCTCCACAGTATTCCCTACCATGTACATTATATCCCCTGGACATATTCATGGTGTAACTGCAACTTTGTGACTTTTAATCCCCTTCACCCATCTTGCCAACGCCCACCCACTCTCCTCTGGTAACAAGAGTTTGTTTCTTGTATCTACACGTCTGTTTTTGTTTTGTTTGTTTCTTCATTTGTTTTTTTTTCCGATTCCACGTGTAAGTGAAGTCATACAGTATCTGCCTCTCTGTCTCACTTATTTCACGTGACATAATACTCGCCAGGTCCATCACTGGCAGAAGTTAATGATTTTTCCCTGAAAAACACACCTTAGAACAGTGGTTCTCAAAGCGCCTTCCCGTAAGGTAGCGATTTTAGATGACTCTTAGGCGATCCCAGACAGGATGGACTGGAGACTCTGGAGGTGGGATATTCTGTTTTAACAAGCATTCCGGGTGGTTCTGATGAGCAGGATAGCAGGTGATTTCTCGGACAGCCCCGGCCAAGCGCCCTAACCCTAACCCTTGTAGGGATGACCCCGGTCACTCCTCTCCCTCAACGTTCTCTCCATAGGAGTCTCTGGGGAAATGGCTTCAAAACTTGTCATTTTAACAGGTGTTCCAGGTGATTCTCCTAAGCAGGGGACTCTGAGGGCCAGGTCACACTGTCCGCAGCAAAGAGCAGACCCCCACGGGCCAAAAGAGAGAGTCTGTCTGTTCGCGCGCTGACCACAGAGCTCCAAATTCTTCATAAACCTCTCTAACTTGTCTCTTGGCTGAAGGCTTCTCCTCCTTCAAGAGTTTCTATTAATTAAATGTAGAGAGATGAACTTCTCCCTCTAAAATTACCTGCATCTATTGAAAAATGAAATCATCTTATCAAATCCTTGAATCATAAAGCAATTGCATGTTCGGCCATATTTTTTATGAGAGTCTGCTTCTTTATCTAGCTGAATAAACAGTCTGGGAACACTTACGGAGAAAATGGACTTTTTTTGTAAAAAAAGAAAAGAAAAGAAAATGCTGCTCTAGGGGCAGCTTCAATCTGGAGATCAATTTATGTGGAGGTGATTCTTGAGTTTCTATTTCCCGCCCTGAGGGCTCTTGAATCAGACCCCAAATCCTAACCTCACGGACCTCAGACCACATTGTCAGTCCCCACACCAGATTCTGCTCTTTGAAAGGCAAGCCACCCCAGTCCTCAAATCGTGCTGTCTCCTGGGTCCTCTTGATCAAAGGTGCTTACGTTTCACTCCGCCACAAAGCACGGATTTCCCTCGGTCACCTTTCTCATCTCCTCCCTCAACTCCATGTCCAATTGGTCCATTTCATCTTTTCTTCCAAAATATCAGTGTTAAGGGGCTCTTCGTTGCCTCATCTATCTGACGAGCTCCAATGTTGTGTCCTCCCTTGCACTCCATCCTTCGAGAGTAGGATCCCAGGATGGAATGATTTGCTCAATGCTTCCCGCCGGAGAGTAGCTTTGAAAGTGGGGCTGCCCGAGAGACGTCCTAAGTGTTTGTCGGTGGTCCTCGCAACAATGTTTAAGTTAGAGTTTATATTTTACATATAAGAGTCATGCTATGGTCTGAAAGGTTGTGGGCCTCCAAAATTCATATGTTAGAATCCTAATCCCTAACGATAGTGGTATCAGAAGGTGGGCCTTTGGACGGTGATTAGGTCATGAAGGTGGAACTATCATGAAAGATATGTGTGCTCTTACAAAAAACACACTCCAGCGAGCTCCCCCACCCTGTCCTCCATGTGAGGACACACTGGAAAGGTGCTGGCTGTGAACCAAGAAGGGGGCCCTCACTCAGCCATGCAGGAGCCTTGACCTTGGACTTTCCAGCCTCCAGAATTGTCTGAAATAAATTTCTGCTCCTTATAAGCTACCTAGTGGGTGGTATTCTGTTACAGCAGCCCAAACAGACTAGGACACGTCTGTTTGTGAAAATTCAATATTTTACAGGCAAGTCATAATTTAGAAAATCATTTCTCCATTGAGGTGTGCTGTGCGTTACCTGGAGAGGTTTCTACAATGTTCCCCGGATCCACCTTCACTTTCAGAATGAATCAGAATTCCTGAGGGCCATATCAATCCCCCATCTCAAAGTAGCCCGGTGCCAGATGGAACGGATGTCCCCACTAACAGGACTCTCCGTGTCTTGGCAAACATCTGTCTTTTCGTCTACGACGGCGGAAGTGGCCATGACTGAGTAACACGCCCCGCGTCCTTATCCATGACGGCATGTGGTTCTCATCACATCTCGGTGTGTTTGTTGATTTGGGGACTTCTGGGAGAGCTCTCAACCGCACCGTTGCCTTCAGCTGGAAACTGCTTCGTCGCGGTCTCTATTCCACCTCCTTTTCTCTGTTTTCTTTGCCTTAGCTGGATTTCTATTTCTAGTCTTTCAAGGAACTTTCCCGCTTACGAACTTGCCGCGCACACAGCTGAGCTAGTGCAAAGCCTGTCAACTACGTGCGAGGCACCGCAGGCTTGGGCACGGCTGGCTTCTCGGGGGCCCCTTGCTGAGGGGCGCCGGGAATCCAGTGACCCTTCGTGGCCACGAAGGGCAAAGTGCACAGGTGTTAGAAGTGATAACGGGAAGCATTTCGTAATAACAATGGGGATGACTCGCGACAAAGATCGTCAGCACATTCTTTTCTCCCTGCAGGACTTAAGTCGTCATCTGTGTCCATCCACGGACGGCTTCGGTAACATCACGCTGCACTGGGAAAGGAACGCTTGACTCTAGTCTTGAGTTTGTTGGTAATTAGTTGTGTAACCTCAGTCAACTCACCGCCTTTCTCGCATTCCAGCCTCTTGATTTCAAAGATCTTCTGTGTCGTGAAACGTCTTCTTCTCCTTTAATTCTGAGGGTTATGTCAGGCGCTTCGCAGCTGTGAACATCCATCACGAGGCCCTCGGATTCTCAATCTTTGATTCCTTGGGAAAGACTCGGCATCAGGCGGCGTTCTCGGTCGGAGTCTGAATCTCCTCGGGATTTCTAAGGCTGTCTACTACCTTCATATCATTTATTTCTTCTCTGCCAATATTAGCTGGAGAACATCTTGCTGGACTCTAATCAATGAGATTGCTCCCACAAAAGACGAGGAATTATAGCTAGTTGATAAACACACATTGTCTCCAGCCACATGTTTTTGAGTGATTTATACATGTATAATCACATATGTGTATCAATAGATCACAATTGCTATAAATTCTATTTAGGTTCACAGTTTTTGGTGGTCAGGGGAAGAACAAAGGTAGGAACAGACTCAGCGATAGGCAAGAGACTCAACCTATAACGACTCATTTAATTTCAGACGGTAGATGGTAGGAGAAAAATTCACAGATGAACGAGTGCAGATTCTGGGAAATGCATGAAAATGCCCTAGCACGCAGACAGCAGAGATGGGATAGAAATCCGGGTCTGTTCAGTTAAGGTAGGACACGACCTGTGGACATAGTCTCCCCACGGAGGAGCGCCTACACCTGTACCATCTACGAAGTTGCTCTGTGGGGACCAAGTCGTAGTTGAGAGAAGCACGTATACCTGCCATCCAAATGATATTTTCAATAAAATAGCTTCATCAAAACACACACACACACACACACACACACACACACACACACCCCAAAACTCAAAGATTTCAAAATGGCTAATTCTGTTAAGAAGAAGAAAATGAATAAAAACCCCACTTGTGTAATAGAGCACTTGAACTGAAGGCTCTTAGGGGGTAAATCTTTCTTAGGGAATCTTGGCGACCTCTAACCGTATCCTTTTGGCTACTTCGGGTTGAACCAAAGAGTTTGGTGTGTACTAGATTTAACTCTCCCTATGGTAGCTCAAGCAGAGACTGTTTCCGAGACATTATTCTTATCTTCTCAGGATAAGAAGGGGGGGTTTCTGAGTTTCCTCGGGTTCGGGGACTGATTTATCCTTCTAACCCATTGCTCCTCAGGAAGTTGTAAATAAAACTAAAAAATTAATTAATTAATTAATTAAAAAAATAAAAAAAAGCATCGCCAATTTAATTGGGAAAAAAAAATATGCCCACTAAATTTGGAATAGTCATTTCAATGGAAATTCAATAAAACTATATTGTTAAGTCTGGAAACTCGGATGGGATAATCATTTGATGTGTTTCAAAAGAAAAACAAACGACGTTGCCTTTCTATGTGTTTCAAAATCTGGGGCAACCAAAGAGATTTGACCCTTTCAAGGCATTTCAATAAGTACCAAATCTCTCGAGTGTTAGCTTCATGTATGTAGTTGTTTCCAAGGAGACGTCATGGGATCCCGAAGCCCACTGCTCACGGTGAAGCTCGTTCCTCACAGCCCTGGTTAGGCCGTGACCTTGTGGTGCCCGCGTCATGACCTTGTGGAGCCCGCACGCAGCGACGGTCTTCGGCGTCTGTCTGCGCTGAGTCAGGACTGGCTGTGCTCTCCAGCTGCCCCCCGACGGGCTGAGCCGCCTCGACGGGGGGGGTTCCACCACCGTGCCTTGCATCACTCCGCTCCAGCCTCTGGGAGGACCAGGCGGGGGCTTTGTCCTGTCTTATTCCTCCTTCTGGAATAAAGCTCCTGGCGCAGGTGGACTGCAGCTTCATGTTTCCTGGCACTTGGCAGAGAGATTACCTGTAGTAAGTGCCTCCTACACACAATGTAACACAGGGCTGTGCAGCATAGGCACGGCCCTTGTGTTTATGCAGTTAAAACTCCAGAGGAATAGCTTAAGAGAATAACTGAGCGCATTCAAAAGACACAGCCTAGCAGCATTGTTGATGAGAGCAAAATACGGAAACCTTTTAAATGCTCAAAATTACGAGATTGGATAAATAAATTATGGTTTCTCTATACCGTAAAATGTTCTCTCATTATTATAAATGGTGAGGTGCCTCTATTTGCAGGAGCACTGAGCAGTGCTAATAATCTGTTAAGTAAAATGAAACGGGTTCTAAATGGTGGAATTCCATCTCTGTTCAAGTCTATTTACATATGTATATATGCCGAGGGAAGAATATATATCACAGTTTTAACACAGTGTTTTTCTCTAAGTGGTAGAATGATCGATGTTATCTGTCCCATTTTCTCTTCTTCCGTGTGCATATTTCCAATGTCTTCTGCACGTCCACGGCTAACTGAGTCATACGAAAATATCCACGGCGACATCAGGGAGAGAGAGCGGAAGAAATGAATGACATGCATGAGACAGGTCTCAGCCCATGGGACCCTGCTACATCTTCAGAAAGGACTTCTTATGGACTGAATTGTGTCCTTCCCCAAACTCCTGTCTTGCAGGCCTTACCTCCAGGACTTCAACGTCAATGTATTTGGAGATAAGGTCCTTCCAGGAGTGACTAAGGTAAAACGAAGCCATCCGGAGGGAAAAGGCCCAGGCCAATCCTACAGGTGTCCTTGTAAGAGGAGATCAGGACACAGATCCGCACAGAGGGATGCCCAGGTGAGGACATGGGGAGAAGAGGGCGTTGACAGTCAAGGACAGAGGCCTCAGGGGAAACCAAACTTGCCCACACCTTCATCTCCAACTTCCAGCCTCCAGATCCGGGGGAGGACACACGTGTGCTCCCC
Source organism: Potos flavus (assembly GCA_028534135.1). Taxonomy (NCBI): domain Eukaryota; kingdom Metazoa; phylum Chordata; class Mammalia; order Carnivora; family Procyonidae; genus Potos; species Potos flavus. The sequence continues at coordinate 131,258,029 of CM052895.1, read as the reverse complement.
AAGCCGCTCCAGCCATAGTACGTGGTAATGGCGGCTCTGGCAAATTCACCCGGAGGCCTGCACTCCTCGCCGCCAGTTACACGTTTGTAGCAGACTCAGACCTTCACACATTTTATCTCATTTCAGCTTCCCCTCTACCCTTTGAGGTTCATTATTAATTTCAATTGACACATAAGGAAACTGAGGCAAACTCACGCTCAGTGCATTCCCTCACCAGCTCAAAGCCCTAGAACTTCTTACCCTCTCTGCCGGTGCTCCCAGGAAGCTCCCTTCCGCACGTCACGTGTGGTGACGTCTCCTCGGCCCCGGTCCCCATCATCACGCATTCCTGATATCCCATCCCTGCCCATGGTACTGTGGGCTTTAATGCATTATTTCCTGACTTTCCATTCTCCTATGTTTAGCTCTCTCTGCCGCCTAGCTAAGATCTTCGCATCTCCTCAAGGCACCCAGCAGAAAACTGACTTATAGGGAGTTTTCGGACATCTTGGTGAAGTCATATTAACAGCGATTTATTTTTATTTTTTCTCCAAGTTTTTATTTAAATTCAAGTTAGTTAACATTCAGTGTAATATTAGTTTCAAGTGGACAATATACTGATTCGATGCTTCCGTACAGCACCCAGGGATCATCACAAAGGCATCCTCTGTTTCCCCCGTCCCCCTGCCCTAACGGAGCTTTCAGGGGGCCGTTTCTCAGGACCTTTAAAGTCACCATGCGCAAGCAGATGAAGGACGAACAAAACGGAGTCTTACCTGGAATCGTTTTGTTTTGTGTTCCCGCGTCACCATAGGCTTCCTGCTATTGAGCCACTCTCAGTATCCGCTTCGGTGTAGACGGTCACATTGGTTTCCAATAAAATGTAATTCGCTATCAGGAACAATTTGGTGTAGCAATAGATTTTAATGTCTACGGTCCCTGGCAGTAGGACGTTTCCAACAGACAGTCTGGGTTGTCTTTATAAAGCTCTGTCCTGGAAATGGGATTTGCCAGTCGCCAGTCTGTTTCCAGAACTTGAGTGAAATGATGCTCGCGGCATTCCGGCAGTTGCAAAGTTGGAATTCATCATAAGAAGCCAGTTGAGATAGGTCAAGTCATCTGTTACCAATGTGACAAGGGTCTCTTACGGAAGAATACCTTCCTGCAGAAATTAGAAATTAGGAGCATAGCAGCCCTCCCTGAGAGGAGAGACGATTGCAAATTGTCCTAACAAAAATGTTTCCTTTTTTTATTTCATGCATAAGATGGCCCTGAAGAGTGATGTATCTCTCTCTGCCCATCTTTTATCTGGCACAAACCCAGCTTCCCCCAAGAAAAATAGTAAAAGCTATCAAGATCAGAATTGCATCCTAACTTTTATTGTGTGGGTTGCCAAAGGCCACTGGGTTTTGATTGTTCATAAACAAGATGGCAACAATGTTCTTGCAATTGGAGCTCCCATGACAAGCCTACTAATTTATAGGCGCGGGAAGATGTGTGCGATGGTAGCTCTTGGGCTGGTAATAGCCGTGCTGATCTTCCACCTCCGAGGCAGGCTGCCCCATATTGGGCGGCAGACTCCTGCTAAACGGCCAGAGCAAAGGTGCTGTGCTCAGCCATAATTTAAAAGACTCTGACACGAAGAAAGTGTTATGATGTTTAACTTATAGGGCATCCAAATGTCATAGACCCAAGCAAGTTCCTATTAGCAATAACTCAGGTCCTCTGAAGGGATTTGACATTCAAAACTGATGAGCACTGGTCCCCGGGGCTTGCTCCGACCTAGCCTCGCCCAGGCCACTCGGTAACCTGAGCGGCCCCGGGGTCAAACCATGAGAGCTCTCTTCAATTTAAAGAGCGGCTTCTCCCCGGCCGCTGGGGTTCTGACTCGGCACAATAAATTTCCCAAAGAGCATAAAGAGCCATCTAGTGTATATCAAATCAATATCATCGTGGCTTGCAGCAGTATCTGAGGCTACAGTTCACAGAATAAACCAGGCCAGGGGCTGGATTCCTGCCCTTGGCAATCAATCAGGCTCCCGGGTCATGGATTTTAGTGTAAATTAACACAGCAGAAACCATCACGCTCCCCAGACGATGATATAATACAGGATTTGCTTTTTTTTTTTTTTTTTTTCTGTAAACCCGCTTCATTGCTTGTGCTCGGAGGTGAAGTTACACGAAACAGGAATAACAAGAAGCAGTGATTAGGAAGGTGGTGGAAATCGTAAAGTAAAACATTAATATTCTCCTGACAAATACACAGAAAGCGCGTTGCATTAGGTAAACAGTTACGAAGCAGGGGGAAAGAATATAATTGCCTTGGAAGGTTTTCAAGAGTGCAAGACTTTTCCAAATTGACCTGGTGGAGTAGATAGTACTAATTGTATCAAATTACTCTATGCGCGCCAGGGAAAAATGCAGCAGTGGATATTTTGTTATAGTCTTTCTCCCCTGTTCCAGCTCCATTTTACAAAGGGGCAGCAGATATCCCTTTGAAACAATTAACGTGTACACGCAAGGCATCCCTCCCCACCCCACCCCAAGTTACAGCATAAACAGCCCCCATAATTTCCCAACTAGGAAAATGTGTGCTGCTTACTGTCCTGGCTTGTGTGCTGAGAAAAAAAGGTAATCTTATCTTCCAGTAGAAGGCACCTAAGTGTCTCCATAATTTATAATGCACACTTGCCTATGGAACCCATAAACAAAAGTAATTTTTAAAACAAAACCTGCAGGTTATAGAAACTTCGTGAACACGATGAGCTGGTTTGAGAGAGGAAGTCTGCACTTAATTTTCAAGGAATAAAATAAGCCCTTGCACACCTCGCCGCACTCCTTTACAGCATCATACAGCCTGCAAACCAAATTACACGTATACAGTGTGGTATATGGTCCACTTTTCCCCCCGTACCTTATAATACATAATATCTGGGCCCGGATCGATACCAAAATAACGTTCAAATATTTGAATGAATACTTTTTTTAATAATACATTCTGTAACTTAGTAAAATGCACGCTAGTGGGCAAGATACTGTTTCTTTTGATGTGTCATGGGAAGGAGTCCCCCATGCTTGCCAGCGGGGACTAGCTCCATTGTGCACAGGGGGCTGAGTTCCTAGAGCAGCAGCCCACCCCTGCTCAGTCTCCATTTTCCCAAAAAGGAGTGCAGAGGGGTGTCTCTGGTCCTTAATGATCTCACAGGGTGTTTGACCATCTAGTGAAACAGTGTAGGAAGGAGAACGTGGAGATTCTAAAAAAGGAGTTTCACATAACACAGTATTACAATTATTGTCAAGCAGAGGTTTACACTTCTGTCACTTTGCTGTTTCTTTAGGAGTATAATTAAGATCTGCTTAAAGCCTCAAAGTAAAAAAAAAAATAGATCTCTTAAAAAAAAAAAAAAAAAAATGGCCTGCCCTGGCAATTTGTCTGAGACTGTCTTGAAAGAAGCCAAATTTCTGAGACAAAATGTCCTTTAGCTGAATATTCTTAAGACTTTTAAAGCCAAGGGCACCTGGGTGGCTCAGTGGGTTAAAGCCTCTGCCTTTGGCTCAGGTCATGATCTCAGGGTCCTGGGATTGAGCCCCACATCGGGCTCTCTGCTCAGCAGGGAGCCTGCTTCCCCCTCTCTCTCTGCCTGCCTCTCGGCCTACTTGTGATCTCTCTCCTCTCTGTCAAATAAATAAATAAAATCTTAAAAAAAAAAAAACAATGAATCTTGTAACACTGAAAAAATAAAATAAAAGTATTTGGGGGAAAAAAGTATGCAACTGAAAAAAAAATTAAAAAAAAAAAAGACTTTTAAAGCCAAGCAAATTGTCGTCATCATCAGCCAAAAGGAAAACACGGCCGCAAATTGCAACAGATAGAGCAGCAGCGGGAGGAACCACGTGTCAGAGTGGAGCGCAGTGCGAGGACCGCGTCCCTGTCCGCAGCCGGCCGCCCATCCGCTGAGGGGAACCGCGCTCTGTGTTGCCCCAGCAGCTCTGAGCTCACAGTGAGAGGGGCCGTGTCAGCTTTCGTCCACATTTCACCTCGGTTAGCCTCACCGATCTCATGCATTTAGCCCGCGTCTCCGCTACCTTGTCACAAAGGACACATGCACCAGGAGACCACACTCTGGTCAGCTCCTCCTAGAAACCGAGTTTTGCAAATAATGCCTAGAATAGCTTAATTTTATAACACACATCCAGGTGAGCTTCGCTTCCAAAATAACCTATACACCATGTCCACACAAGTGGGATTTCCTTGGAACAGAAAGGTTTAATGACAAGAACTCTAAGAAACTCGGCACGGAAGAAAAAAATGTTGGTGCAAAATTCCTGCTTACAGACAATCCGTCTCGGATTCAGTTGAATTGTGGAGCAAGAAGTGGGACTTGACTCCAAGTTAGGGGCTGGAAGAGAACAAGACCCAAGCTAAATAAAGCATAGTTCTAAAGGATTCAATATTGAAATGACCCTTGATCTCACCTTTCCAAACTTCGTTCCAGCAAGGTCACTCAGGTCCTGGTCATGCGCCCCCCCAAGCAGACGGGTTGTGAAGAAGACGGTTGACAATCCGTTCATTGACTCGTCCCTGCTCCTCAAGCACAAGAAGAAGCTTGACTCAGTAGCAGTGGGGCTGCGGCCAAGATCCCTCACTCCAGTAGGGCACGGTTACCATCGCTGTTGCTGGAAAGAACACAGAACCCCAAACTTATCTGCATCTCCAAAACTGCAGGGTCCCGCTGGGCGTTCAGTATCTGAACCAAACATCTGACTTGACTGATTAGTTTTAACTCCCTTGATTGACCATAATGGTGATTTGGGCCTTTTGTAGACAGTTTCCGAGGAAAGTGTCAGTCAAGTGAGTTCTTAGCATAATGGGAGGAACTCTGTTTTCATTCTCCTAAACAGGTCTGGCATCAGACAGAGACATTTTAATGATAATGTTCTGAAACTTCCTAGGGAAAGCCATACAGCTGGACCAGTAACTGTCAGAAACATATCAGAAGAAGACTTGTGTCAAAACCACATTTCTGCTTTATAACAAGAATTCTGAATTGTCCTTGGAATTAAATATCTTCTTTTCCATATGTCACACATCATGCGGGAGTCGCCTAGCGAGCCTGAGTTGTCTACAGTTTGTAAATCAGCACGGAAAGGCCTCTGCGTGTCATGTGCGGAAGGTGGCCGTCAAACCAGATCATGGACACTTCCTGTCCGGAGGACCGAGGGACGAGCTAAGAAGTGGATGAAGGAAGCAAACGTGGTCCTGAAGATCATGGGGTCAGGAGTCAGTGAGAAAACAGGGCAGGCTCCTAGAAATCGTCAGCCACTGGAAGTCAGAAGAGAGACTAAAAGACCCAAGGTCATCTGGACGTTTCACGGGATCTGAGGAGTCAGGATCAAGGAAGGGCAGGATGGCAAACATTCGACGTCCTAACGTCCTTCCGGCCCCAAACTCCTGAAGTCACCCTTGATTCTCTCCTTTCTTCCGCATTCTACACGAAGGGCTTTGAGAAATCTTGCAGTTACCTTTAAAAGAGATGCAACCCCCACCGGTCCCACCTCCTTCGCTATGACCCCGGCGTGAGCGCCCATTGCACTGTGCCTGGGTTATTCTGTCTTCTCCGGGCTTATGCCTTTGCTCTTTGGGAGGTTATTGTCAAGGTGGCGCCCAGAGTGAGCCTAATAAGATGGGAGTCAGATCGTGGCTCATCTTTATGCAAACTGTTGCAATGACTCCCCCTCAGATCCGCTTCAATGGGCCCCGTGTTCTAACCCTCTACTACTCTCCATGGCTCCCAAGGTCCTGGCAACTCTGACCTCCTTTGAAGATTCTCACTTGCAACACATGCGGTTCCTCTTTCTGCCCCTCACGGTGGCCATTCCATGCCGGGGAAGTCTCCTCTTTCAGAGGCTTCCGGGGGCTTCCTTCACCTTCAAAGCCCACTTCTCAATGATTCCTATCCTACCTGTCTTATTTCAGATGGCAAGCACGTCCCTCCCCCAGGCCCCCCGGCACTCCAGTTCCCCAGTTCTCTTCCGCATTCCACCTCGAACACGACGTAGCATTTGCTGGTTAATCCTGTTCTTGTGGATGGTCTCAGCTCATCGGGAGAATCCAAACCCACTGAGGGCAGAAATCTTGTCTCCCTTTGATCACTGATGTACCCCAAAGGTCTGAAATGATATCTGCCATTTGGCAGGGGCTCCAAAAATATTTGCAGAATGAAAAAAAAAATGGAATGAATACTTGGCAAAGATTTTTTTTATAAAAATGAGAAAGGCAGCCTGCTATTCCGGAGACTGCTGGTTTGGCTTTTCTCTTAGATCTAATCGGATGTCAACTGGTCTGAGGCCTGAAAGTACGAAAGTGAAACATAGGTGACTCGGAGCGGGGCCGGGGCACGGGAACAAACACAGAGATCTGGTGAGGAAATGAAGCTGCCGTCTCTTCACGTAGGCACAGGTGGCCATGCGTCCGGGCCGGGCCGGGCTGGGCCTCCCTCTCCAACGTCTCTTCCTATTGTGACCTTGGACCGAGTCGAGGATCAGCTGGACCGTCTGGGGCATCGTGAAGTTATACGTGTGTGTGTTTATGTGTATGGTCGTTACAACATAATCTGAGATAAAGCTATCGTAAGACAGTAAAATCTATAGGAAGCTATGAAACAGACTCAGCTTAACAAATGGGCCATCAAGGTTTTTATTAAACACAAAACATTTAGACTGGCATTCTATCATTCCATTCACCCAATTGGAAAACATGTAAGAATAAAGAGGATTGTTCAGAAAGCATCCATTTTATTGTATTATTTTATTTGCGCAGAAAAAGTCAGCACCTCCAATCATGGTAATCTCCCCGAATAAATTTGCCGACTATGTGTTCCTGCGGCTTCCCAGCAGCAGAAGGAAGGCTGTGTGTTTGAGCACTTTAGCCTTTGTGCTTATGATGCCAAACATCCATTCGAATAACTTTTAATTTATTCATTTATCCGTTTGGATGATCATGAATAAAATATATATCTAATTTAGAGGTATGTTTTTAATTTGGGAGCAATATACAGAAATCCCAATAGGTACAAGGTGTGGGTCAAGCAGCCATGAGACATTTTATTATCTGAAGCAGTGACGGCACTATGCGGGTTTAGCTGATTTATTTTTTTGACAAAATGTCATAGTTTCCAAATTCCTTGCGAGAAAATATTTACATTTTAACCTAATATAATTAGGAAATCACTGAGCTGAAACAGTACATAGGTTGGTTTTCATTATAATTTCTGCATAATGTTGCCCACATTTTCTAGGTAGTAATTAGACGCATTAAGGATGAATGATTCCTTTGGGGCTTATTGTAGAGACTTTTTTTTCCAAATTTGGGTCAAGGGTCATCCAGGGTGGAGAACAATGACTGTCACTAAGGAAGATAGCAGATAAAAGCTTTTGAAATGAATCAATGGTCATGGACCAAAACTTTGGACATTTAAATTATCGTAACACTCAAATGTTCTACCGCGAGATGCACCTCAAGTAGACGACTGACTCATACATCACTGAAGCTTTGAGATACAGATACATTTCAAATTAAATATATATTATATATCTCAAATATATATACATATATGTACAAATGTATATATACATATATGTACACACATATATACATAAATATTTTACTAAAATTATATATATATATCTTTACCAAGACAAAAACAAGTTTAGATGAAACAAATGTGTATTTGGTAAGCCTGTGGATGTTAACAAAGGATTGTCTATTTTCGATCTGGATGATTTTCATTGTGACATTTTTATTTAGCTTTCCTGGTATTTTGGAGCCTCGCTTCCCCTCCATGTTATGGGGTGGTACACTATATCATTTTTTAATATGTCCAAGCTATAAAGCCTTCAATACTTTGTAATATTTGTGTTGTTTTATATGTTTTATGTGAAAGGTCTACTTAAATATATCTCAGAGCATCTTTGGATGTTAAAGTTTCTCTTTTTTTTTTTAAAGATTTTATTTATTTATTTGACAGAGAGAGACAGTGAGAGAGGGAACACAAGAGGAGGAGTGGGAGAGGGAGAAGCAAGCTTCGCACTGAGCAGGGAGCCTGATGCAGGGCTCGATCCCAGGACCCCGGGATCCTGACCTGAGCCGAAGGCAGACGCTTAACAGTTGAGCCACCCAGGCGCCCCTAATGTTAAAGTTTCTTGTTTCAGTTTTCTTTTTAGAAATATTTATATGCATTTATCTTTTGAATTTTCTCCATGCAGTTAATATGCTTGGATCAATTTCTTTTAAATCGAGTTTTCTTTGTGCATTTTCCAAAGAGTCTCATCAAAAATCCACTCCTTTTTCTCTTATCCAGCTTACATAAAAATACTACTTAGAAAAATAATCTAAAATAGCATTTCAAGAATAAGATAAGGTTTTTCTATCTAGCAAATGAAAATATAAGACACCCAGGTAAATTTGATTTTCAGATAAGCAATAACTATTTTTCAGGATAAGTGTGTTCCAGATATTGCACAGAACATACTTATACTAGAAATAAATGAATTGCTTATATAAAATTCACATTTGAATATGAAATTCAAACTTTAGTTTACTGCTTTAGAGGAGTAAACATATAGAATATCTGGAAAAGGCTAAATCGGAAGCTAGTGAGCTTGTTTTCTCAGTGCACACAGCTGGAACTGACCTGTAGATTACAAACACCGCGAAGTTCAAGATGGCACTCCCAACCCCTGGGTCCCCCGGGCCCCAACTCGGCTTCAGTTGGCTGGCCCGGCGATCTGTTGGGATGGTATGATGGTTTCTTTTTTGTGTCCACTTGACTGTGCCATACATAAGGTGCTCAGATATTTGATTAAGCATTAGTCTGTGTGTTTCTAGGAGACTGTTATTTCTGGATGAATTTAACATGTACATTGACTAACTGAGCAGATTGCCCTCTCATGTGGGTGGGCAGCATCTAATCAGTCGGAGGCCAGAATAGGACAAAAATGCTGACCTTCCCCTACACAAAAGGAAGTTCTTTGCTTTAAGCTGGAACATTATTTTTTCCTCCTTTTGGCCTGAAACTGAAACATTGGCTCTTCTTGGGTCTCGAGGCTGCTGGCTTTCAGACCAGAGCTACACCACTGGCTCTCTGGATCTCCAGCTTTCCAGGGACAGATCTGGGACCCATCCGTCCATAATCACCTGAAGCACATGGAATGAGGGACGAGTTATTGAAGACTGGAGGAAAGGCAGTCCTGGTTACAGAGAGTTAAAGAACGTGGCTGCATCACAGATGAGAGTTTTGCAGAAGGGAGAATGTGTGAATGATGAAATGGGATACTTAGCAGAGACCATTTCTAAGCAAGGTGTTGAAGCAGCAGCTTGGTTTCTTCTCACCAGCTGCAGCCAAATGAAAAAAGGAGAGGAATAAATTAAAGGAACTATTAAGCACAAACAACCAGAACTTGAAGATTTTGAAAATTCTTAGCTTGTCCATCTTGTAAAAAAATGAGGAAATTCGCCCTAAAGAGAATACTGGGCATATGGCCGAGCAGCCATCTGACGAGATCATGGGGACAACTGGCGGGTTTCACCAGCTGTCTCAGCAGAGGCCAGGATGGGAACGGGGGCAGGGGGCACATCAACAGAGACAATGCCAGTTGGAACCGAGGGGAATAGGAATGGGACAAAATAGAGGAAAATGTCTGCATTTCTGGGATTCTACAGGACGAGGCGACACACACCCCTGGCCTCATCCTTGTGGTGCCCTTTGAGAATAGGGAAAATAACCAGGAAGGCCACGGGGGATCCTCAGGGCTGCCATGGCTACCACTGGTCGAGGGGCAGGGCAGGTCCCTCAGCGGCAGAAGGCAAGGGCTCCCTTCTAAGTTGCAGGGGAGAGGATGCCCCTGCCCAGTCTTGCGGGAGGACCCTCTCCCAGAGCCATGAGAATAGTGCTTGTGTCCCTGCAGACCTGCTACAGGGGACAAAGAGCATCAAGCCAAAGAGGATTCCTCTTGAGCCTAAAGTTCTAAATGGGATTTCCCTTGCTGGATTTTGGAGCTGCTTGGGACCTGTCAGCCCTTTCCTCATTCCCATTTCTCCCTTTGGGAATTAGAAAGCTCATCCTGTGCCTGTCCACCCCCCCCACCCCCCGTGGTCCTGGGGGAGCTCATAACTTCTCTGTTCCCACAGGTTAGTGGCTGGAGTGGAATTTGGCCTCAGGATGAATCCTCCCTGGGCTCTCAGTGTCATGCCAATCTAGGTGACATTTAGAAGAGACTTTGGACTTGAGACTTAAGGGGTGATAGTGGAATGAGATAAGACTTTGGGGCTCAGATGAATGAGTGTATTTTGCATGAGAGAAGAACATAGATTTTGGGGTGGAATGTGATGGATTGAATGTTTGTTCTCCCCCAAAATTCATAGTTGGAGCCCTGCCCCCAGTGTGCTATATTTGGAAAGGGGCCTTTAAGGAAGTCAATAAACCTAAGCTGAACATAGGGAAAGGGCTTCCAGAAGCATGGAATGTAGGATGGAGGTCTTCAACCACAGACATCATTGTCTCAGGGTTCTGGAGGCCAGAAGGCCAAGACCCAGGTTCTCCGTGATCCAAATTCCGGTGAGGGAGCTCCTCTGGGCTTTCAGATGGATGGCTCCTGGCCACACCTGCCAGGGACATAGCTTGCATGGCCTTTCCTTGCCGTGGGCTCTAAGAGGCGGGTGGAGAGCACTTGGATGTCTCCTCCTATTGTATTAAGGCCCACCCTTAAGATCTCATTTAGGTTTGTTTACTTTATTTATTTATTTATAAAAATCCTTTATTTAAATTCAATTTCGTTAACATATAGTGCTTAGGTTCAGAGGTTGGGTCCAGGAATTCATCAGCTGGCTTGGCCTTCTGGGACTAACAGTTGAGACCGCTTAGGCAGTCATTCAAGGATGCTGCACAGCTTTGAGCTTGCAAGGCCTGGGGACCAACACGGGCTCTACGTGGGAATGTAGGGCATCGGAGAAAAGCATCTGGGGGTTCTCGACCTGCCTACACCGCTGGGAACTCTTCTCAGAGGCCAGGCGGTGACTGTAACCGACATTTCTGGTCCCTGGTATTAAATCTGGAGGCGGGAGACCAACCATAAAATGCAGACTGGCATGACCCAGAGCACATTGCTCTTTCCATGTTGTTCTGAAAATGAAAAGTCTGTCGCCACATAAACCAGTCGTTTTGCTTTGTATTATTTAATTGATAATGGAAACAGCAGATCCAAATATTGTAGGAACTTTCATCTACTCTGGAGGCCAAGCATTCACACTGAGTGTGGAAATATTTATGAATTTCTTGTGCAAGAACATTTGTGTGAAGGAGTTGCAGGGCTCTGTCATTTTAACCGGTAGACGAATTAGTGGTCTCCAAAATAATACATTTCTCTTCAGATTCTCAACTGTGCCTTTTCTGACAGTTGGGTGATATGTATTTTTAGACTAAATAGGAAAAGGCATTTTCTTTTTGTTTACAGTCAAGCAGCATGAGAATAAATAGTAGGAGTAATTATTGCAGTATCTTGGTTGTTTTCATCATTCGTGCTGACGGGGCTGCTTCATAGTCATTTGAAATGACAAAAACTATCTTCAAAATATTATTTGATATATTTCAGTGTTTTGCTGACAGTATATCTAACAATATCTAACTTTTTAATTATACTTATTTACTTTTATAATTAAACAATACGATTTTAGAAAATGGGTTTAGCCTTTAATTACTTGGGATAAAATATGACAACTCCAATTACTGCATGTCAAGGCTCTGTTTATTTTTGTTTTTCTTTTCATCTTTTCGTAGAAAGGGAGCCCATTTCCAATTACGTCTTATATTTTTCATCTCCCTTTTATTTATTGCAGCAGGAATATTTTTAAAGCATCCACTTGTTATAATTGCCTTGTGTCACTAGAACCTCAAAAGTAAATGTCAAAGTTCTGTACTTCTTGCTGTTTAATATTGATAGAAAGTAAGGCCCAACACTACCCGCATTGATTAATTTGTCAAATATTACCTAAAAGTCTTGATAAAATGTTGTCATAAAACCATATTCTGTCTATTGAACATTGACATATGAGGCATCTGCGGAAGGGCTCTTGGTAAATTGACTATTTTTCACATCACAGAAAGCGTTCATATGCCGCTGGTGTATCCCTCATGACCGCCGAGCTCAGAGTGAGCACCAGGCATCTCAGGGCTGTCCTTTTGGTGCATGAGTTAGCTGCAAATGAGGGCTACTCATTCCTCCTGACTTCCATAGATAGCGCCTAAGCTCTCTCGGTCCAACGCCATCAGACTGCCTAGGACTTTGGAAGATTAAAGAAAACACAGCCTTCCTCACCACTTCTACCCAACAGGGCAGAAGCCCATAATGACTTTAATGAAAACGTTAATTGTCAAAGAGTAAGATGTGCTACCCCTCATAGAAACTGGTCAGTGAGCGTTGCTGCAGTAGATCGAATAGTTCCTATCCTGAGGTCCAATGATATTCAGCTAAGTGATAAAGCAATCTGAGCTTATATCTCAGAATAAAACCAAGACTGCTAATGTGCTTGAGAAAATCTGAGCATGCACAACTGGTTGGCTTCAAAGAAATCTTCACTTTTTCTAATGAGTCTTGCAAGGATTCCGAACCATTGTGTAAAATGTCAGGCTGGTCCCACAATGGGCAGGACTCTGTTCAATGCCATAAGACCAAGCATTCCGTATGATTCATTTACATGGACTTCTAGCCGTGTGAAAACGGCATTGACAGGAAGCAGATTAGTGGTTAGCAGGGGTTGGCATGGGGAGAGGAAATCCACAGTAAAGGGGCCCAAGAAGATGTGTGGGCGTGATGCAATGTTCTGTATCATGATGTGTTGTGGCGGCTGGAAAATCATACATACTTGTCAATACTCTTTGTGTTTTCCCTTAAAATTGGTAGCTTCTAGTATATCTATGTTCTACGTTAACAAAGCTGATTAAGAAAAAAATAAACAAAAATTGACTTGCTGACAATGGATTTTTTTTCCTACTTAGAGGGAAAGCGCATACTAGTTTTTGGTACTTCTTACCGATTTATCCTTCGTGGATTCCTTTATAGGAAAACTGTAAAATAATTAGGGAAATGCAGGTGAGCAAGGAAATACAACATTTTATGTATTTTACGGAAGTGCTTAAAAATGTGCTCATGGTATGACCTTGGGTGTCCTTGTCACTTGGGAACTCCTCTGTTTTTTTCTCAATGAGAAGGGGTCTGCTCAGCCCTTGCCTTCTGTGTGCTGGGGGTAAATGTCCTGCCCCCCCCTCAGAGCACAAGGGAAGCACCAGTCTCGGCAGAAGGGTCTTCCAGCTTCCCAAACTTGTGAGAGACATCCAAGTCTAGTTTTGAGCTTGTTGTCGCCGGTAAGACATAAAGGAATTAATAACATCTGACTGTAACTATCAATAAAGACTTAAAGGCCATTTTTGCGATACCTAATCCTCGAAAGAGAAAAGGAAAGACTGGCTAGTTCTCTTCATTAAAGCTTTTTAGGTCATTACAATTTACATTTTCTTCATATTTGTGTATTATTTATTTGAATTTAATGCCTGGAAAACTTACTGTTTCCAACTACAACTAGGCTTATTATCCAGGCTTATTTTTCAATAAAATGGTGTTATCTGAAATTAGCGTTGAGGATTATAAATATGAGTCTTATGCTAGCTTTTAACGACAGCTTAACACTTCCAAACTGAGATCCGTCTTAATCTGTATGAGGTCAAAAGGCACATGTCTTCCCATCTAAAAGATGTGAAGGGCTCAGCGCCTCTGAGCTACTGAAGCCAACACCACAGCAAACAAAGTCACGAATATGATCAGCTATTACAGTATGGCTTGTAAACTTAGTATGAAAAATACAAAAATGCCTACTTTTACCATACTTATGATACACTGTATTATTATTGCTAATACTGTCTCCAATATCTTCTGTTCATCATGTTAACTTTTAACTTAAATGTTTCCATGACCTGCTCTGCCTAATGTATTCACCTTCTCTGAAAAGCTAAAAGAAAGGACATGCTAATGATGATGCCATTTTCTGGACTGAATGTTTAGTACCGTGAAGATGAGTAATATTAGGTCCTAAAAAAATGTGTTTTGTTTTGTTTTGTTTTGTTTCAGTTAGATACAGACAAATAAAATAATGAACCATCAGGAAGTTCGCTACCTCACCAGCGGGTGGGCAGGACGGTCTACTCAGCGTCAAGCGCGGTCTCTGTCCAGTGCGTGTTTGGATGACGAGTTGGGGGGTGGGGGGCACAGAGCGCTCTGGTGAAAAGCTGAACGCAGAGCCCTCAGCTCGAGAGGTTTACCGGATGCTTCAGACTCAAACCTCCATCAGTGTCTGACTCAATAACAACCCTTTGGCGACAATAACTGCTTCTAACCTGAAGGGCTGACAGGGTTTGAGTTCTCTCAAAAACAAACAAAGGTGTATTGCTCAGGGTCCCCTGGCCTTGGTGTTGGCCCAGGGACACGGTCGATCCCCCACACGCTGACCCTACAGGTCTCTGAGTCTTCCCACTTATGCTCAGGTACAACCTGCTACCTTCGACAATGAAGAATGCTTCTTTTCATATGTTTTGGCCATAGGATTGGGAAAAAACAAAACAAAACTGCATTTCTCTTCTGAAATTGTGTATCTGTGAATGTATGTCGAGAGAAGGCAACTAATTTGAGCAGGACAAAGGCACGGTTTCCGCAGGAAGACAGGGGAAGAAGAGTAAACGGCCGGTTCCTACAGAACCCTCATCCATCACTCGGGGAGGCCCTGACTGATGTGTCTGCCAACGCCGATCCTTCTTCTGAAGGTCATAAACAACAAGAAAATATTCTGGAAAGCAATAATCCGTTGGCCTCCTAATGTAACATAAAAGTGTCCCGACTGGAATGGCATGCCATCAAAAATCATTTCTAATTATTTTAAGTAATATTTAGATCAATTCATGGTAATCTTATTAACTTTCATGTTTATGTCTGAATTAGATTACTTTCATGTTTGTTTAAGCTCTTTTGCTTTTTAAAATGTCTCTTTCAAAGACAAATTGAGCCTGGTTAAAATAATCAATGGCTTCTGGGGGTTCGACATATGCAGAAGCCAGGCCTCCTGCTTCCTCCTGGGGGAACCCTGCCCTCCTGAGCTGTGCCAGCAGAAGGTGATGGGGCCCGGCAGGGGACCTCCCTGACCACGCCCGGGCCCCTTGAGAAGAACACTTTCTTTATGTGGCTACTGACGGATGTGCTCTAAAGGACTTTTATTAGGAGACGGATTGGAGCATCCTTTGTAACTCAAGACCTCACTCCAGAATGTTCTCACGTTTGCCACAGACACGTGCTCACATGTAATGAAAACATAAACGAAGAATTTGGAACGCGTAACATGAACATGCCAGTACAGCCCATTCTTTTCCCGTTTTTTACATTTTTCAAATTAACTTAAAAAATTAAGAATCCTTCCAAGTTAGACCATCATTGAAAATTTAATGGCCCCTATAATAACATCATGAATTCACACAAAGGAAAGAATCTTTTTAGTACCTTGTTTCTTTTTTGGTGAATTTTATGGTGAACGCCATCAGTGGACACGTATCGACAGTTATCAAACAATTGGACGATACTAAAATACTAAAGTTAAAAATGAACTGTTGTCCAATTGTAGCCGGGAAAGGGTGGCAACACTCCCCCTGTTTTGCAAATGGGGTGAGAAGGGAAGCAGCGAATGTGGGGGACGGAAGGGACGTTAGCTATGTGTTGCTACGGAAGCTTTCTCTGTTGCCGCTCAGTGCTGAGCAGACTGCTTTTGGTTTTTTGCTCTTCTCGTGGATCTTTAAAAATCTGATAAGAGCTCAGAATTCTCCCCCCAGGAAAATCACTGCTGTCTGTGTGGGGCCACGTCATTGAGAGTTTCCTGGGTGTGGCCGAGCTGGGCAGCGGCACCCAGGCCTCCCTCGAGATGCAGGAACCCAATCCTGCAGCCCACGGCTATGTGCTCCTGACCTTGCAGAGCCCAGCATCTTCCCAGAAATCTCTCCTGGATGAAGGGAGACTCCTGGCTGGAAATTCTACCCCTGTCCACACTCAGTGGCCACCCTGGAATTCTGGCCCAGCTCCTTCCCTCCACTGGGGACAACTCCGAAGTACATTCCAGAAACATAGCCCTTGGAACCACCTACAGCTTCTCTCGCGGCTGCCCCTGTGGTTCGGCCCCTTCCTCTGCCCAGCCCCGCGCCCACCCTTCCCCGTTTCTGGTGTCTTTCCCAATACGCGTCCTGCCCATCATCTTGGTCAGCACAACCTGCCCTCCAGCAACGCTGGATTTCCAGGAACTCCTGGATTGCGGGGGAACTTGTGATCTAGAAAACGCGAAGAGAAACTAGCGCTCACCTAACGTGGATTCCGTCTCTCTCCAGCATGATCAGAGCACAGCGGCACGCAGGATGCCAACTGTACTTTCGAACATTCTCTCCGAATAGCGATCAGATCTGGGGGGCCAGGTTTCAAGTGTTACAAATGCCAATGCAGGGTTGGTGGATTCTGGGAGCATATGAAGAGGTGTCTGTGAAAGAGTCTCATGAGTGTCCCCATCAGAACCCCAGAAGGGTTACTCCTGGATGAATAGTAGTGGTAGTGGTAGTGACCCCACGGACCCTCCTTGCTCTTAGGAATGTGGCCAAGAAAGGCCAGGCTGTGACAGAGCGGTCCTTCCTGAGAACGCGTATGTTTTGGGTGCCTGGTCTCCAGGCCGGCTCCGGCACCAAGTGGGCCCAGCCCAAGAAGAAGGGGCACGTGTGATGGTGTCCAGTCCAGCGAAGGTGGCGGAAGGGTGAACGGATTGTGGCCGTGCGGCAAGAAGCGGGTCTGTGGGAGGACTCGCGGGGGGTGAGGGGTAAGGACAGACAGGCTGCCTGGGAAGGATATTTGGCTGTGGTCCGAGCAGGTTTCTGGGTGGATGGAGGCTGGATGATTTCTGAAAATGAGCTCTCTTTGTGGGGATGGCATCCCAGGTGAAGGACTGCTTAGGCTGACACTGAAGCTGTGAACCAAAAGGGGAGAGGCCTGGGGCCGCAGAGCTGTGCTGCCATTAATGCGGGACGGGCCTCGCACCCTAGGAGTCTGACCTGGGTCCCCGTGCACTGGGCCCATGATCCCAGTGGAGGGATAAGTGTCATGGTGGAGGGCAGCAGGAGGACCACCCTCCCTCCCCGGGGAGCTCAACAAGGGCCCCCCGTTCCCTGGGGAGCTCAGCTCAGCTGGGCTTTCTCCTTGCCTCTTCCTTGCATGACCTCCTCTACCGGCCTAGCAACACTCTGAAGCTAGCCGGCCCCCTACATCCCTGGTCTATGGGAACATCAATCAACAAGAGGAGGCTACCTCTCTTTGGAAGCTGGGGATCTAACAGCCTCCTGAAACTGGCTCATAAGCACAGAAATCCTTTGCGAGCCCAGAGGGTGGATGGTCGGTCACGGGGACCTCAACCCTAAACTGCAGTCCCATTCTCTGTGCCCTCGCAGTGCGCTCAGAGGTGAGCTCCCGGGTCTGCAGGAGGGAGCCCAGGTCCCGGTCTGCAAAGAGCCCCTGAAAATAAGTCAGGCTCTACTCTTGCCACGCTCATCGGAGCTAGATCTTCCCTGAACAAAGATGTCCCTCATCAACCTGCAAGGGACCCACACGCTGAGCTGAGCTGGGCTGGGACGCTCATTTGGAGGTCCTTACATTGCAGCCAGGGCCGCGGACCCGGGGATGCTGGCGGTTCCTCACGGTGACAGCACCTCTTTCCCCCGGTCCCGTCTCCTGTCCTTTGTGACTCACTCAGGTGGCTCTTTCATATACGGCAGCGGCTGGAACCGTGTGTGCCTCCAACCTCAACAACCGCCCCGTCCCGCAGCCTCCTCCTGGGTGAGGCAGTGAGACACGGAGCGAGGGATGGGGACTCAAAACACGGTAGGACGTTCCTTTAAAAATACTGTCTACAGTGTCTTGGGCCCATGCTCACTAATGGAAAACGTAAGAGATAAGGAAATCATAGTTTATTTCAGCTAGTTCCCCTCACAACACTGTCCTTGATTTATTCTTCTTTCCTTAAAGTGCGAATTTTCTTTTAAAATATGAGGCTCTTTTACTGACTTCTATTCAAGAAGCTAAGCAACATAGATCACTTGGCAACCCTTCAAGGAAGGACACTTTTTCTATCTGAAACTGCATATTTGGTATTTCCAGCCTCTTAAAAAAAAAAAAAGCCAGTGTCCTGAGGTAAATGATGTTGCATATAGAAATGTGATAGGTATAACCATCCAGGGCAAGATGCTTCTAGAATCAGACCAAATTAAGGAATGCCTTTCTTACGTTCAATGAAGAGAATAAAATACCAACGCAGCATGCCTGCAGGTAGCTTGGGGGGGCAGGTCAGAGACGGCAGAGCAAAGAAGGCCACGGCCAAGCGTGTCCAGCCAAACCTTTATCCAGCTCACCCGTCAGCAGCTCGGGAAGGCCATCGCGGCCGCCGTCTGGGGCAAGGGCGCCATTTTGTGCTAATCCCTTCGCAGCCGGTCCCTGCTACGGAGGATGACTTTTTGAGGTGAGAAAACCTTGGGGTTTTGCCTCAAGCTGGTCATTAAGTCTCGCTAATGATAGCTTTCCTAAGGAAATCGGAAATAACAGGATGCGATTTCATATAAATATGGTATGTCAGAAGCTGTCCCGCCCAGACGTCCTCTCCGAGGCGGGATAAGTTGGATTGCACAAGAAGTATTGCCCTATTTTCCAACAGAGTAGAAAAGAGCTCTGATCCCGGAACAAATCTTCCCGCTGCCATTCTCTATCAACAGCACCTCAGCGAGAAGGGCCGGCTGCGGCGGCCCGCACGGGGGCCGCGGCCGCGTGACTGAGCTGTATTGCTTCTCTCTTATTTGCCCAGGCCGTACGTCAAGATAAAGAGGCCTCCTATTCGGAATTCAGCCCCTTCACATGGGAGCTCAAGCTCAAGTAGCAAGTGGCGAAGAATGAGAAATTGAGAAAGGTCAGGGGTAAATGGTGGTTTGAAACAAATCACTCTGGAATTTCGGTTTGGCCTCTCCTGCTTCTGAGTAGAAAGTTGCATGTGTTTTCTTGAAAAGAGCTGTGACCTGAAAAAAAAAAAAAATCCTAAGTCTACAGTAGGGAAAAAAAATGACTACTCTAAGAATTTATTTTATCATCCCGCTTCGTAAGACCTCCGTGTGATGCTCGGACAATGAGGCGGCCGCAACCAGGCAGTACAGGAAGGCCCAGGAGAGGGGACAGAGGGTCCGGGAGCTGCCCCTGTCCCTCGCATGTGACAAAGATCTCTTCAGTAGAGGGTCCCACTTCTCCCAGGACCCATGCTGACCTACGGTGGCGTGCACACGCCCGTGAGCAGAGAGGGCATCTGTGACCTTGGCCAGGCCGTGAGGCCCCGCAGAGTCTCGGTGTCCTCATTTACCAATACATACCGCTGGGGGATGAGCATCTGCTTGTGTAGATCAAACACGGGGACATATGTGAAAGGCCTGACCTCGCACCCGGCACACGAGTGTTAGTGAAATAGGAGTTAGCACAGTCCAGTCTTGTTAAAACGTTTAAAGTCTCAGTGTAGAATCTGTTCATTTATGTATCAATTCCTTTATCCTAAAACTTCCCTTAGTGCCGCTGTTCTTTCTTAGCCCGAGCTTCAACAATTTAGCAACCTTGGGGCCCCCCGGCTGGCTCCGTCTGTGAAGCATCTGCCTTCGACTCAGGTCGCGATTCCAGGGATTGAGCCCCACGTCGGGCTCCCTGCTCAGCTCTCTCTCTGTCAAATAAATAAATAAAACCTTTCAAAAATTTTAAAAAATAAATGACTTAGCATCCTTTGAATAAGTGCACTTCCAAGGAAAAAGCAGCAGGGCGCCTGCCTCCCCACGTACCCGTGTCCCCCGTGCGAAGGAGTCTGAGTGGCGGGCAGGTGGGGATCCGCGCCTCTGGCCCGCGGCAGCACCGTGCACAGCGGACCTGCCACCAGTGAAACCATCTCATGAGGGGGCCTTTGTCTTTCTCCACAATTCCCTCCTGCTATCCTGATTTATTTGTCTTTACCATAGGGAAGACTTACCTTTGTAAGTAGAACTTCTTAAAATATTACCGACGTTGGCATACACACTTGCCCAAAGTGGCCTTTTGTGACTGCAGTTTGGACCATCAGTCCCACCGGGGTCGGTGTTAGGCTCCCGTCCTCCCCATGGCTTTCTGCTTCCATGTGGTTATTTCTACTAAGTTGAGCAGTGCCTCCCCAAAGTGTATGTTCCCCTCAAACCTCACACCGTGACCTTTTGGAAATACATTCTTTACAGATGTAGCCCGATTAAAATGAGGTCATATTGGGTGAGGGGCAGCCCTAAGTCCAAAGGCTGGTGTCCTTAGAAGAGGAGGAGACGACACAGAGAGACAAACACAGAGATGCAGAGGGGGAAGGCCAGGTGGGGACAGGTGCCCCGATGTTCCCATCAGCCCAAGATGGCCAGGAGCCGCCAGGGGCTGGAGGGGACCAGGAAGGATCCCCCGGATGGAGTGTGGCTTTACCACTGGATTTCAGGTCTCTGACCTCCAGAACTGGAAGAACACATTTCTGTTGTTCGAAGCCACTGTGTGTGGTTCCTCGTTGACCGCAGCCCCGGGACCAAATGCAGTGACCAGCGTGGGTTGCTCCGAGTGGATGTGCCCTGTGTGGTCCAGGATGGGCTTTGGCACCGGAGACGTGGTTCTGGGAGAAGCATGTCCTTGTCGCTCCCTGACAGCGTGGTCATGGGTGCGCCGGCACCCTCTCTGCTCCCAGTGTCCACATTCATTTAAAAAAACAAACAAAACAAAACAAAACAAAAACAAGCAGTTGAAATAGTTGGTGTAAAGCATTCTATGGACAAATACCCAAAACTCTGTTAATAGATATATTTATGTTTGCCCCTTTGATAATAAGAACCCTGTGAAAAACATTTTCTTGTTAGATCAAGATCACACAGAAAGGCATCTTTGATGATTTCTGAAAGTAATTTAAAAAGAACTTAATTGCAGCTACTTTTTGTCACTTTTGAAATATGTTTCATGTACATTTGAATTCAAAATGTATTTAAAGTAAAAAAAAATGTGGTTTCTAATAGCAAAGGCATGACAAATGCCTGCTTAAAGTACAATTACAAACTAGTTTTGTTTTTTTTGGGGGGGAAGGGGTAGATATCATTCTGTGCTCTAGGCAGAATGATTGTGTCCTTCCAAAATGTGCGTGTTGAAACCTAATAACCCCCAGTGTGATGGTATCAGAAGGTGGGGAGGAAGGGTCAGGAATACCTTGATCTTGGAACTTTCAGACTCCGGAACTGTGAGAAATAAATTTCTGTTGTTTATAATAAGCCTCCTGGTCTATTGGACTCTGTTAAGAACAGCCCAAATGGACCCAAATCCTCTGTACAGGCAGCTAGGTTGACAAAATGAAAACCTGGTCAATTAACTCTCTGAACCGGCAGCTTGGAAAAGCTGGCGTGAGCCCAGTCCTTTCCTAAAAGCCCCCCGCGGAAGCCGGTAGCGCCGAGGGCATGTGGGAAGGCCCCGGGCTTGGAGCAGGGACAAAGTCGGTAACGAAACCAAGGGGGTGAGGCGGGTGTCTTTGTCGTCATGTCTCTCCACCCTGTGTCTCCCTGGCATTTCTTCCTCCGGGTGGTTCACTCTCTTCGTGAATCTCTCCGTGTCCTCCTCCTCGTGTGCTCTGTGCCCCCTTCCTTCCCAGCTCCTGCTGAGGGCAGAGGCGTCATGGTCAATGGCCTGGGCGGCGGTCAGGTACATGGGGAACGTGGCAGTCCGGGCTTCCCGGAATGCCCACTTGGGAGCTGCCGCAAATACATGGCAGCCGCATCTTCATGGCGGCAGAATAGCTATGCTTGGAAAGGGATCCTCCTTCCCTTTTCTATAATCCTTCACTGCAAACAGTGAAAGAACATGAAATACATTCAAAAGACAAGTGCTATTTTCTCACCTCAACAATATATTGATTTTGTACGTTCTCTTCCAGCATTTGCCCACTTCTACAAAATCATAGTCAAAGACTATATACGTTTCTGTATTCTGCATTTTTTTTCATTTAACATACACATTTTCTTCCGGTGCTATGCAACTTTGTACACATATTTTAAATAACCGTGATGTTTCTTCTAATGAATGTGTTGGACTTTATCCTTTCCTTTACCCATAAACATTTAAATAATTTTTTTCTCCGAATAGTGATTAGTCTTGCATTACACAGTATCCTAGTTTGGGTCTACATCATTAAACAGGTTTAAACCCATTTTATAACACCATGTTTTAGAGTTGCATTATTTGTCAGTGAATTCTTCAGGTGTATAAAGATGACACATCATTCTTGGTATATAATGCCTTATTTCCCTGGCCTCAGTTCCTCAGATTGAGATTTCTGCGTCGACCATCTGTCACCAAGCCACTGGTTGGGGTCCTAGCCAGTCATCACCCATATTCAGGGCTGCGCAGTGAGTGATCTTTCTTTGCTGAATACTCTCTCATTAGGACAAGATTAAGTAAGTATTCCATAAATAAGACGTAGTTTAGCTAGTAATACGCAGTTCCCATGGCACCGGGACCACCCCGGATCCCTCTGTCATCGTAAGGGTAAGAAACATGGGGCGAAGCATCTCAGAGGGGCTCATGGGAGCGGTGAGTCCCCATAACGAGCCACTGAGGGAACAGACCCCCCTCCACAGATTCTTGAGTTCCAGGACACGCTTTCTGGGGGCTCAGCCTGTCAGTGCTGGCATGCCACCAGACCGGGTGCCTTTCCAACTAGACAGCCGCTGATGATTTGCTTTTTCTATTAGAGTATGAATACCTCTTTTTTCTTTAGTAAAAGAATCCACTCACTTACTCATGCGGCAAACATTTAGTACCTACAATGTGCTCAGAACTCAAGTCATAGAAGTAATTCCTCTACTGTGGGCCTGCTCACTGAGCAAACACAGATAAGCAAGACACTAAGGAACAAAGAAAGTAAATCTGTGCCAGGCAGAGGAAGAAAGCTGGTTTATAGAGGTGGTCAGGAAAGGCTTTCGGATAAGGTGATATTTGAACAGAGTTCTACAGGGAGGGAAGAAGAGCGTCATGGGTTTATTCAGGAAAGAGCATCCCAACCAGAGAGAAGCCTGAGAGCAGAACCTCGGCACAGGAAGAGGACCTGAGAAATGAGTAGGGATGGACAGGGGCCCAGGGGCCCACAGAAGGTGAAGCTGATGTTGGGACCTGCAGTGGCCTGGACGGCGCAGGACCCTTGCGGCTACTGTGAGGATGGCCATCTTTTTTTCCAAAGAGATGAGAAACCATTGGAAAATCTTGAGCCAAGAAGCAACTTGATCTCAGTTGTGGCGTGTGTGTGTGTGAACGTGTGCGCGCGTGCAAATGTCCTGTAAAAATAGGCGGGAGATGGTCACGGGAAGAAGCTGTAGGGTCCCTCAGGAGACCAGTGAACTGGCGAAAGTGCAGGTGGCGAATGGTGGCAGTGTGGTCTGGAGTTGTGGTCAGCAGACTGTTCAGATGGGCTGGCCGCACGGAGAGCATCCCGAAGGAGGAGCCAACAGGATTCAACAAAGAATTGGTTGTGGGATCAGAGATAAGATTGGGATTGTAAATGACTGGATTTTTTTTTTCCTTCATAGTCAGGGTGACTTGTGGGGGAAAGTGAACAACCCGATAAGCATTTTTTGCCCATGGCAGATTACCTGAAGTCCATTTAGAATTGCTCTACGGCACTTCCCACGGTTTACATCTGTACATACCATTTTAATGAACATCCATCCATGCAACTATTTTCTTCTCTTTGAAGGTGATTTCACCTCAAGCAGCAGCAGAGGTTCAGTGAAGGCCCAGCATGTCCTTCCGAGCTGGGAGGAGCTTGGCACTGGGAGGAGTCGGGTGTCCCTGGACCAGTCCTACTGCAGAAGGACGAGGAACCCAGGCATGTGGCGGGCAAGATGGGAAGTTTGGTTAAAAGAGGCGGAAGTAGGCGGGCTTCACACCTCCACAGGCAATGGAGTTGAAGGAGTGACAGCTCCAGAGAAACATGTCGGCTCCGTGATGAGAGAGGAGCGGGGGATGGGGGCTCAGACTCAGCAGTGGGAGAAAGTGTGTGAATTTGTGAAGGAGTCATGAGCAGGGTCACATTTTGTGATCCTACTGCAGTTGCTGTTAGTTTTTTGATTTTGAATTTGTTCTTTCCTATCCTAGTTTAATAGTAAGGTTGTGTGGGTGGCTGGACTTGAGGAGTTATGGAGACGGAGAACAGATGGGACAGCGGACTCGGTCCCGGCAGGTTCATCAGGGCCCATGCGGACGACCCCCCAGGCCACGCCGCTCTTCCCACCACCTTCAGACTCCCGGACCAGCTTTGCCTTCCTCCCTTTGAATCACAGATTCCCTGGGGGTTTGGTTTTTACACAAGACTATAGAGGGGACACCAAAACGAAGCAAAATGGAATATTTGTGGAAAATATCTTGGCTCTTCTTTAGAGCTAAAACACATCACATTGGTGTATCTGAGAAGGTGGTTGGTCAGACTGTGGAATTACATTGGAATATTCAAAACGCTTTCCTCCAACAGAGCAAGAGGAACAAAGAACTGAGAAAAGATAGGACTAAAACTCCAAGTGCATGTTTGATTCAGAAGTAGCAGCAGAAAAGATGAAGTGGTCAAAACAGTTTTTCTGCAAAAGTGGATCAGGTAAGGTTGGTCAATAGAACCTAGACATAATTTGGTCTTCAAATTCCCTTTTGCATGCCTTTTCTGCTGCCCAGTGGTATCAAAGTTACCGTCGGTAGAGGCTAGAGTTCAATGCCGATTATTAACGATGTTACACGTGATGGAGAAGCAGAGGGTGAAATTGGCTGATGACACAAAATTATTAGGTTAGTCAAGACCAGAGAGGAGGATGAAGCATCGTGGACGGGCTTAACAAAACCCAGTAATTGGGCAACATGATGGCAGATGAAATCCACCGTAGACAAGGTGAAACTTACTGGAAAGAACAAATTAAATGCCTCATCTATGCTGAAGGGCTCTGAATTGGTTGTAGCCTCCTGAGAATAAGATCTAAAAATCATCATAGCTCAGTGAAAACATCTGCTCTATGCAGAGCACCAGTCAGAAAGAATGAACAAGATGTCAGGCTGTGTGAAGACTGGATAAAAAATGCATGAGTGATTTAAAGTCATTATCGCAAAGACCCCTTTTATAATCTTTTGTAAAAACCAAGGAAAGAAAACATTAAAAGAGGGGAAAACACTGTAACAGGGGTCAATCGGCTATGCATATGTTAAAACTGCAGCACAGAAAGCAGGGCAAGAAACAGCGCCGTTTCCTACGCGCCCTTCCTGTAAATGGATAATATAATGTGGTGTGTGCAGAAAGACGAAAGTCAGCTTGAGTCATCTTCATTCAGGAAATGATTGTAGAAGACTAAATATGTCATGACATTCCAGGGAGAACATATTTCAGACAAAAGACTGTGAGGATTTCCTTCTAAGGAAACTGGCTTAGTTTCTGCAGGTGGCGAGCAGCTTCCATTGGAACCAAGTGTCCAGAAAGGAGCTTCCAGGCTTTTCTGCCAACACAGCTGGTGTAAGCCATCACGCAGAAATGCGTGGACAACCTCATCCCACGTTCACGGTTCCCATTACCCACTCCGCCCCTGCCCAGCCCGGCTGCCTTTGCAGTGGCTTTGTACGTTCTCTGTGCGACACGCTGTGTCCACGACCCTCCCGAGCCCCAGGGTTAGCCCTAATTAGAAATATTGACAAGTTAGTTTTCTCATATCATTGATTTTGTGTTTATCGAGAAGCCCCCTAGGATTTTATAGATGCACAGCTGGCTCGACTGACTCTCCCTTTATGACCCCAGTGCAGTTTTTATTCAGTGAGATGAGCCTCCAACGAGATTTTGTCTGCCTTACCGAAGACTGATAAAGGAGTTATTATCACAGAAGCATTAAAATCCTCAACTTGCTGTAAGTACACTCTCCTTTGAAACAAATTAGAGTGAGCTCTGAAAGGGGATTTACGTCCCGCTCTTTCCAAAATAAAATTTCACTGAATTCCATGCCGCGTCTCCATTTACCAGAAGCAGACTCAATCAAAGAAGTACTTCTCGAAGGGCACCCCCCAGAACCCCAGGCAGCCCTTGCGGGATGAGCCTGGGACCAGCTGAGGTTCTGGAAGGCTCCTCAAGATGGTCTCCTTTACAGCTTTGGGTCCTACTGTAAGTAGGACTTACCGCACACTTGCAGTCCTTCGTACTCCCTGGTGCCTCCCACAACGTGTGTCCACTGCGGACACACTCTGTCATCTGCGATGATGGTGGAATGCGCTGTGGCCTGACTCTTCGCCCCTCCCTGTGTGGGGTCCTTTGCCTCATTACTCTGCAGTGTCTTCTGACCACAGATCCGGTTTCTCTGCCTGGTTTGGTTTAGCGAGCCGATTGAGGCAAAAGTGACGGTGTGCGCGTTCCGAGCCCGGGCCTGGAGACGCTTGACGTGTTTCGTGGGCTCCCTTGAGCCTCTGCCCTCATCGTGGAAAGGTGGCACCCGGGTCTGCCCTCTAATTCCACGCAGGGGAAGAAATCAGAGCCGCCCCTGCCAAGTCCCGCTGGGATCCGTGTCTTCCCACTGGACATACACCCAGAGGTGGTCCAGCCAAGCCCGGCCCAGACCAGTCAGCTCAGGTTTCTCATGGGTGCAGGAGCCCAGGTAGACCAGCAAAGACCCCAGGTCCCTTGCACACTCAGGGACCTACGAGAAATAATAAACTATGTTCTCTTGTATCACTGAACACTAGGCTTGTTGAACCATAAGAGCTAATTGGTGGGCTTCTCATTTATGGCCTCACTCTCTCTCCTTCTGGAAGGTAGGAGTTCTTTTCTGTTTTATTTACCTTTTTTCCCCTAGAACTTAGAGGAACATCTGGCCCTTGGTAAGGACTCAGAAAATATTTTGAACAACAGCATCAATCCCTCAATCAATTAACTTTGGACATCGAATAGCTCTGGGCTGAAATTTCATTGTTTTGACTGCTTGGAAGCAGGGGTTGGAAGACCCTTTTCTGTAAAAGCCAGATAATGTATATCTTAGGTTTGCGGGCCCCGGTTCTTTGTTGTTTCTGTTTCTGTTTTTGTTCTTTTATAACCATTTAAAAATGTAAAAAACATTCTTGTTTCCAGGGACAAACAAAAAACAGCCCCCGGCTGTACCCTGCGGACCCCTGCCTAGAGAATGTCTCTTTTTGGATGCACATTGGGGCTGCACGTTGGGCTGCCCAGATGCACCTCGGAACACTCGCTTATGGAACTCATTATTAAATTCTTCATCGAAAAAAAAAATTAAAAAAAAAATTCTTCATCGACACGATGGCGGCAGCTGCTGCTTCCCTTGTGTTGAGATTTGTCTCCAGTCCCATCCCAGGAGGAGCGATAGTCTTGAGCAATTTTGTTGGTTTAGCTGGTAGACAGAAAGGGTAGGGAACGGTTATTTACATCTCTTTAAGTCTCGTGTTTTGGCCACTGTGCAACCAGGAATCCTCAGTAATGTTTAAGGGTCCTTCTACCTTTGTGTTACAAGTCTAGTTGTTCTTTTTGGTTGTTGTTGTTTTTCTTTACTCCAAATTTGCCCTGTATTGTTTTATCCCTTTATATAAATTATATAGTGCCCTGGATTCTTATTAGAAGAGGTGAAAAGTACATGAACAGATTTTTTTTTCATTTTTTAAAGATTTTATTTATTTATTTATTTGAGAGAGAGAGAGGTGGAGAGAGAAGCAGATTCCCTGCTGAGCAAGGAGCCCGATGTGGGGCTAGATCCCAGGACCGCACGATCATGACCCAAGCTGAAGGTAGACCCTTAACCAACCGAGCCACCCAGGCGCCCCAAATAGATTTTTAAAGCACAGTAGTTATACATGAAGAAGATCGAACAAGATTGCTTAAAATTTTTCTAATTTAAGAAATCAATCTCAGAATATTATTCTACCACAATGAACTAGTTACAATTTACAGGATTTTTCTGATGTGGATGTCTGCTCATCCATGCTCTACTCTAGATGGAGAGAGACACACAGAGAGATACTTGGCCCTCTATGGCACCTGCCCACAAAGTCAACGTGAGAAGTGTGTATAGTTGTGTCCTGGGAAGAGTGATTTATCTGTTGTATATGCAGAGAATCTCATGACAAGGACAAGTCTCTCTGTATTATTAATAAAGTTAGCATTTACTACATTGTAAAGGAATTATTTGTCCAAATGCTTCAGCTAGGCTAGAAATTGAATGTCGTCGGGTCTCCCTTTCCTTTGTGTCCCCAAATATCTGGAATGATCCCTGGTCCATTGGTCCCTGGTAGAGCCTTCAATACTCGATAGAAATCTGCTCAGTTCATTTTTTCTTAAAACCCTTGGATTTTCCTGAAAGGATTGTTATTTCATATCAATGGAAGATTTTGTGTTTTTGTGTTTCGTCTTGTTAATTCTCAGCAAGAGCATGTATTCCAAATGAGGAAACCGGGCCTAGGAGTATTTGGACTTATCCAAATCCAGGCATCTAGTAATGGCGAGTCAAGGGCCAGAATCCATACCTTCCGATGCCTAGTGCTAGCTCACTTGTAGGATAGCAAACTGCTTATCGGTGTGAAAATATAAGCTGGTAGAGCTCTAGTCATATGGGAAAAAAAGACGTTCTCCAGCCAAGGATGTTTTAATCATTTAGGCATAGAATTCTTGTATTAAAACAACTCCTATGGCTTCGTGTCCCTGAGTCTCTCTTGTCCCAGGGCAGTGGTATGCTAATGCAATTATCGAAAGCTACAAAATGGATCTTCATATTCCACCATTTCTCTCCGTGTGTTTATGCTCCATGGCTTCCAAGACACTCATGGCATTCACCTGCCTGGGATGATGGATCTGACCCCTGCCAGGGACTACCATGCGCATTCCTAACTGTCTACAATCCACCTTTGTCAATGATTTTAGCAGAAGGTGGAGAAAGTTAGAGAATCTCTGGGTTAATAATTCCATGAAAGGAAAGAGTCAGCTCCACGGAAAGCAGACATTCTCTCTGCTTTGTCTCCTCCCGCCCTGTGCCGGCCACCGTCTCAGTCATGGCCAGCAAGCCCCTACCCTTCTGCCTCCTTTGCCTCTGGCTTCTGCCTGCGGCTGAATGCTGCAGAAAAGGAGGAGTCGGAGTATTTCATGCCACCCTCTGGGCATCTGAAAGTGTTTCTGATGGTCTTATGTCCTCCCGGATCAGTGCTTCTGGGCATCCGTCTCCATGGCCAGAGCTCCATCCTCGCATCTGGGTTTGCCGGCACAACCCCCCACTCCGCAGTTAAGGGATGGCAGAGCTTCCTGGCACGGCGGGTCTCGGAAGTACCTCGCCATTCCCTGTACAGCTTCCTTGCCCTTGAACCACCTGTGGAACAAATGAATTACCCGTTTGAAATACCCAGAGTGGTTTTGTTTTCTCTTGGAACCCTGAGTAACATAAATCAGTGACTCCTCTTCAGTTGATTTGGAGGGAACTGAGTCCCGTGAAATCAAATGTCTTGTTGACAACAGCTACATGCCTGGCAAGGGGTAGCGCCGGGATTTTAACGCAGGCCCATCTGGCTCTGGGTTGCATGCTTTCCTACCATGACCTGTGCATAGAGCAGTGCACAACACAACTGCCGAGCTGGGCCGTGTTGGTTCTTCCGGTGTAAATACTGGGCAACGCTCGCCATCCCCTGGCCCCAGGGACAGACAGGAGAGTGAGTGTTTTGACGCTTGTTTCTTGGGGACTACCAGCGACAGACCTTCTAAAGCCATGTTGGATGGGTCAGTGGGCCATTGCTGACTTCAGGGGTATACCACTCCCAGTTCGGAGGGCTGCAATTAGTATCGATGACTGATGTTGTGTAAGACTGAGCAGGAACAGGACCCAGACAGGAAGGAATGGTCTCTGGGAGGCACTTGGATGCGCAACAACTAATCAAAATCATCATGAGCAGGAAGCGTTGCCAGCCGTTGCAAGGATTAATAATGGTAATATCTCCCAGCATACAGAAATCCATAATCACACTATCAATTTTTTGAGAATTGCAAATTGAGTTGCTATCTTAAAAAAGAAAGAAAGAAAGAAAGAAAGAAAGAAAGAAAGAAAGAAAGAAAGAAAGAAAGAAAGAAAGCAGAAAGAAAGCCCTCACACCTTGCACCTTGCAAGCACTTTGGAATGTTTACTGTTTTGTTGGAATAAGAGCTCGAGTGCCGAACATCTCCGCATGTCACCTCTGAGGCTTCTGGACCGCGTCAGAGTAAAAGCAATCAATATTGGTTAATAAGCCAGATCAGTGTTATTAGTATTCTTTACAACCTTGGCATACTTCATTTTATGTACAGATTGCCTATGAAAACTTGGGCTTATATCTTGTCTAGACAATGCCTTACATGGCCATTCCAATTAATAATGTGCCAGAATTATCTTATGCTTAATGCAGCTGGCTCTATATTGACTCTGGAAATTAAATTTACTCCACAATGGTATTGACAGCTGGGTCTCTGGCATATTTAATGGATTTGAAGGAAGATGGGGCTGTATCTCGTGCCTTCAAGCAAAATGTTGATAACTCATCATTTTCATAAAAAGTGAAAAAGTGCTTTATCTATAAACGTTCCATCTCTCAGTAGACTAAATCGATGTAAAAGGTGGTTGCCGTCGGTTGAACGCACCTCTATAAAAGAAAACAAAAAGGAATCTATCCCAGGAAGTCTGTCCAACAAGGGTTGGCTGGTTCATTAAATGTGTACTTCGGGAATCTCAGTGTATTTCAAAGGAGGAGTAGTAGTCCCGGGGAGTAAAACTGTGTCCTGTGAATTTGATTTGAACATAATGAAAATTCTCATAAATGTGTATGTCCAAAGTCAGCCTTGGAAACATGGCTGTCCAAGTTTTAGCTGGTTTATTTCAGGCGTGGGGGCATTCAGCATGGATTCTACACTGAGCCCTCCTTCCCGCTCACGAAAGTTAACTCCTGGGGAAAAATACTGTAGGCCACCTAAAGGAAGGCCTTCGATGTGAATGGGTTTGAGTTAATGGAACCAACGTACTGACAGGCACACACCGATGGATTCTGCTGGCCTCCCGAGCCACAGACCCCGTGCGAGAGCGC
Organism: Potos flavus; assembly: GCA_028534135.1. Classification (NCBI taxonomy): domain Eukaryota; kingdom Metazoa; phylum Chordata; class Mammalia; order Carnivora; family Procyonidae; genus Potos; species Potos flavus. The sequence continues at coordinate 131,226,772 of CM052895.1, read as the reverse complement.
AGGAGAGGAGAGAGGCCCAGCTTTCCTAACTCCTGGACGCTTGCTGTGCTGTAAGTTCGTGGTAAGATAGATCATTCTCCTTATGTGGCTTCTAAACTGACACAGCCCAGGGTCGTTCTGGGGCAAAAGCCTGCCGAGAGTGTGGGGGGTGGGGCAGGGGCTCACCCACTCACCTCCCACTCCCAAACCCACCTCCCAAATATTTTACTGTGACATGATGAGCTAGGGCGAAAGGCTTTCTTCTTGTGAAATTGGAAATAAGCCTAGAAGAGTGTTGCCGAGCACTCCCAGTTTGCGGTGATGATTTATCAGATCCTTTCCACCCCGGTATGGGGCTGCAGCCCGACCCCGTGGGAGTAGACAGGGAAGAGCTAAGGTGGGAAATGTTGCGGGGAGAGGGAGATCAGCGCCGCGGGAAGAGGGTGGCCCTGCACTCGGTCCGGCTGCGTAGACGCTGGCTCTGGAGTGAGGCCTCGCTTCTGCATGACCTCACACCAGGACTGGGGGACGCTGTGTGTCACAGGGGACAGCAGGCTGCACAGGCCCCGGAGGATGCCTGCTTCCAAAGTGAGGAAGTCCCAGGAGCCAAGAGAAAGCTGGAGCTGGAAGTCGAGGAGGACAGGACTCCTTGCATGCACCATGGTCACATCCCAGCAGGATCGGCGCTCGTGTGGACACAGGATCGTGGTCAGTCGATCCCCCGCCCTGGCGATGCAGGAGGCAGTGGACCGGGCTCCCAAGGGGTTGGTCGGCAAGGGTGGGGGTGAGGGTCCGTAAAACGTGGGATCGTGGCTTTCTGGACACTGAAGCTTGTATTCTGTGACCTAAGTTGATTCTGGGGACAGGTTAGGCAAGTGGGGGGTAAGGATGACCTGATACCCCTTCAGAAGTGATGCCCCCGGGTACGAGGCTCCTGGGGCGGCGGAACAGAGCGCCAGGAGCTCCAGGCCTGACAGCAACCGAAAATCCTTCTCTCGCAGACCCGGGGACAGAAGTCTGGCATCCAGGCGTGGGCAGGGCCACGTGGCCCTCGTAGACTCCAACGGAGGCTCCCTCATGCCTCTTCCAGCCTCTGGTGGTCAGCGGCGTTCTCTGCGGACCAGCTTTGTGACAGGGTATCTGCCCATCTCTGCCTCCAGCATCACCGAGCCTTGCCCTGCGTGCCCGCGCCCGCATTTCACTCGTCTTGCAGGATGCTGGTCACGGGCCCATGACCTCATCTCAGCTGATTTACACCCACAAAGACCTGATTCCCAGTTAAGGTCACGTACACAGGTTTCTGCATATCTCTCCGGGGACACAATTCCATCAGTGCCACGGTATTCCGCTGACAGGGACAGACTCAGGAAAGACCTGCTTGCTTCCCTAAAATAAGCAGTTACTATTATTACCCGCCCCCCAGCCCTGCTCTAACTGCTTCTCCCAAATTTTCATACTGTATTTTATATGCATTCTTTTGAAATTTCCTCTTGCTCCATTGACCATCGAGAAGTGTGTTAATTTCAAAGGGCAGATTTCTGCAAAGGAGGCCGTAGGGGTGACACGTGACCTGTGGGACAGATCGCTAGCCCCATCCCTGCTGTGTCAGGTCGAGGAGATGGTCGGGAATATCCTCGCGGTAGATCCCTTGAAGCGACGGCACCTGTGCCAACAGGCATCGGCGGGCCTTACACCAGCTTGTCGAGGAGGAGTGAGGCTGGTTCGAACTGGGGAGACTTCCCCTCTGAGAGCCTGAGTGGAAACTGAAGGATCCAGGCTTCCGGGCTCCCTTCGGGTCCTAAGTGTTCAGAATACCTTCCTCCGGTGGCTTATTTGTCAAACGTTCCCATAGCCTGTGGTGACTTTATCCTGGTCAACCGCCATCTCCACAAAACAGACCCTTCGAAACATAATTAAGGTGCCTGTGCCCATTCTTTTATGTTTGTTAGATTCTTTCGCCTTCTCTTGCCAATGTAATCATTCGCCAGGAATGAAAATCTCCTGATTGTTCCTGTGGTGGGTTGATCAGTTAACTCAAGTACGTTAAGAAATAAAATGGTAAAAAAAAAAAATAAAAAAAATAAAATAAAAAAAATAAAAAAAGAAATAAAATGGTAACATAGCTCCACTTACAAAACTCTGAGTCAGTCTCCAGAACATCAAGATAAGAAAACATCCTGAACAATAATGTTTTATTTTGACACAATGAGAAAGCTTTCGGTGCCAAATCAAGCAATGGTCTTAGCATTGCCAACTTCTTTATCCCTACCAACAACAAAAATAGAGAGCACTTTTGTAACATAAAATCGCCCATTGTTCCGCTAGTCTGTCCCTGACAAGATTTAACTGATCATCCAAAGTAGACAATAATTTCCTCTTACATGCATTTTTAATATTGTTTTTGTCAAGGGGCCTTCCAGCAATAAGGCCCCTTACGTGTAATGTTGCTACTTTTAATAGAGAATTAAGACTATGGGGGGGAACGCTGTCTTAGAAGCATTCTCGCCCCTCCCTTCTCCATGCACGGAACGACCGTGCGTGCCGAGCTTGGAACTAAGCGCTGCGGGCAAAGCAGGAGTTAGAGAGTCCGTAGGCTCTGGTGCTCAGAGGATTCACAGTCCCCGAGAGTAGCAGAAGATTGGCCACAGGGCAAGGTAGAAGTCCCAAATGCTGCCGAGGGGTGTGTCTGCACGAGGGGAGTCAGAAGAGGAGGAAAGTGCTTCTAACCTCAGTTTAAGGAAACCACGAGGAGAGCAGCTGCCGGGGCCAGACTTGGGCAGGGTGTCCTGAGGCCACCAGCCAGACCAGACAGAGCAGGACATGGACGTTCAGATCAGGAGGCCACGGAGCAGACGAGCTAGTGAGCGCCCCCTCCTGTTCTCCGCGCCACTGCCCGGGGCGCCATGATGGATCCTGGGACTGCCGACGCCCAGGGGCCACGGAGGATGGGGGGGTGGCTGGGGCTGGGGTCAGAGCAGGGCAGCGCTGGGATTTGGAACCAGAGAGCTTTCTTCAGAACACCACTGATGTTTTCTTAAGTAAGACCATTCCTACTTGTTTTTGAGTTTTAATGCTGTTTTCATCGTATGCCCGTCCTTTATTTGTGCCTTACTGTTGTTCAAGAAAAAAGGAAGGAAAGAATACACATACAAGGGACAAGAAAGTGAAATTTCCGGGACTCTGGCCGTGAAACTGAGCATTAACTCCTGTCATATATGGGACTTTTCGGTTGGGATGCATAGACGTGGAATGCACACTTACGTGAAGGTATGGATGGACGGCTGTGTATTTCACTGGGAGGAAGCCCCCTGCCGGAGCCCCAGGCCCACATCGAAGGCCACACTCCTGGGGTGCTTGCATGAGGGCTGACATGACCAAGACTGAATGTGAGAAGAAGGAGATGGCTTTCCTTGTCTCAAGTGGTTTCCTTTTCAAGAAATAAGAAGTCCGTAGCTCGGTTGTTTCTCTGTACAATATTCTCTTTTCCCATTACAGAGTTTCTTCACTAGGTCGCATCACTTAAATTGACTTTCTCATATCACGTTATGTGAGGCTGCCCAAGTTTACCTGTGGCAGCCTGATCCCAGTGTCAGAAATTACAATCCTGACATCTTAGTTCTTCCTGAGTCTTGAATTATTAGTACCCCTAACAAGAGCTTCTAGTAAAGTGAACACATACTGATTGACTCTGAGCTAACTTTACTTTTATATAAAAGAAGATATTTGATCCGTAGTTGACCTGTTCAAATCCAGAATTTAAAATAAGATTACACACGTGAAATTATCTTTTTTCGTGTGCAGAAAAATCCCAATGCCGTAACTCATCCAAATTACAGAAACATCAAAACAGATCAGAAGCTACTGAATAAGATACATCAATTGGATATGTATTTTCTCTGTTTTGTTTCTTTATAGTCTAGTCATGACTTTTAACAATTTTACTAACATTATTTCACAGTCATCAGATAGAGGTTTTTTGATCTGTTTTGGTTTCGGTTTTGACTTTTTTTGTCTCTCCCTGATAGGACTCAGAAGTCTTCAAATAAACTATTGCTGAACCAACAATGAGATATCTTTATTAAAGATAAACCTGTTTAGGAGGAACTATATACTTCAGTGAGAAAATGTTGTTAAATATCTGTATAACAGAAAAATCATGAGATTTCAATATGCTCCCCTAAATTCAGAATGAATTTCACTTAAAGTTGAGCAACTGGAAGGGAGAATGCCCCACAGTTCACACAGGTTTTCCTGTCTTCCCAGCCTAGTTCTTCTCTTAGCCTAATTTCTGCATTAGTTCTACAGAGGTTTAAACAAAAAGATAGTTTTGGGCTGGGGGGAGGAAGGCCCATTCGTTCTACTGGGAAATGCCTGGATTTGTGTCCTGTAAGTGGCAACTATCTAATCCAGAAAGAGGGTCTCACAAATTGTGAGTTCGAGCCCCATGTCCGGCATAGTTTACTTAAAAAAAATAAGAAGTAAAACAAAATTAAAAAGTGGGGTTTTTTTTGTTTTTGTTGTTGTTGTTTTGTTTTTCTGTGGCACATCGTCCTCATGAAGAAAGGGCACATGCCATCTTCTCAAGCTCGCTGGCCACCTTAGTTTGCATGACAGAGAGAGTTCTGGAAAGGGCGCGTGGAATAACCGACCGATTGCGGGCTGGACTGTGACGTCAGAGAAACTGCCTTTGCTCTAAAGGTGAGTCTGACTTCTCTGGGGCACATCCCGTCATCTCTGATGAGGGCACCCTGATCCCATCTGCAAAATGAGGACGGCAGGGTCTGGCCCATTCGCTATAGGAATGAGAGGGAACCGGGCGTGGAAAGTGCTTAGCCACAGCGAAGGTTCCAGATATACAAAGGGAGGTGGTGGGATGCATCGGCTGTGTGTGTGCATGACTTTCACAAGGGAAGGCCAGGAGGACCAACTCTGCCCTGAACGTGGGAGAAGAGGGGTGTGTCAGACCTGCATGTGAGGGAGGGAAGCAATGACAAGCCTCTTCAAACATGCCTCGGGGTGGATCAAAGTTTCCTTCTCTTGGAAGCTGTAGGCATTCCCCCCTTCATCTCTGGGGGCTTTCCTGTTCAAATAGCTCACCCTACCCACATGAAGGGAAGCCGGCTCCGAGGTATGCGAGCATGCTTGTAGGGTTGTGTCATCTCCATTGGCCATATGGTAATGGTGGGTTACACATCAATAGTTCTGGAAAACATATAAGTGACGAGGGTTTTCAAAGGGTATGCTGCAGTGAATGTGCATTCCTGGGGCCCATCTATAAAAAGATGTTCAGGCACGCATTCAGCACTTGGTCTTAATTTTGTGTTGATTCCTAAGCTCTCCCAAACCACAGAGAGCTCTGTGGGCTTCTCCACCAAGCTGGTTTCACAGATGGAGATGCAGCAGCAGATCAAACCCCAAATCAGAATTACATGCAACAAAGGGAAAAAAAAGGGAATGGAGCCCCAGGGCTTTACACGTTACCCTAATAAGCCATTTTGGAACAGCGATCATCGACTATCCTAAGCACTGGAGTACATATCACCGGAGACATTTTGATCTTTTTATGCATCGCTTAGATTTTTTTTTCTCAATACATTCCTTTCTTTGAGAAAATTTCTTCACTCTCCAATAAAAAAAAAGATGATTAAGTTTTTTCAATAGCGCATCATAAGTATAAAGTACAGCTCGTTCCTTTATTAATTTTTTTAATGCGACTCGTATCCCACATGCATTTTGGACTAGGGATTGTGTGACAGACACGCTGGGGACCCTGTCTGAGCAATGAGAGGGTTTCCAGCTCGCCCGAGTCCTCGGCCCTGGGCCTCTGCTTGCTGGCCCAGTAGCTTGCTGTGTGCAAGTCAACAGGCCTCCCTGTGTTCAGAATGGGACCCCGAGCCGGCTGCTGAACCACTGCAGGGAATGGACAGGGAGCCAGGTCCTAAGATGTTTTTAAACACAGGAAAAATACGTGTGACTATCCCAAAGAGACACTTGTGAATGAGTGAAGTACTATAATGTTCCTCACCAGCGTGTCCCCTGCCCTACAGGGCTGCTGGTCTCGGGCAGGACGCAGCCATCTTGGAAACGAGCTGCGTGGGACCCCGGTGGCCTTTCACTACGCCTGGGGCCATCTGGCCTTAAAGAAAGCACTCCTGTGTCAATGAAGTCAATATTTTTTTTTCACAGACTATGCATATCATAAACGAAAAAAATAATTAAATCCATCCTTGGCCAAAAGCGGGGGATGGGGTAGGGAGCTCACTTGTAGTTTATTTTTTATAAAACGTGAAGAGCTTGCCTTATCTTTACTGTGTTTTGTAAATTCTGATTTCAGTTGTAATATCAGAGTTTCCTCAAGGGTGACACTCCCTCATTTCTCAGAATCACATAGAACCCTTCTAATTCCTGGAGAACACTCAGGAGAATCGGGTCGTTACCCCTTCAGACAGAAACACATCTCCAAGACCGATCATTATTTTGTAGTAATAGAAGACTCATTGCCCATAAGCTTTTGTGTGTCTCTCTCTCTCCGTCTCTCTCTCTCTCCTTCAGGCTAGAGTCATCTGAAAGGAGCCCAGATAGGAATCAGAGTTCGTTCTTCGTGCTAGGTCGTGGTTGGAGAGACCACTTGTATTACAGCAAATAAATGCTGACGCCAAAATAAAGGTGTAATATTCACCCTACCTAATGAGTCAGCCTTCTCATCTAAAACCTTTCCAGTTAAAGAAATGCTGTTTTGCTTTATTATATTAGATATCTTTCTGGGTCAGAAAGGTGACAAAAGTCAAAACTGTGTTTGGAAAGGCAAGAATATTGTTCACATAGGGTGTATTTTTGTAGAGTGAATATTTTCCTTATATTCCTCAGAAAATATGTGACCATCATAGTCATCAGTTCCAAGATTTCCCCTTATGTAGGGCAAAATTTGAAATGATGCTGGAGTTGAATTTTCAATAAAGAGAAAGAAAGAGACAGAGGGAGAGACAGAGGGATCAAAGTCTTAATGGCAGTTAATCACGTAATCAGAAAAGGAAAAGTAAGACACTACCAACTCCCTCTCTGATTTATTTACTGAAAGAACAACCTTTAGGAATAAGGTTTTCATTTATCTTTTATATCTCATCCATTAATTAATTTAATTTAAACATCTTCCCTCATTTTCCTGCCAGACGTCTCGTTTTCTGCACCACAATGGCCAACATGCATCACCATTTCTGCAATTTGCTCTAGCTGTTGGCTATTCTGGTAACCATCCGTGATGTTAGTAAATAAGGACAGTTTTATTTAGTCATATGGATTTTAAGGCCTTCTTAATCTTTCTGTCTTTCTCTTTCTTGGTTCTCATCAGTCAAAGAAAGCACCAGGTGTAACTCTTATCGGATACTCTATAATTTCACCGACACCTCAAAGACTAAAATGTCTTGAAGTATCCTGGGATGTTTAAATCTCTGTGTTTTATCTTCCACATTTTACCTTTCCTCTGCTACTTTTTGATGAGTTAAAAATCAATGTAAATATAAGCTTCAACTACCAGTCTACACATAATACCTGCATGTAGCAGCAATTAGCAAATAGATGACTCTTTGTACTTCTATGGTCAAATAGATGTGTGTGTGTGTGTGTGTGTGCGCGCGCGCGTGCATGTGTGCGTGTGTGTGTGTGTGCGCGCGCGTGCATGTGTGCGTGTGTGTGTGTGTGCGCGTGCATGTGTGCGTGCGTGTGTGTGTGTGTGTGTGTGTGTTAAAAGTAGAGAATCCTGTTTCCTTATTACTTTCAAGGAACCGCTGATGGATTTCACAGCTCTCAGATTGCAGAAAACTAACGCCCTGACTTGATTAGTATATTAGAAAATCATTAACTACTGATGGTTAGGATCTGACCTGACGTGAATTCATAAGTTTTGCACAATTCACATATGTTGAATACAATAGAGCAAGATAATTAAGAAAATGTTTTGGCTCATAAAGTTTGGTACTAATGGAAGACATAAAGTAGATTGGAAGAAATGAGATTCAAAAATCCGTGTCTCATAACGCCTTTTAGTTGATATAAATATGTGAAGGGCCTGTCTTCATTTCTCATCCATCAAAGAAATCTAGAGCAATTTGAAATAGAAAGGAAATACATACATTCTATAAGCTCATACGGCAATTTCACACAGAAAATTAAGATTCCAACACCTATTCATGCTCATTTTCTTAAAAAAGAAATCCTTGCTGTGTGAAGATGAGAATGTCCGATGCATACATTTTCAGGATTTCTCCATTGAGCATCCCCAGAAAGGAAAGGAGGGTTGGTGCTGGCACATGAGCCCCTGGGAAGCCCCCCCCCCCCCCATTGCCATCCCCAACACTCGGTCTGTGTCCAGTGGCGCGGACTGGCAGCCAGCTTGCCCTCAGAGCCCTACAGATCTCATGGTCATGAATAATTCACGCCAAGGGATAGCTTTTGTCAATCTTCACCATGGCATTGATTCTGCTAAATGGATAACTATTATTTCAGAATAATTATACCGTTTGCATGCTTTTAATGGGTGAACTCCTGAATAAATTATCTTCTACTGGAGGTGCCTGGGTGGCTCAGCTGGCTAAGTGTCTGACTCTTGGTTTCAGCTCAGGTCATGAACTCAAGGTCGTGAGATCAAGCCACATGTCAGGCTCCACCCTGGGTGTGGAGCCTGCTTAAGATTCTCTCTCTCCCTCTCCATCTGCCCCTCCCCACTCTCTCTTTCTCTTAAAAAAATTACCTTCTACTGGATAGGGGCGCCTGGGTGGCTCAGTGGGTTAAAGCCTCTGCCTTCGGCTCAGGTCATGATCTCAGGGTCCTGGGATCGAGCCCCGCATCGGGCTCTCTGCTCAGCAGGGAGCCTGTTTCCCCCCTCTCTCTGCCTGCCTCTCTGCCTACTTGTGATCTCTCTCTGTCAAATAAATAAATAAAACCTTTTAAAAAAAATAAAAATAAAGCCATGAATAGGGTATCAAATTTTTTTAAAAAATGATCATGAATCAACATAAAAGCATGAATCTCTGTACTTTTATAACTTTAAATCCTTCTTCAAGCAAAACGTTGGCCTGTTGCTCTGGTAAAGAGTATGGAGATGAGTTCTAGATAAAATAAGAAATTTTCCAAGATAAAGATTCCTATAGCAAAGGTATCAGAAATCTATCTCTACACTGTAAGAACTTTTTGTTTTTCTTTTATAGGCCTTTTTTTTACATTTTTCTACCTTTAATAATATTGATAATCATTGTGCTTAATTTAACTTTATTGCTCTTTGGCTAATCACCATCCATACACAATTATGATTAAATCCAAATGAAATATTGGGCTTATTTTACCAAAAGTATTATTACAAGTTTGGTTCTGGCACAGATCCACAGTAACCCCTGCAAATAATTAAAACATTATTTACCTTGTTTTTTGTATCCAATTTGTCTAGTAGTACTTTTGTTCCCCCAGAAGGACTCATTGATTCATTAATAGCGTTGTTTGAGATCCTCTGAGCTTCCAGTAGGGAGCTCTTTGTTCAGTGCTCACTGTAGCTTCCCAGTCACGTCTTTTAAAAACACCATGGTTCAAGGTGTTCAAATATATATGAATGACTAGTGATCTCTGCAAAAAGGATACAATCATTTATCAAAGACAGCCCAGAGATACTCAGTGTGCTGGGAGGTTCAAATGATGACACCAGGAAAACAAACAAATAAATAAAACACCAGGTAGATCTTATTATTCAACTGATAGTTTCAGTGTTGGGCCTTACTTTATTTTTTTATTTAAACTCAATTAGCCAACATAGAGCATATCATTCGTTTCAGATGTAGAGTTCAGTAATTCGCCATTTGCGTAGAGCAGCTAGCGCTCATCACATCACGTGCCCTCCTTAATGCCCATCCCCCAGTTGGGTGGTGGGGTGATGGACTTATTTTATTTCCAAAATTTTAAACTTTATTTCTAATCGCTAAGGCCGAGACGCATTCAGCTGGGGGCAGCTGCTCTCACTAGTTCCGGGGGTAGGTATCTAGCTATGTATTTAGAAGCTAAAACTCACAGTCCCAGGAAGCCCCCAGTACGCAGGCTGACCTTCTCTCTCAACCCCACCTTCGTGAGTGGCGCTGCCCTCTACTCAAATAGCCTGGATTTGTGTGTTCACCTGTGTCCCTCACCTTTCACATACAAGCCCCTCAGGATGTGCTCTGTGTTGTCACTGCTCTCTTTCCCACTGAGCCCTCCTACAAGCCACTGCCCCCTCCCGCCAGAGCTGGCCAAGATCCCACCTGCCCTGCTCCTACCTTTAGAATGCTCTCTTCAAAAGAGAAGCCCTATGTCTTAATCGTAGGCTTCCAGGTCTCTAACACATTCCCACCGGGGGCACCGGACTGGGAACTCCTGAGACAGCCCGTGGCCCCTCAAGTCCCCTCCACTGGCAGAGCTGAAAATGGGCCTCCCTGACTTACTATCTTTTCCTCTTGTTGCCCATGGCCTTTACGCTTGCAGTTTTCTCCACCTGGAAAGCTGTTCCCTCAAGTTTTTCAGCGTCTTGCTCGTCATCATCCAGGTTTCTGCTTCAATGTGTCTTCCTCAGGCGGACGCCTGATCGCGCCTCAACCTTGTTGTCAGAAGAAACCGCTGTAATTGGGTTTGAAGGCTGCTTTCCAGACTCTTATTATACATTTATACACAAATTGGTGTACTGATGAAAGGACATAGATATCTTTTTAACTCAATCATTATCATTTTACAAAACCATTGGCCGCTCCCTTTCCTGATTTGAGAGGTTATCGTGGGGACATTTATTTTTATCCCGGCTCACTCACACAGTCGCATCTCTTTCTTTTAGAAAAAAGGTTTTTTTTTTAGCTGCTACATAGTATTTTTCAGGCTTCTTTTTTATTAGTTTCTTTTTGTTTAACTACGTATCTTAAAGGACTTGCTGATGGCTTGGCAGTGAGAGTTGACAGAAATAGATGAACCAGAGACCGCATCTGGGCTCATCTCCCATGAGCCAGTGCATCAGGTTTTCCTTCTAGAACACTCTCCTGCACGACTCTTCCTCCCCTGTGCAGTGCGGCCCTAGGACAGGCAGCCACACGTGGAGCTCTTCTTCCTAGGATACGTGTGTTTTTGTTTCTAGAATATACTGCCGAACTCACCTCCAAAATAGCTACACTGACATTATCTACACTATCTGTATCTACACTCTCTAAACCCGTCTACACTAGCAACAGAGGAAATGGCCATGTAGCCTCTGCTCCCACAAGCAGAACAACTCAGCATGAAGAAGCCAGCCATGAGCTAGGAGACTGCTCACGCTTGAGCCAGTGCTCGAGTATGAGATACTTTGCCTGACTTTCCTCCCAGAACTTTTCATCTTCTCCGATTCTGCCCTTCCTCAAATAAGCCAGTTCTTGTAGGATAGCCCCAGCATTATTTGTTTATATACCACGGAAGCCAACATTCCACGAGATGATCCATCGGACACTTAGTTTATATTTATCGAAAGACTTTCCAACCCTGTGATTTTGACTAGATCCTAAAATAAAGATTATTGATTATTGAGTACATCAAGACCATTCTTTCCTTCTGTATTTTCCTTTATTTGATTTCTGTAAGGTCTATCTATTGCCTTAAGGCTTTTGGAAATATGCACATAAAAATTCATCATTTAAAGTGAATGTGGCAAATACAATAATCTCTGAATATAAAGCTCAGAAAGGCTCACCAGGGAATCTCAGTCACGAAGGCCAAGAACACATAAATCTCTCTGAGGAGCGATAAAATTTCAAAGAAGATACTTTTTCAAAATGGGTATCAGGAGAACAGTTTTCTTAAATATAACCGAATGTAGAATAGTCAGAGTTGAGACATAATTCATTTAAAATTGCCTCTGTGTGGTCAAAAAGATACCCCAAGAACTGAAGCATAGAGAACACTCCCAAGAAACTGAGTTTGGGCTAGCCTGTGGAGGCTGCTTTGTTCTAGGAAAATATGGGAGAATCTGAAACCACTTCTTATAAATGTAAGAATGGGATCAGAGACTATGGAGTGCAATGCATCATTTCCACAGATCTGTGGGCTATTGCCTGTGGAGCCCAGGATGAGCCGAACGTCCTGAGCATCGGCTCTCTGCCGTCGTGGTTTACCAGATGTGCCCCCGCAGTGGCAGTGGGAAGTACGTCAGGAGGCGGATAGTACGCGTAGGATATGGGAGGTGTTTGTCCGGTCACAGGAGGCACATCTTGTCCTTCAGTTCTTCTGGAGGAACACATCCGGGGCACAAACCCAGGCCTCCTGCCTGGTGTTGACCCATCAAAGCAATCAAAGTCCTTCTTAGAGCCCATCCTCTGCTGCTCATTTTATTTCTATAATTTGGAGGAAGAATCCAGGTTGGAGAGGATGTGGAGAAAGGGGAACCCTCCTACACTGTTGGTGGGAATGCAAGCTGGTGCGGCCACTCTGGAAGACGGTATGGACAATCCTCAAAAAGCTGAGAAGAGAGCTCCCTTATGACCCAGCAATTTCACTCCTGGGTACTTACCCCAAAGATGCAGATGTCGTGACAAGAAGGGGCACCTGCACCCCCATGTTCATTGCAGCAATGGCCACAGAAGTCCAACCGCGGAAGGAGCCGAAATGTCCACTGACAGAGGAATGGATAAAGAAGATGTGGTCCATACATGCGCTGGAATATTACTCACCCATCAGAGAGGATGAATACTTACCATTCGCAGTGAGGGGGATGGAGCTAGGAGGTCTTAGGCTGAGCGAAAGAAGTCAATCAGAGAAAGACAATTGTCATATGGTTTCATTCATATGTGGAACATAAGGAAGAGTCAGAGGATCATAAGGGAAGGGAGGGAAACTGAGGAAGGAAACAAACTGAGGGTTGCCGGAGGGGAGGTGGGTGGGGGATGGGGTAACTGGGGGATGGGCATTCAGGAGGGCACGTGATAGAATGAGCACTGGATGTTATATGCAATCGATGAATCCCTGAACTCTACCTCTGAAACTAATAATACACTATATTTTAGTGTATTATATAGACACAATATATATAAACACTATACACCATATTTAGTGTATTATATAATCAATAATATTCTATTAATTATAAAATTAATTATTATAAAATAATATTAATATTATATTATAATAATTAATAATAATCACTATATACACACTATGCACTACATTTAGTGTATTATATAATCAATATAATTAATTGAATTTAAATAAAATAAAACTAAAAATAAATAAATAAATCAGACACATCTCTAAAGATAAACACTAGAGCATTAACAGGTGGAGCATCAGATAGCAAAGTGCAGAGGAACTAAAGGCCCTAATCCAGCGTTTCTCAACTTTGGTGCTATTAACACCTTGGGCCAAGTAATTCTTTTTGTGGACACTGTCCTATTTATTGTGTGAAGTTAAGCAGCATCTCTGGCCTCTACCCCAAAGATGCCAGTAATGCTCCCTCAGTTGTGACAAACAAAAATGTTCCCAAACATTGTCAAATGTCTCCGGGGTGGGGGTCAAGATTGCCAGTATTGAGACCCATTGATGTGGACAATTAATTGATATAGACAATTAATGCTTAACTGAATTCTGTCTCTGAAATCACAGTTAAACAATCACATCTCAAAAAGCACAACCTGAGGATTTTTTCAGGAACTTCAAGAAATGCTTGAAACTAAATATATTATACATTGGTTCTCTAAAAACCCCAGTCATGGTGTCCATTTTTTACTTTCTTGGAGTTACAATGACTAATACGTGTGTCACTTCTAGGTCTAGATAAAACAGCTACCTAGAGGAGAGCACATGAAGTGCAACATTATCCCCCAAATTATTCCTAAATAAACTGTGATTTATGTCAGAAAAAAAAAAAAGCCATCTGAAAATCTAAAAGAAATAAGATTTTTCAATAAAAGTCCCCTAACAGATTTTTTTCTTTTTCACTTAGCTTCTGGGTCTTGTGGACACCTGAGTCAGAGTGCCACACTGTGCCTGCTCACTGCTAGAGATGATCGCCCAGATGCACATGACAACTCCTACTCTCCTTTTCTTTCTTTCTGCTGCTTATTATTTTAGTTTATGTTGGTTTAACAAACTTGATGGGGACACTACATGGCTATTATTTTAGTAATTGTATCCACAAACAAAATTTTAGAATGATGGTCTCTTTCCCAAGGGGGACGAGCAAATCTAAAGACCTGAAGAAACCAACATGGAGGGAGATGAAGGGAGTCGCTCATCACGAAGATGGGAAAAGGGCCAAAGAAATGTTTGCGTCAAAAGTCAGAGACTAAGAAATGGGACTTCTCGGTAAGAGTGCAATGTGGTCAATCTCAGCCAAGGAAGAATTTGAGACTCAAGAGGGAAATAATGAGTCATTGTTCAGTGTCCACACAATATGGTTCATTCTGTTCCTTAAAACAAAAGCTTTTCAAATTCATTCACGAAAACATTCACAGAAAACTCTGAATGTTGTTTTTGGATAGGAAAGAATATTCCCTCAGGTTCCTTAAATCATCGGTGCTGGACTCCGTGAGCTGAGGAAGAGCAACAGTAGGCTCTTGTCACCGGCGTCCAAGCGCCTGACAAGCCAGTGTCAAGGGCAAGGTGTGCAGCCAACAGAGCATAAAAGAGCATCAGTTCTCTCCCCTCCTCCGCCCCTCCTCCCTCCTCCTCCTCCTTCCCCTTCTCCTCCTTCTTCCTTCTTTTTCTTCTCCTTCTCATTCTCCTCCTTCTCCTTCTTCTTCTCCTCCTCCTTCTCATCCTCTCCTTCTCCCTTCCCCTCTCCTTCTCCTTTTTCTCCTTCCTTTCCCTCCTCTTCCTTCACTTTCTCCTTCTTCTCCTCTTCCTCTTCCATTTTCCTCCCCATCCCTCTCCTCTTTCTTTCCAATTCTTTTGCCATAGTGACAAATGTGTATTATAATTATTTTTTATTTAAAAATTGTGTTTCGTTTACATGTATTAAGGGTATCAAACCCCTTATTGCAGCATGCTAGTAAAGCTGATCAACCAGGTTCCACCCCAACCTCCCTTCCGAGCCCCACTGGGCACGGGTATAGCTGGTGTGGGGGAGGGCCGCGGGCGCCAGCTAGCACAGTCACAGCTGGTTCCCTGCTCTTGCAAGGAATGGGCAGATATCTTCCGTATATCTCAGCCTCCTTTTTTATTCTCCTATCCATAAATAGAAATAAAATCAATGCTTCATAGTTACCTTCCTTGGCCAGTACAAAATTTATTTTCTGTGTTTGTGAGGATGAAGGTAAAGATCTACGCTATTATTATCAGAATGACAGATTTCACTATTTACTTGTTTAAAAATGTCCTGTAAGTAATCACAGGAAGGATATCATGGTCTTCATTTTTGAAAGCCAGTGCAAGCTAAACATTAAAGTAACATTTTTCATCAAATGTCATGCTAACCAATGATATTTAAAAATAATAATACCATATTAATAAATATCATGCAACATTTTTTAAATAATCAAGCCAATATATTATCTATTTAAAATCAAATTCAGCCTTAGATGATTTTCAGAAGGTCATAAGGTAATGTAGTTACGAAGAATGTAAATTCTGGAGTCCACTTGCTTGCTTTCAAACCCTGTCTCTGATGCATATTTTCTGCGAAAGATAACCGGTCTCCCCACTCAGTTTTCTAACCTCCTAATTGGTAGTAAAGATAGTAATTACTTCATCTGATTGGTGTGAGAATTAATTTGAAATACTATATCTGAAATGTTTGGGCCATTGCCTGACACACAGATGTTCAACGCATGTCAGCTCCCATTTTTACTAATGGGCTTCCTCTTGGATTCAAGGTATAGGGACAAGAGAGAGAGGACATAGTATTTAGGCAGGCTCGTGTCACTACTAGCAGTAACTGGTACATATTTAAGCGCCTGCTGTATGCAGCTAGCCCTAGGCAAGCCACATGTTTTATTTCTAAGTCTTTAAACCCAAGAACAAATCCAAGAGCCGATGACGCCAACATTTAGGTCTTCCGTACTCAGACCTAAACGCCATACTGTGTCTTTATGAGCTTCTGAAACGTCTCAATCTAAAAAGTACTTTGAAGTTTTGCTTAGAACCATCGAGCTTAAAATTTGAGTTACGTTGAGTTTAGGAACTGCAATCAGTGACTCCGTGGAGAAGCACACTTCGAAGACATTCTTCGCAATCATGTTACCCAAGGTGTCCATCTTTCACATGGTGCACAAAATGGCAGCTGAGAAGGGGTGGCCATCAACGCACTACCTCAGCATCCGCGACTGAGGGGATCTTTTACCTTGAGTTAAAGTGTTGAGACCAACCATAACCTCACAAAGCAGTAACAAAGAAAAATGATTTTTAAAGACAGCACAACGAAATCTGACTTGTTTGCTTCATCTCCTCCCATCCTCGCTTGTCCGCTACATACACTCCTTGGGCAATCGTTTCATAGGCCCAATTTTATTTACTCTGATAAAATGAAACTGTTTTTTCAGTGGCTGTTTCCACAGAAATGTGGTTTCTGGAATTCGGCGTCCTGCACATAATCCAGGGAGCTCCGTGCGTCCCTGCCGGTGTCCCTCGAGGTGGGCTTCCCGGGCGTCTGGCCCGGCGACCCTCGGAGTCCACTGCTCTGTGAACTCGCCCGCAAGGTGGATAAATATTCCAGCCCTGCCTCAGCAGGTCCTGGCCTGTCGTGATCAGAGGACCTCTGCTCCTTCACAAGATGACATGCCAAAATGCAGATCAATTCTCCACTTAGTAAGTGAATTAATCACCTTGAACTTTTGACTGCAGCGCGGTGGTAAAGCTGCTTTTCTGAGGAGTACAGCGCGGCGCTGCGGAGGGAATTACAGAAACGTTACGTGTGGACGGGCTCTCTGGCTCCCAGGAGTCGGATTCCGAGAACCTTTGATCTTTCTGTCGTTAACACCAGGACTCTCTCTGCAACACGAGAGACAGTATCATAAAAATGAACAAAAGGTTACATGCGCCCAGAATATTTCATTTCAGGGAG
>CM052895.1:131184904-131209270 GCA_028534135.1 Potos flavus | reverse complement strand
GTCCTCCATGTTTTTCCTTACGCTCCACCCGTAAGTGAGACCATATGATAATTGACTTTCTCTGCTTGACTTATTTCACTCAACATAATCTCTTCCAGTCCAGTCCATGTTAAAATAAAAGTTGGGTATTCGTCCTTTCTGATGGAGGCATAATATTCCATCGAATATATGGACCATATCTTCTTTATCCATTCATCTGGTACCATTTTTAAAGTTTTAGGACCATAGCCTTTTTATTGCTGTTCTATTAAAGACAAACGTCAGTAAAACCCTGAATCTGTCAAAACAATAATACTTCACAAAGCACATTTCTAATTAGCATTGACGATGACCTCTATGTCAGCACTCTGGAGCGTATCACCAAATGGACTGAGACACGGCGGGCATACGGGATCATGTTTTCAAATGCCATCTTAGAGAAGAGTGGGGTTAGTTTCCATCCATTCTAGAGCCCCAGACAACTGGGCCCTTGAGGGGTCATGAGTCAGGGGACCTGTGTCCCAACTGAGGGGTCTGCAGGCGTCATGAGAGACCCCTGCTCACCCTGCAGGTTGAGCCCAGGAAGCGGAAGTTGCAGCCCAGGAAGCAGAGGTTGCCCTGAGTCTGCACGCTTAGTAAGACCATATGAAACAATGGTTTGGAAGGTTTATGCAATAGGAAGTGTGGGAGTTGAAAGGCATAACATTTATTTGGATTAGATACCACAGATTTTTAATTTGCCCTAAGAAAAATTACACTGGAAGGAAAAGATTTGGAACGGTTCCTTTAATAGATCTAAAGGATAACATTCATTTTTTTTTTTAAGGCTGAAGAGTACAGAAAGAACATTCTTCTACCTTATTTATTTTTAATTGAAGATGCTATACAAGCATTTGCCAAATTATTCAAGTGAGAGCCATAATTAGGCAATGCACATGGGGAGAGTAAAGCGGTAAGTGCCAACAATGAAGCATCTATTTATGGATATTACCACACATAATGAAAGCAAAACAGTTGTAGCTGTGCATTAAATTTAGAGTATCATTCCTAATAATACTCTCCATGTGTGAAACAGTTGGCAGGAAGTATCAACATAAGGACAAGTACACGATGGTTGGACGGTTAAGAAACTAGTGCAAATAATTAAGGATTAAAAAAACAAAAGAACCGATGTGAACAAAAAAAAAAAGCATAGCATGGGCTAAAGGCTTTGCAGTACAAAGTGAAGTAGTTCTGTCCTGAATTATCTTTTTTCTTATTGCTTTAAAAAATGTTAACCACATAACTATCATATCGCTCCTTTGCGGACAAAGCCAGATTTTTTTTTTCTTTATTAAGCCCAATGAAAATAGATGAGTTTAAAAGCAAGGTTTTGCTGCTCAAGTAGATGTAGAGTCGTAGGCTAAATTTGTTTAAAAAAAAAAAACAACAATCACTTGCAAATGTAAACATAGTGGTTATGCCACAGTCTTCCCAAATATAAGTGGAATGTTTATCTCTTTTCTGAATCCTAACTGGAACATAAGCTCTAATTCCTAACTGGAATATAAGACTGAATGCGCATCTGGGCCAAGGGTGTGCTCCCTGTCAGGGACGCTTCTGCGTTAGCTTGGTCCTGCGCCACGATTGCTTAACACGGTTTTACACGTGCTATGGCATGCACTGATCCAGAGGATGAGTTCCTTTCCAGCTCTCTCTTTTTCCAAAAGAATAACTCATATACCCAGTAAGTACCCTCCCAAGAGCTCTGCAAAAGATTTCCGTAGTGCCGAACTTTTTATACCCACATGAACAGCCACCCATTATACTCCAGCTGTGTCAACCCTCCTCCCTTACAACGTCCACTTTTCACTCGTTTGTTTGCTCTATGCTTTGCTTTGTTTTCCTTGTCAGTTTCTTTGGCAAGATTCAGCGTGGGCGAGTAGAGGAGTGACTAACCACTGCCGGCGAGAAAGCAAAAAAGGAACTAAGATTCCAACACCCTTTAACATGTAGCTGTTCATCCTTTAAAGGATGTTTGGCAGCTAGAGATTATGCCAAGACAGATGGTTAAATGGAGGAGGTTTACAATAACCCTATTATTTTACAAGTTAAAAAAAGACATGAGTGTACTCCATAGCATGGCTGTTGAGATCCTTGCAAAACATGCTTCCATAATATACTCCCACAGTATCTTTTAGTGCAAGATGACAATTGGTAACATGTGAAACCAAGGTGATAAATTGGAGCACCCTGGATGGTGTTCTATTATTTAAGTATATTTTATATAAGAGTACTAGTAGGAAATTTGCACAGAGATTGGCAGTATTTTACAGAATAGTATTGTGTTAATGCTGATACAGGTAGAGCATGCTAGCAAAGAAATGGAACAATGTCGGTTTTTACGTTAATATTATGATTTTCAGAGATGACATGATCCGGACCATAGAACTGTAGTAGGCATTGTTTAGGGACCTTCCTGAAGACACCAGACAAAATGAGAGTGCTTTGTCCTTCTGTATCTGGTAAGTGGAAGCACCTGCTGTCTTTAGCCTGGGGTTCTCATTCCTGATTTTAATTTCAGATATGTATTTTTATTATCGTTCAAAGAAAAGAATAGGATGGTTGTTGATGTGGAATATATGGAAATTTGGGCATATCCAATTTTGATCATCAGTTTTTAATGCAAACTTTTATTTCAGTAGATAAATGTAGATTAATATGGCAAAAAATACAGTGAATTTTGGGGGAGGGAGTAAACAGTGACCACTCTTAAACAGTGGTCACCGTTTACTCATTGTGTGGCATTATCCATGGACTATAAACTCACCCTCATGTTGCAGACTTTATGAGTTGCATACGCTCCGACAGAGAACCTCTGTGTAGATTCCTGAATGTGATGCTACTATCCAGCTCCAATTTGCCTTTTAAAAATACTAGAAGACTGGGTGTGGTACATAAACAATGAATCCTGTAACACTGAAAAAATAAAATAAAAGTATTTGGGGAAAAAAAAATAAAAATAAAAATAAAAATATTAGAAGAAAATAACTTATTGTGAAATGGGCAGTGTATCCCATTATTTCCCTTTAAAGACTCTTGAAGTGACCTCAAGAGGCCAGGACACTTGCAGAATCTTCATGGAAACAGGCAGAGTTTGGCCAAAGAAAGTTACATTAAAAAACAAACCAAAACAAACCCAAAACACTGTTATGCCTTAAATTAACTTTAAAGGGATAACCTAAATCAGATATGATCAGATAAGCTTCTTCTGAAGCTTGAGCACCAGGGCCACAAGGGTGTGGGAAATACACATCAGGCATCACTCCACCTGGAAATAGACGGTCTTCTTGTCCCCGGACAAGTTTGAGAAACAGTCTGCTTTTTAAAAAACATGCTGAGTAACCATAGTTCAGAAGATGAAAAGTTGAAGTGATGAACCTACGAAACATCTTGATTTTTAATGACATCTTAAAAATGAGCAATAAAATAAGAAGAAATAATGATTTCCAAATGAGAAGAGATGATATTGTTGGACAGATAGGGACTCGTCCACATCTTTAAGGGGTGGGCATGTCTGTCAGTCTCTAATCTAGATCTTCCCTGAGAGTAAAATGGCCAACTGGGAATTTTGGAGTCTTGGAAACAGAGAGGAGTAAACGCAAGGGCTGTTTATTGGACAAGGACTGGGACCTTCAGCTCAAGGGCGCAACCAGGGAAATCAAGGTCCCATCTCACTAGGCTCTATTCTAGTCTCTCTCTCTGCCTCTGTCTCTCCGTGTCTCTTTTTCTCTCTGTCATTCTCATCTTCCTGAGCTCCCCTTTGACCAACACCAAAAACTGGTGGATGGTGAACTCCCCCACAGGTCAGCTCCTGAGGCACAGAACGTAGAGGAGGATGGACAGTGGAAGTCAAGGTCAGTGTGGAAAGTGGATGTTCACCAGCCAACACCCCAGCGACTTTGCTGGGAACTCATTGGATCCATCCACCTGCGAGGGAATCCAGGATAGTGTGTATGCTGCCAAGACACAGTGCCACTGTTAATTAAATCTGATTCTGTTAAATTATGAGAAAGGAAGGGTATTAGAAAATCAACTAGCAGAGTCTGTACCACACAGTTTTATCCAGAAAGCTGTAGAAGACAGAGAAAACAGGAGCAGAGATAAATATGGACAAAAGAATTCAGCCTCATATCACCTAAGGTATTGAAAACTAATGGAGATAAAAACTACAGAGCAATAAATTGAACACATAATGTGCCAATTATAATTTAATCAGCCAAATAAACACATTTTCAGCTTTGCCTAAACTCTGGATATAAATAAAGTATGAATGAGGAAAATTAGTAACTCCGTGGACAAATAAAGTATCACCGGATGGGAAAAACAATAGCCCATACATCAAAACTAGGCATATGTAGATGGTGTGGGCGCCATGTTGCTTTAAGTTTGCATAATTGAATATAAACCGTCTCATCCTGGGGTCTGTAGGAAAGAGACACGAGCACCACTGCTTGACTAAGAGTTGTAGTCAGCAGGATGTGTGATTGGGGTCAGAAGGAAGTGAGGCGTGGAGGGAGGGATGGGGACACGGGGAGATGCTGGGTAGGGGTCAACACCTTGGGCAAAAACAGCTTGTTAACTGACCAGTCCCTTGGAGGGAGGAATGGACTTGATCTAGTTGGCTGCCTCTTCCTCAGGAATTCCCTTGTTCAGTGTTTGCTCCATAAGGGAGCTAACTCTTCCACAGTCCTGGGCTGCCTCATCCAGAGTCTTCGGCAGTCACTCAGAAGGCGAGTTAGAGGCTCAGCGTGCCGTCAGGGCAATCGGCCCCTCGCTGATGGGCATAGTTGGACAAGCACGGAGGGCTGAGCAGACTTTTGAGGCCAAGAATATTGGAGAGGGCATATAAAATGTGCCCAACATATAAAGTTTTAGAACACAATAATTCAAAAGAAAATTCCAAATAAAAAAAAAATAATCCCACCTGTTAAAGTCTAAACTCTGACCTCATTTTACCAGCAGTGATTTATTTTTTATCCTCACTTTTTTTTTTATAACGTTCTTTTTATCCTTTTATTTGTTTGCAAGTGCATAAAAAACACATGTGTTGCTCCAGATAATGCACTCGTCTTGGTAAGTAAAAACTTGGAAAAATTCAATTACACAAAGTTTGGATTTAAAAAAGTCATTACATACTTTTATTCATAAGTATTTTTGAGGGCTAATATAGACAGATTTAACTATGTCCCTAATTGACTACTTCTCATCATGTCATTTATATTATAAATTTTGGTGTTATTGCAAATGAGGGCTAAATTCACATATTCTAGATTGATTTTCTCCACTGTCTTCCTAATCATTGTGATTTGTATCTTTATTCTATTATGAATGCTGATGAAAACTAAAAATATATGATTTATAAGGTCTTTTCCAGGAGTGTTTTGGTCTAAGGCAAAGCACAAATTTTATTTAAGCCTTTACTAAATTTTCATGGTTCAAAAAACTCTGAAATATTACTCAGCCTGGATAAACCATTCCATGCTGGAAAAACATGTTTGGTTGGTGATTGCCTTGAGATCAATGATTCAGAAATATCACCATTCAAAATCATCCCTCACACAGCCACCTGAGGGAATGACGATAATGTAGGAAATCAAGTAAAATGAAGGATTTTTTAAGCCTCTATGACAAAAAAAAAAAAAAAAAATGGGTTCTTACAGCCACAATGACCTTGGTGTAGGGCATTTTCTGGGGGATTGATGATCACCCTGGATGATCGGCTCCCCCAGATGACCATTAATCCCCAGGCAATGCCCCTGTCAGCATCGTTCTTACTTAATTCAATTATTTGTGGTTGTGGGCTTTCCTTTGTGAATATTTTATCGTGCAGTCAGGCTCCCTGACTTCCCCGTCTCCCTGCTCAGTTCCATTTCTCTGATATAGACCAGCCCAGGTTTGCATTCATCTCACACACTCCAAACCATATCTAATTCACAGAGAGAAAAATAAAATGTGCCTTCATAGATGCAGATGTAGTTATGTGGCTCTTTCGGGGTAGGGGGGGATTTATAAACAAATTCAAATAGACTATCAATGGGCACACATACCAGTTTCATAAATCACTGCAGGTCATTTTATGAGAGTGTTTTTATACCCAAATGACACAACACCTGTGATTTTCACTATAAGGCAAAATTTGAAAATCATAATTTAGATAAGGTTGGATTTTGCAACTTGAATAAACATTTATAGCCTTTTAACATAAGACTAGACTTTAAACATTAGAAGCAAAAACAGAAAAAAGAAAGAAAACATTGTGAGTGTGGATGGCCGTATGTGTGTGTGTGTGTGTGCGTGTGTGTGTGTGTGTACCCAGATATTTGGGCCAGTACCATAGTGGTTAAAGACCACGTCCATGTAGACGTAGCGGCAGACAAGCCCAGTAGCTCACACTCAGGCTTTGTGGTCAAGAGAGATCAGATTCAAATCTCAGCTCCATCCCAAGGCCAGCATGCTTTGAATTAATCATCTCTCTCCCCTGTTGGGAACCTGGGAAGGACGACCTACATTCTCAATGTTCTTGGGAGGGTGAACAGGAGGCTGTCACGTGGCTCGTTCTTGTGGCTGGTTCTCAGGCATATTATAAGGGGATGTATAACTCCCAATGTGGGTAAGTGTGGATATGCAGGGAATGGCTTATTATAACCACACTCTGCCACTTGTAACGTTTGTTTCTGTGTAAGATGTTGTTCTAATAGTAAAAGAGTTTATTGAATTATAAACTTCTAGCCTCATTAAAATAAGAACCAAATTGAAGCACTTTAAAATTAATTAGACATTTAAATGTAACATCTTGAAATGTATTAATTTTATTATATTTTATACACGTTGCCTATGCTTTATTTGTGTATTAATTTTATATAATCTAATTTTTATAAGCATGGCCATATTCCTACACTTAGAGAATGCAAACTCTTGGTAAGTATATAATTAGTAGATGAATAACTGGGCTTTTCCCTACTCTGTCTCTGTGTCCTACCAATATTAAAATCCTATTTTTGGATTTTATTCCAAATTTCAGTGTAACTTCCTTAATAATGATATACATACATAATGATATACATACATTAGCACACATTCCAAAACAACTGATCTGTTTCTTTATAGATCTATTACATTAAACAACTAATATCAGACACACAGATAAGCTTTCCTGCAGAATCTGTGGAAGGAGGATTCTGAGTTCCCATCCTGTTTAGTCCATGGTCCACATGCATAAAAATAGCCTCTTTCTCCTCTTCAGGAGAGAAATGCAGTTGTCTCCATGCACATTAAACACAAAAACTAATACAATCCAACACAATGATAAATGCAAGAAATATCTTTCCATCGAGATTTATAATTTAGATATTTAAATATCGCCATCAACACACACATCTTATAATCAGCATGTAATATAGAACCTTGGGGAAGTGACTAGTTTTTAGCATGTATATGTTAATCGGATGTATGAAATGGGTTAATGCAGATGTCATTCAGCTGTAAAACCCAGACATCATTAAGACAATCCAGGTATCATCACATGCCGACAGAAAGACCTGAGCCTTCTCTCGCTGGTAAAATTTGAACCTATAAGATATTTCTGTTCAGGTTCTGAGAGTCCAGGAAACAAAACGTTGCTTCTGCCTTTTTACTGAACCTTGGTTTAAGTCATTGAAGTTTTGTCCATGCTGAGATGTTTTCCCAATTTGGGGATGTTTTTAGGAAAAGAATTTATCATCTAGATTATAGATGGAGACATTACATTAATACTTAAGCAGGTGGGACGCGAACCTGGGAAGGATGGGAGCTGTCCTCCATTTTGACACCGTGATGGGCTCTTGCTTCTTTCTTGAATTAGATCTAAGACAGTAAATCGAGCATGAACCTTAGATTAGGACCTGCAAAACTGTTCATGAGGGCCCATCTGTAACCTCGTAAACAAGATTCGAATATGTCACCTTTGGGGGCTCCAAAGGCAGGCGAGATGTGAATACCTGTTTAGTCTAATGAGATCTGTGGTGTCTTGAGTGCTCGACCTCAACGTGGCACTCACGGAACGTGGCTGTCTCGACCGTGCCTCACGCCGCACAATGAGAGGGGTTGCTGGCATCATTTCTAGAGGAAAAGTAGGGTCCTCGATTAAGGAGTAGGACACCCCCAGAGCCTGCCTTCCTAAACACTACAGCAATTGGCTGCAAGAGTACAGCTAAAGTCTCCCATATACAAACTAAGACTAGAATTTAGGTCCCACAGAACAGAAGTTCTGTTGAGCTCTGAGATTTGGGAGAAACCTGGTATCCATCACATGGCAAAGCATACGTAACATTTGGATTATTTGATAGAAAAGCAGAATCACGTTCATGAGAAGTATGTGAGTTAAATAAATCATGCTTAGATGGTAATTTTCATTTGAACATCACAAACAAGGGATGAAGAATTCTCTGCTGTCTTAGGGCAGCGGGATGCTTGGAATAACACAGAAAACATTGAAAGCGATTTTGAATATATTTGTTTATAGTTTCACACATTCAAATTTTTAAATTCCTAAATTCTCTCTTTTGTGGATAGCCTGAGTGCGTAAAATACTGTGTCAAGGTTTCCACTATAAATATTATTTCTCAGGGATTTATAACTTTCTCCATAAATTGCGACCCCAGGCATTAACTATCTTTTCTCAACACAGAGACTGACGTTTTTATGTGCCTTTTCATATGCATGCTAGAATAAAGCTAGCAGTCGAGCTGTGTCTAGGCCACATGTAATTACTGAAAACATACTAGTATCGTAGTTTGCGATGTAGACCTGAACCACATTTACTGCAAGTTAAGAGCATTCGTAAAACGGCACTTAATTAGTCTGTAATAGGGTCTAATCACACTTTATTTGAAAACACTTACACGAGCCCTGCATTGGTCTGGGCGTTACTCTTTTTGAGAGATACGAGACCTCGTTCCTGGCTCTACCTATCTCCCCCTCTACCCTCCTTCTCCTTCCTTCACACGGGACTTAGCTCATTACACACAAAAGTGCTTTGTGGCGTTACCGGTTTATGAGAAAGGAAAATGCAGGCATTGAGTACTTCCTATGAGAAATGAACATTGACTTTCTCTGAAGAAAATATAAATGGATTGACTTAATTGGACTTCGGGCATTGGAGCAATTAATAATAGATTGTGTCATAGTAAGGGCTTTGTTTGTATTTAAAGCAATAAATTACAAGTATTAAATGTATATTTATTTCAAGTTAAACTCATTTCTAATTGACATGTTACTTAGCCTAAGGCTTTTAAGATCTTTTAGTATAATTAAATTAATAGAAAGCTATAGATCACAGTATGATAAACAAACCGCCTAGACTTTAATATGACAGATATACAGAACACGCTGTGTAAGTAGATCATTATTATCGGTTTAGGTTCAGCAAAAAATACCACCAGAATGAAAAGAAAAGAAGGAGAGAAGCTGTGCCTGACGCGAGTGACATTCTTGCCCATAATCTGACTGGCCGGCATCAGAAATCCCAGGCCGTGGAGCAACTTCATTATGAAAATTTCTTGGTTGGATCGATGCCTTCTACCAGAAGCTCTTAAAACCCCACATCAAACATTTAAAGGTTATTATGATCACCCCAGGCTTTGGGCAGCCAAATAGCATAATAATGTTTCATGTACGAAGGGCAGCCTCCTCTAGCTCTTCTTATTTTCAAAATCTTCATTTTTAAATATAGTCCTTAGTCCGAAATGCATATCGTAAATACTATTGCCCGAGAGTAACACTATCTTCAAGTTTTACAATGTCATTCAATCAAAGGACTCAACGTCCTTCGTGATTGCTAGCTTGCCTTGCTTTGTCGTTGTTGTTGTTGTTTTGACAATATGCTGAAAAAGACAACTACAGTCTTCTCTAATGTGAGCAAAAATTGAGATTTAGCCCATGTCTACAGCCTGAATCGTTTTATTTGCCCATTTGTCTTTATTTATATGTCCATGATGTGGACACTGGTGTGTTTTCTTGGCGAGAGGGTAACACATCTGTGAATGTGTCCTAATGGCATGTCTTGGGTCTCCCGCTGTCCTGAGATTTGTCGTGTTCTTTGTCTCTCTTGCACACCAGACTAATGGTTCCACGAGGCTAGGAGGCTTCTTATTAATCTTTGCCTTCCCAGAGGTCATATTGCCTTGTATATTGTAGGTGTGTGATAGACACCTGTCTAATGAAGGAACAGACTATTCTTCTGGATTTTCTTATCAGTACAATGGTTCTTCTTCATGGAGCAGATGAAGCCTGGGGAGGAGCAAGGACCTTTTTGGGATAAAGCACGATCTGCATAGCCATTGACCCTTGGTGACATTCTACTGTGGGGCGTTCTAAATCGGTTACTTACTTCTCACCTGCAATCAAATTGATAGACCCTAATGACTAAGCCAGTAGGTAGGCTTGTCAAGACTGAACGTGAAAACTTAACTGAATGCTCATTTACATTTCTGAGTTGATGGATATCACCATTTTTTGTCCCCCAGTGTTGTATAGACAATGTTGTATGGGGTGGACAACATTGAGTTTTGTTGCTCCTGGATTTTGATATGCTAGATGTTTCCATCAAGGTTCCAGCATAATTTATAACTGTAATTAGGTTTTTATTTATCCTCTGGGAGAGGATTTTGGACAGTCTTGCTCAGTCCCATCATCTCCCTGTGTGACAACCTGAACAGTGTGGTGTTCTCTGTGGGATTTCCTATACCACGGCAACTTCCTGGAGTGGTTTTCTTGAGTAAACTCTTTCTTTTGGAATAATTTTATATTTATAGAAAAGTCATGAAGATGGTATAGAGAGTTCCCGCATCCTGTGTGTTCAGTGTCCCCCATTGTTAACCTTCTGCTTTATCAGGGAACATTTGTCACAAGTGGGGAACTAACAGGGATGCATGACTCTGAATTAAATTCCAGAATGTGTTTGGGTGTCACTAATTTGGCCGCTAATCTCCCTTGGATATTCCAGCATCCCCTCCAAGGCCATGTTGTGTATGAAGGTGCTTGACCCTCTGAATGTTCAGAGAGATTATCTCCAGGACTTCCTGGACAAATCCTGGTGCCTCCCACCTCGCCCCACGTCTTGCTTTGATTATCAGCCACACAGAGTAGGGCAGGAGAGGTCCATCTGGGTGTTCTCGGAGCACTCGCGCCAATAACCTGTGCATTCCCACCCAAACCTGATAAAGCTGTCGTGATGGGCAAGTTAACTGGGATACTGCTTCTAGCTAAAGTTTCTCTAACTTTGTACCAGCACAGAAGGAGAACCCATCAGGAAGCAGCTTAACTGATTCTAATCAAGCTATTTGTAAGGTACCATAAGGCTACTTCCCTGATTCTGATATAATGACTTCACTTTGCTTTCTTTTTCATGCTGTCTCAACAGGAAAGAACGAGGGTGCAGCATCTCTTAACTGCAAATGCCTCTCACCAGGAGGAGTCAATTCAACACATCAGTATCAGGTTAAGACAGTCGGGGGTTTCATAGGGTGGACCAAAAAGAGGGTCCATAAGAAATGCACTCTTTTTTTTTTTTTTTTTAGAAACGCACTCTATGAAAAGTCTTATACAAGGGCATATTTCCATGGACCCAAGTTATCATAATTTTGTAACATGAATAATTAAAAAAAAACTTAGATGTCTGTTTGTGAAGGTTTATGCCATTCATTGGGACATATTCTTCAGTGTGAGACTGTGAAGTCTGGGAACCTGCTATGAGGACACTCATCACAGGGGTGGCCCTGATTTGGCCAACACAGAGTCGCACTTAGTGAGGGGGAGGCAGGGGCTAGAAGTGATAGGCATCTACTGTTCTAATGAAATGGGCCATTAAAATTTAACTGAAAACACAGGGCACAATCTTGGTTTCTAAAACCTTACTCAAGAATCAGGAAAGCATTCAATTTACACCTAAGACTTTAGAAAGAGATATAGAAACACTGATGTGAAAGACTGTCAGATCCATCAGTTATGTCAATGTATATGTTTGAATCTATTATTTCCTTGGTCTACTTAATTTTGTGCCTAAGAGCTTTGAAACCATCTATTCTAAAGAATAAGGCCTTTATCTGGGAGTTAAATAGGTCATTTAAAGTTATTGTTATTCTGCACAATGATTCTAAATCCGATAATCTCTGGTAAAATCCTCAAAATACATCTCTAAGTCCAATCACTTAATTATGAATTAAAAAGCACACAAAAAAGTTTAATCTCCACAATTACACTACTTACTGGATGCTATAATGTTTTAGTTATACCTCAATTAAAATTTCAAAATTGCTGACTATTATAATCTACTTGCATTTATTTATTTTTATTTTTTTTAAAGTTGACCAATTTAAATGTGTCTGACTACTGGTAGGAATGTAAATTGGGGCAGTCTCAATGAAAAACTATATGGAGAGTCTTCAAAAACTTAAAAATAGGTGATGGGTATTGAGGGGGGCACGTATTGCACGGAGAACTGGGTGTGGTGCATGAACAATGAATCTTGGAACACTGAAAAAATAAAATTAAATTAAAAAAAACTTAAAAATAGAAATGCTACATGAACCAGCAATCCAGTTCTGGGTATGTATCTAAAGGAAATGAGAACAGGATATCAAAGAGATACCCACACTGCTGTGTTCATTGCAGTGTTATTTACAATAGCCAACATATGGAAACACCCAAGAGCTCCTCAATTAATGAAGAGGTAAAGAAGATGTGATACACACACACACACACACACACACACACACACACTGGAATATTATTCAGCTATGAGATGACAAAGTTCTAAGGAGCTAATGGAAGATATGGTGCCTATAGTGATAACACTATATCATATAATTGAACCTTGCTAAGAGAGTAGTAGAACTTAAATGTTCTCATCAAGGGAAAAAAAGGTAAATATGTGAGGTGATCAATGTGTTAACTAACTATGAGGAAGATCTTTCCAAAACATATATGTTTATCAAATTACCATGACTTACTCTTCAAATACCTTAAAATTTTATGTGTCAATTATACTTCACTAAGGTTAAAAAAGTAAAAATAAAAAAAAATAAATGTGCCTAAAGTGATGTAATTATAGGTTTTCTTCCCATATTTACTATCTGATATAATTATAAGTGCTTGGTGATGAGTGGTTTACAAGATACATGGCTTTGTATTGACTATCCCTCACAATATGGAACTTAGAATCAATGACACATTTTAACTGTTTTTATTTAAGAAAAGCATGGTGGCATCCTCCAGCTTCGACCTGCTCCATAGCATGGGGCCGTTGTAATGGTCAATCTAAAGAGAGATTCAAGGGCAGCTAAACTATATCGTAAGATCGTAATTGAACGCAAACCACGCATAGACCTCAGTCATAAAGTCCATTCAGGCAGCGAAATAGACTTGCCTTGGGTTCTAAACAAAATAATGGTTGGGATTTTTGGGTTGGAGTAAGTGGGTTATGTGGGCTGCTTCTTAAATTTCCCTGTTGGTCAAGGATGCCATCTGGAAAACTGCCTAATGGATGATCGTTAGCCACAGGTATTAGAGCTTTTCAATGAGAACCATACATGACTGAAGCAGTCGATAAAAGACAAGTACAGAGAAAAAATGCGAATGAACTCTGTGTTCAATGGATTAATTGTCTCATTTATGTAATTTGTGGTTAGCCTCAGTCGGGATTCTTAACATTGTTGGGTTTGTGCTTAATTCTGCAGTATTCTGCAGATTCCCCTGAAAGAGCATGAGAGAATGAAATAGTCAACCTCCCAGATCTTTTATCAAACATAGAATACAGTTCCTTTGCCTTATCACTCAACGTAATAAACCAAAAGGCTAGAATCCTTTCAGGAAGGTGTGTCTGGAGACCCAACATCAAAATGTTGTTTTTCTTTGTGTTAGTCTCTAAACTAAACATAAATTGTTCTAATCTGCTATTTAAAAAAAAAATCTCTTTGAGCTTACTAACTACATAACTGAAACTGGTTTAAATGAGACGAGGCAGTTAGAAAGAGTTTTGTACTTTTTCTAAAACAAAATGTTGGATTTTTACTCATTAGTTCCATTAGCATAAGCAACTAAGATGACATAATATTTTTTAAAGTTCTTATGATGGAATAATTTTGAATTTAGAAAAAAATTGCAAAGCTAGTACAAAGAGTCTCTGTGCACCGTTCACTCAGATTCTCCCTATGGTAACTTTTTATATAACAATGTCAGATCTGTCAAAAGGAAGCAAATAATATTCATATAATAATAATATTCAAATAATATTCATATAATATTCAAATAATATTCATATATATGAATACATATAATTCATATATATGAATAATATTCATATAATTCATATAAACTAGCAATGAAATATATTTGGATTTTACTTTTATTTATTTATTTTTTTACTAATGTGCTTTTTCTGTTCCAAAATCCAGTCGAGGTTTCTATACTGCCTTATTCAACCTGCCCATCAGCTTAGGTCTGTCTGATATTTTCCAGTCACTAGAGTAGAGTTGTACATTTAGGAGAAGAAGACTCTAAGGCTGAGGTGCCTTTTCATGACTTCCCATCAGGGGGTTCATGGTGGTCCCATGGCACTGCTGGTTGTGTCCACCTCAACCACCTGGTCCGGTTTGTCCCCTGCAAGCCACTCTGTTTCCCTTTCCAGATTCCTGTTTGGGAGAAAGTCAGTGAGTCTGGTCCACCACACTCAAGGAGACGGAGAGTAAGTCCACTTTCTAGAGGCAGTATATTTACACATTTTGGAATTCTTCTCTAAGAAAGATTTGTAACCCATTATTTTAAAAAGAATGAACACTTTTAATAATTTTTTAAGATTTTATCTATTTCTTTGTCAGAGAGAGAGTGGGAGAGAGAACCCAAGCAGGGGGAGCGGCAGGCAGAGGGAGAGGGAGAAGCAGGCTCTCCACTGAGCAGGGAGCCCGATGTAGGACTCGATCCCAGGACCCCAAGATCATGACCTGAGCGGAGGGTAGACGCTTCACCGACTGAGCCACCCAGGCATCCCAAGAATTAACACTTTTTTTTTTTAATTAACACTTTTTATGTTAAAAAGATTTTGATGATTTGCCACCAGCCACTGCAGCATACACTTCCAAAACTCTGCTGTTATAACCCCTTGCAGGTGTCCTCCTTGTCACACTGCTAATTAAACAGGAAAGCCAGTCAGTGACAAATCTTTCAGAGATAAAGATTCGATTCCTTTCTTTTTCCTACAGTGTATGTTGTCAATATAAACCAACATAACTGAATAGAAACATCATTCTGAGGGAAACAAAGGCAACATGAAAATCTCCTTCCGGTAGGATGAGAGCCTGGTATGGAATCACTCAACTATGTATGGGATTACACTAGTAACTCAACTAGTAACTAGTAACTAGTATGGGATTACATCAGCTAACTGAAGCAGCCTGACGTTCACCTGATTCCAGTACAATAATTCTACAAACCCACCCATCAGTCCCAAGACCTTTTCTCTGGGAAAATGTGGTCTCTATGAAGCTAAACGTTAAGCATCTAATGTTGGCTAATGATATTAAATCATTAAGATTTTTTAATTCAGAGTAGCCAGAATAAACATTACTATATGGTATAATTTGATAAAAAATTTGCCTAAAATCTACCAGTCTTTAAAGAACCCTGCATTTTGTGAGTTGTTTCTATAAAAAAATAATTGATTTTAAATGAAGCTAAGATAAAAATATGGTTTTGTATGACTTATCTATTGCTGCATAGCAAACAATCACAAAATTATGCAGCTTAGAACAATACATTTCCATCTCAGCCTTTTGTAGGTCAAGGGTCTGGGCGTGCTTCATCTGGGTCACCTGCCTCAGGTCCTGTCAAAGTGGTGGCAAGGACTCAGACCTCATCTGCACTCAACTGGAGAAGAGATTGCTTCCAAGCTGATTTACATAGTTGTCGGCCATATTTATTGTCTTGTGAGATGTTTGAGCACAAAAGTCTAAGGTCCTAGCTTGCTGGTGGCCAGAGGCCCAGCCCAGTTCCTCACCATGTAGGTCCTCTCAACATGCCAGCATGAGAGAGAGTCTGCTAAAAAGATGGATGTCACAATATTTGTAGCCCAGTCACACACACACACACACAATCCTCTTGATACTGCCATATTCTGTTTAGAAGCAATGCGGTGGACCAGTCCTCACTCAATGAGGTGGCAAGTCTGTGGACATCAGGGGGCAGGGATCACTGAGGACCACTCTAGAGAATGCCTCCAATATGTGGTTTTGTAAGTGAGTTACATACTTCGATAGTTACCAAATTATACATTACGTTTATGAGTAGCTCTTGTTCTACATAAACTTGATATGTAGAATAAAACTTAGAAACTTAATAAAGAAGAACGGTAAATTGATTAAGGATTATTAGGGTGTCTATACATGAATTATTATGGAAGAAGTCTATTATAAATGGAGACAACAGTAAACTTGTTTCATTAGACATCGTTAAGTGGCTCCTTGAAGAAAGAAGGGGGCAACCTTAAGAAGTTTCGATTGTATGATCCAAGGAAATCCAGCCAAGAGAAAAATAACTATGACTCAATAAAGCAACGGATGAGACAGAAAAGAGTCTAATTGAGAGGGGGGAAAAAAGAGGGAAAAGGCATCTTCTAGTAGAGAAAACAAACTAGCCAGCAGTAATTCACTGGCATCCCACCCATTCCTGCAGCTGCCCGAGCCTCCCCTCTGAGTAGGAGCAGGGTTTGTCCTGGCGGGCCCTGAATTTGTGACAGTGCCAGTATTTCTTCCACGGAAGCTCCGCTCACCAGGACCTCAGAGTCTGCATTTAACAGAGAGAGAGAATGGATGCATACGAGGCTTTGCTTCTTATCTCCGAGCCTGCCCGCCGTGGAAGGTCTATCAGAGTTTCCAGAGAGAGAAGATCCTTGCGGAGGGTGCCTGAGAAGAGTAAGGACGGCTATTCTTTGAAAGTTCAAGATTCCTTTGACTCTACCGTGTCTGCCACCTGAGAAACAGTATTCTTTATTCGGCTTTGGTTTGCAGACAGGTCGTGGCCCTCCCTCGCGAGACTGGACCAGAGAGAGCTCTCACGATCCCGTGGAACATGACATCATCCCGGGCTCTCATCCTGACGACCTTTAAGAAATCTGGACTTATCCTCGAATCAGAGTTAGTCGTGGGCCTCCTTAGCATTCTGTATTTATTGCCATTTGTTTTCTATTGCACGAGCACTGTGGAAGGGTTGACCAGGCTTTTCTCATTCTCCTGACTACTAAAAACATCTGAATAAACCCATGCCAATCCCTTGCAAGTTTATGGATATTTATGGCATGCATTTTTACATTTGCTTTCTTCTTAGCTCCTAAATGTATCATATTCCAGTTTAGTTTCCTTCCATTTTATATAAATTGCCTTGCTTTAGATATGGTGCCCTTATAAACTCTATTAATATCTTTTGGCAGTCTTGAGAAAACAAAATTACTTAATATTAATTTTTAAGTCAGTGGATCTCCAGTTGGGGTTTATAAGATGATACAGTGAGCATATAAAGAAAATAGTACCAATTTATATTTATTTTCATGTAACAAGTTATATCCATATTATTTCTAAAACTAAAAAACGCACCAAATCTTTAGAATCAGGACCCTTACTAAGCCCTGGAATACAGAACCCTCATTCTCTCTATAGGGTCTAGAGGGCATAGCCACGTGGTTTATCAAGGAAGATCTGTATGTGCAGATTGGGCGGGCTTAATACATCTCAAAAATTATTAAAAATACACACAAACTTTTTTGTGCTGTCTTTGGATTTCAAAGATTGAAAAATACTAGCAGCATCCATTTAACAAAATAAATTAAACTGATACTGCCATGTTCTGTCTGCAGACTTCTCCGTAGAGGAAAATGCAAAGACACAAAGACAATGTACAGAGTTTGAAAGTAAACATTGCACGCTTATATTCTGTCAACTGTGAAGACAAGAGAAATACGTTTTAAGACATGAGCAACTTGAGAATACAGCTCTCCTGTGTCATCCTCTTGAAAAGAGTTTCTCATTCTTCTATTTTTTAAAAAACCCCGATTAACAATTCTTCTACATGATCCAGGCTTCCTCGGCTGTGATCGCTTCATTTAGTCCCTATCAGAGATGAATCCATGGTCCAAAGTTATAGCCGTGAAGTTCACATACAGCCCTGCTTCCTCTTTCTGGGTCAGCTCACAAACTCTGGGTAGGTCCACACGTCCTCTCTCTGCTCATACTTCCCCATGAGAAGCGCTCGACAAAATACAACACAGTCAATTCGATGAGGCTCTCATGCCAAGCAGGGGTGAGGAGACAATGTGGCAGGGTCTGGGTTGAGAATGTGGGAACCATAGCTGGCTTCCAAGACCGAGGACCCAGTGTACCAGGGAATGCAAAGTAAAACCACAATGAGGTGCCACTCCACACCCACGGGCATGACTAAAATGAGAAGACTTGGCCAGACGGAGTGTCGGCGAGGGTGTGGTGGGGCCTGGACTCTCACTCACACCTGGTAAAATGTAAAATAGTACCACTAATTGAGAAAACAGTTTGATAGTTTCTTAATAAGTGAGCAATACCTCTCCTATACCCAGCATCCCACTCCCAGCTCCCTACTCAAGGAAAAAGGCAATAGAGCCCACACAAAAATCTACTTGTGCACGCATGTTCTTAGCAGTTTTATTTGTGAGAGCCAAAAAACGGAAGAAAGTTGAATGTCCATTAAAAGGTGCGCAAATAAGTTGTGGTATATCCATACAATGGACAACGGCTCAGCAAGATAGAGATGGATAAACTATCAATGTATCAAGAATATGGATAAATTACGAAATAACTACACTGAGTGAGCAGAGCCAGCAATGGGGACAAATACGTTCTGATTCCATTGATGAAACCCTGGAGGATGCAAACCGATTCACATTCACAGAAAGGAAATTTCTAAAAGGTGCATAAAGGAAAAACACATTTTGGTAGCACCACAATTGGATTCATGAGGTTTTTGTAAAAATAAATAAACAAACAAATAAATAAAATAAAAAACTCTTGATATATAAACAAACTACAGCCTTCCACAAAATATTTTAAAATCCAACAAAATAATCTTTCTGATTGCCTTCCCCAAGTATCTAAATTATTTTTAAAACAATAGACTCTATTATAAATTTGATCATATTTTGCTCTTTTTTTTAATTCCATTAATATAACTAGAGGTCTTCCTGAGTCTTTGAGCCAGGGGTAAATGCACTTCTGCTTCCTGAATGCAAATATAATCATTAATCAACTAAAATTTATACAACATAGAAATGCAGGGCAGTCCAATTCCCCGCTGAAGGAAGAGGCTGCCAGAAGGAAAAATTAGAAGTCCCTGACCTAAAGCACCGTTAAAACATTTATTTATTTACCGGAAGATTTCACGGGCCTTATAATTGTTTCTAATCTCCTGATAGGGAATGAAGCTATCCTATGCAGCTGGCAGGATTTTGCCCCATTTTTCACAAGATGAATGCCTCTGAGAGTCACCTTCATGAGTTCTAGAACATCCGTGGATCAGGAGCGGCAGACGCTGGACAAGCAAGCCGACTTCTGTCACCTTCCGATAAATGGACCGAGAGGGGACGCTGGGTTCTTGGAGATGCTCCTCTCCTCCAGGGGGAAGGAGAGCTCGCTCAGCATTTCATGCGGACCGAATCCCTGCGTCGTCTTTCCTTCTGCTCTGCAGAGGTCTGGACTCTGGCCAGCGGGCACGCTGCATGGGGTGTCACCGCGTCTTTGCTGCCTTGTTCTTCCACTTCAAAGGCAAAGTGAGGTTCGGTGGGAAGGGTCAGATGGCCCCCG
Organism: Potos flavus; assembly: GCA_028534135.1. NCBI lineage: Eukaryota > Metazoa > Chordata > Mammalia > Carnivora > Procyonidae > Potos > Potos flavus. The sequence continues at coordinate 131,189,399 of CM052895.1, read as the reverse complement.
GAGCTGAGTCGGAGAGCCCGCTGAGAGGACCAGCCTGCGCCTCGAGGGGGCCTGAGAAGGACGTCGTAGTGAAAACCTCCTCAGTGCTAGCAGCTACTTTTAAGAGTGACTTAATCGTAGAAAGAGGGAATTGTCATCAAAAGGACACATGGAAGGCAATGTCTTCATTTCCAAGAGCCACTTGCTGCCAGAGGTTTAGGCTGCACGGCTTGAGACGGAAAGATAATCCTGAGTCCTGCTTTGCAAGGATGTTACCTGCCGGCCGGCGGCCTGGGAGGGAGCTGGGCCCTGTGCCGCCATGTGCTGCCGGGGTAGGAGACGGATCCATATAAGGAGGCGAGCCATGAAAACGCGTCAGAGCGCTGTCACTGCCTCTCGACCTTCCTTCCCAGGAGCTGCTACGAAAAGGAAAGCCCACAGGAGCCGGAGCTGGGCCTCGACAGAGCTCACGGGCGAAGCTAGCCGGAGACTGAACAGTGCGGGCAAAGGATCATCTCATCTAGAACAACCCCGCATGCTGCCGCCCAGGCCACAAGGCTGCGTAATCCCTCGTCTTTCCTTCTGACTCTGGTTTCAATTCCCCTTTGATGGCTAACGTACTAAGGCTTACTGCATCTGATAGGCTTTTGTTTTGTTTTGTTTTGTTTTGTTTCGTGTGACAGGTATCTTGCACTTTCTCCCGGTAAGGCAGGAATACGCATATTGCACCTCGCCACAACCCCGGCTGGTTCCCGACTGTCTTCCGGGCTGAGGGCTGCCTGGTCCGTCCGGCCTCCGCAGCCTCATCTTCAACTCCTCCTCAACATGAACCATCTTTCTGTCTAAAGCGAGGACAGGTGTTTTGACTGCGCGCCTTTGAACGTCCCGTCCCCCATTCCCTCTGCCCCACGACTACTTCATTTTAGCAAAGTTATATCCTCCGGTCAAGCTTGGGAGAGAAGAGCCCCCTTGAACTGACAGGGTATTTAACCGGCCCTGTATTCTGGGCCTCAACCCACCAGGAAGTTCCAATTCCTGCCTGAACCATCTGCTCCGTGATCTGGTCTTTCTGGATTTGATTATACACAGCATTACCAAAAACATGTTTAAGACACTCCTTTGAGTCACGGTTGAACTTGTGAATACAGTTGTTTCAGAAATGGGGCCTTGTAGCAATTTGCTAGATATTTATCTCTACCGATGTTGATCCATTAATATTCCTTGAGAACAGTTTTGTAACTAGCAACAAATTCTTCTAATTCAATTCTAATTATGACTCTTATTCCTTATACATTTCCAAATGATGTCATGGGACTATGTCACATGTTTTGGAGAAGTCGGCACAGTCGTGTCCATAACATCCACTGATCTATGCTGTAATGACCTCATGGAAACACGGGTTGGACAGGACTCACTCGTGGGGAATTCACGCCAGTCTTTGGAGACTTCTGCCAGGTTTCTACTTGCCCTAAAATGATCTACCCAAAAATTTGTTCTAGAAACTTGCTGTGAATCAATGACAAGAATACCGGTCTATAAATCCTGTGATTCACTTATTTGAAATGGACATACTTGCCCATCTTAATTTCTTTGGGCACCTCTATGCCTGAAGAGAAAATTCAGGATATGAGGTAAGCCGGTCCTTTGCATTAATTTTAAACAGCTAAGAGGTCTCTTGCGATCTTCTCACTGCGGATTAGGATACAGACTTTATTCTTTCCCTAAATTCTTTCTATTCTTTATTTCTAGATAAAAAATACAGGAGATCACATCTTATTTTTTTGACTTACATTAACAGCAAATCATATTCCTGAAGAAATGTGTCTCTCTGTTTATTGTTCCTCTTCTTCCCTATTTAGAGGAAAACTCAGCTAAATCTGTCCCCTTGAATTTGAACTTTAGCCCCCTGACTCTTCCTCAGGGTGTGAGCCACGCTTTTATACTGTTGCAGAGATAAATGACAGTGCGATGTGTTCCCGGGTTCTCAATGGTCTCTGTCCGTAAAATCAGACTTTCATTTTGCCCCGAATCTTTCCAAATCTTACTAATTATTTTATCTGTTGGATGGATTGTCATTCCCTATTTCACCCAACAGATCTGTTCTTAAAGAAAACGAAGCAAAACAAATTGGGAGAAAAAGTTTGAGGAAAATGCAGCTGAAGAGAAAAACGTTAAACTGTAAGTTGCAGTTTTTATAACTAGAACCCAGAGGAGAGGGGGAGTCCCAGGTGCCAGGCTCTGCGTTGGGACCGTGCTTGGGCGGCACACGTCTGCCTTCTCAGTCTGTTTTCATGTGGTGTCGCTCTTGGGGTAGGGGGGGCGCGGGGAGGGATGCTCTTGTCCTTCTGCCTCTCCCCTCCCCCGCCCCCTGGAGCCCCTTTTTTGCTCCCCTTTGCCCCTGTTGCTCACACATGTCCTAATTTATCTCACACCTTGCCTGCCTCCCCGCTGCAGCATCAATTCCAAGAGGCTTCCGTTTCGCTCATCGCTGCTTCCCCGGTACCTCCAAGAGTATCAGGCCCCCGGCGGGATGCTCACAACTTAGAAGCATCTCAGCCTGGCCTCCCACCCAGGCCCCCGCCGCGTGTGCTCCCCGCGTGCCCACACACACACCGCGCAGGCGCAGACTTCCGCCCGCCGGTGCACCTGCCAGCAACCACCCGCCGCGGAGGAGAACAAGGGACCGCCACACACAAAGTGGCTACGGGCCCGCGGTCTTCTGTGCCCCAAATCCTAAAGGTGCTATACTCAACGAGTGGAATGCTCGTAGGGCACCAGTGTTTAGGTAGCGGGACTCACAAGCACTTATTCGAGTTTACAGTACCAGGTCTGGAGTCAACGGTGCTCAGCAAACTATTATCTCCAGCCCGTCTCGCGTAGGGGGAACAGTTACAAACCCCGAAGCCGACAGCCTCTCGGGCTGAGTCATTCGTGAACACGCAAGGCTGTTCTCTCCACAACCGCCATCGCATTATATGGGAGCTTGGAGGCTGGTTTAATTAAAGTTATCTGAATAGTGTACACTGTGCCAGATGTTCATAATAAATATAATGTAGCTTATGTAATGGTATGCCATCATGGAATATACTGGAATGGTTGTGATTATCCATTATTACCCATAATAAATCTAAATTTATTTCACTGTTTTTAGGCATTAAGCTTTTCTCAACCACTATAAATTAGCTGAGTATTTGAACTTTGCCTTTTGCTGAAGTTTTTCCAATAGAGATAATTAAAGAGCTCTTTTGGCAAAATTAGTTCACATTATTTCCATTAGAATTAAGCACACACGCGGGAGACTACGCTCTATGATCTTGATGTTCATGATTGACATTTTAAAGTGCAAATGTCAATTAAATATTTTTTTCTCTTTACATTTTTTGTAGGGTTCAAAGGTAAAAATTCTTAATTTATTCCTGCATACTCTTTATCTTCATAGTCAAATGTTATTTTAACATTTTTTGAAAACAGCAGGCTGCCTAATATTTCCTGAAGTGGAAGTACTTGGCTTAATCAGAACTAAGCATCTGGAGAGCACTCACCTTTCCTCCCACCACTGGGACCAGCACCTGCCACGGATGCCTGGGTGGGGAACGCTCACACGGAAGGGATGGAGTTTCCTCACGAGAAGAACTAGAGAGCAGAGGCCTTATTGGCAGAGTGCATGTAGAGGGCAGTTGGCTTTTCTTAAAGATGTATTTTCATAGGAAGCCCACATGCTTTTATGTTTGTTTTGGTGTTTGGGGGATTATGGCCATTTTGGGGTGAAGACTGAAATCCTCCATGCCCATATGAATTCAGACTCCTTTGTCGCTGCAGCAAACTCACTGATTAACTCACCCAGAGGGCCTTGCTTCCCAGACTCTGAGGCAGACCAGGCCTGAATCTCCTTCTTGAGTATTAGCTTAATATTAAGTGGCTTTTTGTTAAATTTGAGGTGTCAATCAGACATTTGAGTGTAAATATGAAAGTGTTTTGATATAAGAGTGTGGAATTCGGGGATATGGATTTGGGAGTTGCCTGGGCACGGGTGGTTTTTGTGCTGTGAACCAGGATGAGATCCTCACGGCAGGGAGCATTTGGGGAGATCAGGTTGTGGTCAGTGAGGGGAGAGATGGGAGGGGGAGAGAGACAGAGAGAGGGGCACGAAGAGACACTTATTCACATCTAGGAGCAAATGGTGGGGACTAACATGAAGACTGGAAGTCTTCGCCAGGTGTGCAAATGTCACAGGTGTGCGTGGGCCCAGGTGTCACGGAGCCAAATTTCTATGACAGCCCTCTAACTGTCCAACCCCAGGGAAAGGAGTTTGCAGGCATCGTGTTTTTTTCTCTTCTTAAAGAATGTTCCTTACACCCTACTGTACTTCTTAGTGACTTTATTTTTTAAACATCTAGATTACTTAGCTGGAATATTTTTCCACTGGAATATTCAGCTGGAATATTTCACTATCAGAAATTATCTATCTTAAATGCACGCCTCATATTAACTTTCAATTCAGTGACATTTTTAGTAG
>CM052895.1:131166258-131184404 GCA_028534135.1 Potos flavus | reverse complement strand
CCATCAGGATGATCTTCTCATCTCAGTGTCTTTTACTTAATCCCATCTGCAAAGCTCCTTTCACGATGAAATGTAACATAGGCACGCTATTTTGTCCTGTTAAAATTCCCTTAAATTATCTTCATCCTTGTAATTTTAAGCTTAAAATTCAGTGTAACTCTTGGGATCTTTATTCCTCTGAGGCTGACTATCTGTTAATGAAGTTATCTGCATATTTAGGTACACGGGACGTGGCTGCCTTCCAGATATAGTACAATCTGAGGTATGTATTTTCTGATTCCATCTAGGACTTGACCACTGCAGAGTTGGTGGAGAACGTGGTGTGGAACCTTCACTGTGCACTAAGGAGGAGTCTAAGTCGCTGTAATCATCATGAGTTCACTCAGCATACCCTGATGGATGGCCCACCACTCCGTGATGGGCTCCGCTCCGGGCGCTCACACTCATCCCTGGAATAACGTCCTAGTGTGAGGAGGCTGATGATACACAGTCAACATAACTGATAAGTACTTTGTAGGGTGATATTTCAAGGGCTGATGAGAGCTCTGGAAAAGAGAAAAAGTAGAACATACGAAGGATGATGGAGAGAAAGAGAGAGGAGGGTAATTTGCACCTTTCACAGAGTGGCCGAGATGTCCTCATTGAGAAACTCACACCGGGGCAACTGTGAAGCCCTGAAGGCATCACGAGGAAGCCTGAGCAGACCCAGGAACCGGACAGTGCAAAGGCCCAGGGGCAGGTTTCTAACCAATCAAGGGAGCTGGTGGACAATGAGCATGAAGAGTTGACCTCAGAAACAAAATCTGGGGTGTCCTTTGCGGCTCGCCCAGATCTCCTGTCTACCCCTCATTACCCTGCCTGGGGCCCCACAGGCCACATCAACACTCCTCCGCCCTCTGGCTTCTTTCTGGGCTCCTGTCCCTCAGCGCATGCCCTGAAGAGCCTCTGTGCTCTGTCTGCCTCCTCTTCTGAAGGTCATGGCGTCCTGAGGCTCCCTCCCCAGCTCCTCTCTGCCTTGCCCTCCACCCTGGGCGTGCCGGCACACTTCCGCCCTCACCAGACACATCGCCCCATCTCCTGTGCTTTCCCCAGGCTGCTCATGCCTTTTATAAAGAGGATCTGACGAAATCCTCCTCAAACATTCTGAGTGTGGCCTCAGTGTCCTGCTGGCACCTTGATGAGACAGCTGACGAGTCACGTTACGGGACTTTGACTTTCCCTTATGGGACTGGGGGCCATGTCCCCTACGTGAGCACAGTCTAAGGGGGGATCTTGGGGCCAGGGCAGGCAGAAGGTGGTGGCGGAGGATGGGGGCGGCGGGCCAGGGGTGGTCCTGCTCTGAGTGTTCTCAGAGGCTGAGCCAACAGGATTTCTGCTGGATTTAGGTGGGAGGCATGAGGAACAGGAAGATGGGCCCAGACTTTGGACATAGACAGCCGGCTGGGCGAACTCGCCATCGGTGGGCTTGGGAAGGCAGATGCACAGAGCAGCTTTGGGTGGAGAAGATTAGGTGCTGCAGGCTTAGGCAAGGCCGCCATATGCAGCATCTAGGCTGGGTGTACTGTGCCTGCAGCCCCCGGCCTCACCCCTGCACGGCCCCACGCACCTGCTCCGCACAGACACGCTTCCTCCCGGCGCCGCTGAACCCACCCTTGCAACCCAGGCTGGGCCTTTGGAGTTCTGCTCAAATGGCACCTTGTCACCGTGCCTCCACCTTTCCAGCCTACTTAATAGTGCCTTCTCCTTTCAGATCTCCCGAGCATCCCCCTGCTGCCATCTTCCCGTAACTCAGCCCCGCGTAAGACAGGACACATATTTTACTGGTTTCCTGTGCTTGTTCTCTCTCTCTCTCTGTTCTAGAAGGTGAACTCCATGAGGACGGGAATTTCTGTGTTTTGTTTTGTTTTGTTTTGTTTTGTTTTGTGGCACTTTTCTTCATAACTTGATCCTTAACGGCTGGACAAATGGCCAGATGTACAGTAGACGTTGAATGAATATTGGCTGAAGAAAAGAGCAAAGGCTGTGGCTCTCTCATTTGCAGTCTTCTGGAAGTGTAGGCACCTGTGAATCCTTCATGGGTGAGGCCCACGAGTGCCCCCCACGGCTCATCCCTGAGGACTGCAGAATAAACAAGATGTGGTTTCTCCCTCACAGATCTTGTGTTCAGTCTAAATTTGTTCAAGAAAAGGCTTCCAGTGAGACTGCCTTTAATTTTTCTACATCCCTTTGATTCTGCCAGGCTTCATCTGCCTGCTAATATTGAAGCCATGTGCCTTCAGGAGAGAGTTAAAACTTTCCCCAGATGTTCTTGTCAATTTTGGCGGCAATCGTATTTTTACCCAATTTGAACATATTTTTCTTGATTAATACAAGAAGCCCCAAGTAGAGGTTCTTCAAATTCACTTAACAGCTGCACAGTCTTGTCAGATAAGATCATGAGCAGAATCTGCTTCTTTCAAACGGGAAGATGACATGCCCTTCTTTCCCACTCACCTCCTGTATCATGTCAGTTGAGGTTCAAAGCTTTGGGTTTTAAATTCTTAGCTGCTCTCATTGCTGGTATGACTAGAATGTGGTCAGAAATGTACCAAATGTGCTTGCCAATCTCAGAGGTTAGGAGAACAAAACCTTTGATGGTGATTTTGTGATGGGGTTTGCGTCAGCTAAAGAGGGCATTTGCATTGACTGGGAGACCTGCTGGGGGAGAGAGGCCATTGAGCCGCCAGCGAATGGGGTCGAGCTTGATTTTGAACCATTCCTAAGCATCGCTGTCTATGTGTGACGCTAACTAACCCAGGAAAACGTGGATGGTACGTTTCCCCCAAAAGTTCCCAGGGAATAAGCAAATGTTTGCAGATATATATAAAAAAATAACCTAAATTATTTAAACTGGCATCTTTCTGCTTTACCATCCAAAGATGAAAGTCTCGATCGAACCAAGAATCACACATTTATTTACCAGCAAATTTAGATCCTTCTGTCTCCTCCTGGGCACGACTTACAGCAGAAACGACAGGAAGGACACCACTTACAGCCATACTGGGGACTGAATCACCCATTGGCGGTCCCATTTCGCAGCCCAGAGAAACTGGGCAAACGTCTCAGAACATATTTACAGAATAACGTGGCTATTTGACCTGGGCCTCCTGCACGCCTCCGTTCCTTGAGAGGAGAGTGTCTTAGCATGCTAGCGGACTCTAATAATTTTTCCTCAATTGAGAATATGTCGTAGCCACATTTTCCCTGTAAGATTAATGAGGCGAGTTCATGTAAAGGTTATGTATTCAGCAGAAACCTGGAAGGAAAATCGGGAACACGTTTAACATTATTTGTCATTAAAAAATTACACCCTGTCTGATTTTCTGATCGCTGAGTTCTGACTGTTGAATTGAACAGAACTCAGAATTGAACTGTTGCTAATGAACAGAACTCGAACACTGAGAAAAAAGAAAAAAGGAAGAAAAAAGTCTGTTCCATTTGGATGAGCAGAAAGGGGAATGTAGACACGTAACACCTTTAGTAACTATTTCATACAAAACAGTTGTGAAATAGCTGTGATATGGAACTATCATTGCAAAGGAGAGAACAGATACGTGGAAATTAGTTACTGCACCAGTGGCTGGCAATTCATACAAGAACCACACAGCAAAGTATCTGTTGTCATGCAAAATTATTATAATGCATGTGACACATATTTATGTTTTCAATTTTGCAGTTAAACCAATAAAAGAAAATACAAAGCAGTTAAAACTGGGGCAGAGAGGAAAACTAAGACATTGGCATGGATGGCTGAGGTCCCCATTGTCAGAGGGCCACGCAGTGAGAATGATGACAGGAGTCCAAGAAACAAACGTGGGGAGAAGACCACAGTGCACCTTGACCGTGAGCATCCCTCCAGCTTCTGCTGCAGGACAAGCGCAAAGACAAGGACACAGCATGGCGATGAGCATCCCTCCAGCTTCTGCCGCAAGATAAGACACAGGATTGGCCACCATTCGTGGAAAGTGCAGTAATCCGTGTTCTCCATTATTCTGAAGTGCTGTCTGGGGCAGACCCAGTGTAACCTCATCACGGGGTAAACATTACAGATAACCTTTGCATGATGAAGGCTAAGCATCAGTTTCAAAATGCTCATTTTGCTGGTGCCCAGAGAAAATTATTGATTTAAAAAAATAACGAATATTCTGCTATGCTTTGTAATACTTATTTGAAAATAATGCTTGGTCCTTTATTAAAATGAAAGTAGAGTAAGAGCGACACCCGAGGGACAGTACCTTGAAGTTGCATTTCCCAGATTAGGTTACTTCCCACAACTTCATGGGCAGATGAGTGGGGACAATTTTTGGTTTTGGAGACGATTGCACTTCTAGCTCCCCTCCCGCAGCCCAGCGCTCTGAGCCCCTAGTAGCTTCTTACATGTTCTCCCACACAGAGCCTGCTTTGCCTCGTGGGGCTGCTGTGCAAACATGAAGCTCAGTCATAGGTGATGTTTGCTTCCTTTCCTCTCAGGCACCCTCGATGCCACGGGGACATCGGCTGATTTTTCTTCCAAATGGGCTGGGTGTCCTCATTCTTTTGTCGTGGGTTGAAGGGTGCCTCAGAAAGGAATATGTCGAAATTCGATCTTCTGGTCCCTGTGAATGGGATCGTGTTTGGAAATACGGTCATCACAGATGTGATCAGGTTAAGACGAGTTCCTAAAGGATTAGGGCAGGCCCTAAACTGGAAGCCTTGTTTCCTTCTAACAAGGACAGGCGTGAAGGAAGATCTCCATGTATGATGGAGGCAGAAATAGGAGGGGACGCAAGCCCTACACCGCGGAAGACCGAGGACTGTGGGCTTTTCTAGAAGCTGGGAGGGGCACAAGGAATTTTCTCTGTCAGAGCTCGCAGGAGGAGCCTACCCTTGAACACCTTGATTTCGGACTTCTGGTGTCTAACACGGTGAGAATAGCGAGCTGCTGGGCTCACAGACGGTGCTCCCCCCTCCCCACTGTCCCCACAGCCACGGCGGGCACCAGGAGGGGCTCCGTGGTGGCCTGGCGTCCCAAGTGCATTCCCCCAGGCTGAAGGGGACAGACCGAGATGCAAGGATGGAATTCGGGGCGGGAAAGGAGCGAATTGTTCCCTGGACAATAACAAAGGGAAACGGTGTAATCTAGAAATGTTTGCAAGTGGGAAAAGGCTGCCTGTGAAATAGAAGGGAGGACAAATTTACAAAAGGAAAACAAAACTTTCTTTTTTAGTTGAAAAATAAGTTCAAAAACAGACATCAGATAACTCCCCTAAAATTGTAATTTTTATAATCTAACAAGCAAGCAAAGGAGAAAAAGGGGGAGATCAGGGTTATTCTTGGATTAAAATCAAAGGTATTTTCTAATTTCCACATTTTTTAAATTATCACAGATGGGTAAAACTCTCTAGGAATTGCGTATGGTGGATTGGCTTCTATAGCTCTATTACGATGAGACACAAGGGATCCAAAACCTGAGACTGAAACTCGAAAACTCAAGCACGTGTCAAATATTATTGGAAAATAAGGCAGATTTTGTTCCTTATATTCCCCTTGTTAAAACATCCAATAGGGAGCTAGCCTCTGAGTATTTCACAATGTTTTTTTGCAAATTAACTTAAACTAAAACGATATTAATGACCCTCTTTTTGCCTGCGCTTGCCATCAGAAATCTCTAGTCTAATTCTGATGTCCCCCATGATTAATGGGCAAAGTGCAGAAATTCACAAGCATCTCCTTTCCTCAAATCCCACCTCTGGCGAAGAGGGAAAACAGAGCCTCCCTGTGGTATTTGCATCCTGCTTTTCTGCTTGGCCAGAGATCCTGAGAGGATAAAGTGATCACACGCGCAAAATTCCTGCCGCTCCTCACAAGTAATCTAATTTGCCTACTTAGAAGGTTTATTGAGAGGATAAAGGGAGCTCAAATTCCTGCGAAGTGTTGTGTCTCCAAAGAACGAAGCATGTATGCTTGCTACTCTCATCCTGTGCATTAATATGCAGGAGAGTTCAATTCAAGCGAATTTATCTTTATTTCGAAGCGATGAGAAAAGTTCTTCCGCTCTAAGATGGGTAGTTGGTCTTGTGTGATTGTGCCAAATAAGTTAATCCTCTGGTTACTGATATGATGAAATTTCCATCTGAAATAGACGTGGTGAGGCTGGCTGTCGCTGTGGATTTGATGGCACTGTGAGCAGAATTTGTTCACCATATTCAGCTAAAAATAGAGTCCAAAACAGATACTTGTTTTTTTGTAACATTGTTGTTAAAAAATCTGCCAGTGTGCCCTGCAGTTCCTTGTCTGGGTGATAAGGGCATCTGCCTTGGGCTTTGCACTGGCCATCTGTCCACCCCCAAGCACTTGTCTGTCCAGGAGAGAACAGCCCCCATATCTGTTTCTGGGGCACATCCCATCCTGAATCCGTCCTGACCCTGAGTCCTAGACTGCTTCTAGATCAATCCCAGCCTGATGGCCACAGCTCTGCCAGTCTGTTCTCTTTCTCTTTTCATTCAACCAACTGGAGAAAGTCTTGGCGCGTGTCCCTCCTTGTACGCATTGTCCGAAGTCCTGCCCAGCCTCCGAGCACAGCTCAGTCTCTCTCCTGGATGGTTGATGTGCCTCCAGTAAGTTCGTTCCATGACTTCTGTGTGGGATCCAGCTTGAGCCCAGCCCCAGCACAGGTGATCATTCAGGCGACCCTGAGCTGCCTCTCCAGGCAGCACACTGGATCTTCTGTGGGCCAGTAGGGTGTCCTGTGTCCCTGTAGGTTTGGCCAAAGTGGGCTCCAAGCCAATTCTGGGCACAGGCTGAAAAGGCGGTAAATATCCAGGGGTGCTTTTCTTGCATGACCTTTGGTAACATCCCAATCACTCAGCCAAGTCACTTGGCTGGGCACCAAATCACGGAGAAGGGAAGCATCCTCTGTCCACCATATCAGCCCTTTGTGTTAAACCAACACAATGCACATGGCAAAACCCAGTATAAATGGAATGTGAAAGTTGGAAGGGGTAGAAAGTGTGACTGTTTCTGAACATTCTAATCTACCACATGTCCGAAGATTCTAGGGAACTGTGCAAATGCTCAGTCCTATCGGCTTTGAACGTCAGGACGAACCGGAAAGCTTCCTGTCAACCAAAGGGCCACTTTCATCAGCAAGAGAAAGAATGTCTTTGACAAATGTACACCCTAATCTTACTCCTTTGGGGTTCTTTTTTTGTTTGTTTCTTTCTTTGTTTTTTAACTCTTGAAGGAGTTCTGAATTCTATTGTTCATAATATAAAGAAGCTATAATTCCATACTATCTCTATCCTTTTCCATTTAGGTTTCTACCTCTTTTTTTGTTTTGTTTTAATTTGAAAAGAGATAATGTTCAATGGACTTGAGTTTTAAGTAAGGAGATTAAGTTCTTTCGTCGTTAAATATTGAAGCAAATTCATTTGAATCTTGATTGAGACATTTTGAAGGAGAGTAGGGAGTTGTATACCTCAAGGTTGGATTAATGTAAATTGATTTGTCCAAGGTTATTTGTTTAGATAATGGAGGTAATAGAAGGAGGGCCCCAGGTCTCAGGGAACGGATGCTCTGAGACGTCCCACCCTGTCATCATGTTCAAAGCAAGTTCACATCAGGGCAACTCCATTTAGGCAGGGAAAATTCAATTAGGATCATTCTGTGGACTGAAGATTCCCAGTGGGATCTGGGTAGAATATGGAGATCTCGTTGTTTTAACAAACTCTTACACTAACAAATGACATTTTTGGCCCTGTCTTCGTGTCTCCCCCCGTGTGTGTGTGTGTGTGTGTGTGTGTGTGTGTGTGAATGTGCGTGTTCGTGTTTGTGTTTTCTGGAATGTTACCACAGTACTGTTCATGAATCAAAGTGAATTGTATTTTCATCATCTGTTTTGCTCATATTTTTGCATGCCTCTTTCTATTTAGAAAATATAACGAATTATGTTTCCGCTGTAGGTCCCTCCTTTAGCGTACGTTAGTGTGTGATCTTCACTTCATAGACTGAGTCATACAGGTTGGATCATGTGGTTCCAACCTCATGATGGATAGGAATGTCTGCTGTCGCTGTGTGATTCTGACACGGATAATAAGCCTGCTCTGTAATTCAATAAATACTTTAGTGCCCGTGTGTACACACACATACACACACGGTATCAATTCAATCCTAAAGCAAAAACAAATTTTAAAATATATGCATGTATTTTCCAATATGGGTGGTTCCTCGTGAATGAAAATAAACTACCTATGCTTTATAATAGTTTCTGAAAACAGGTGACAGAAAACAGTAAGCCAGCAAGAATGAAGTATATTCTTCCTCCTGTAATCTTTGGTTTTAGAGACCACAGAAGGTTTTTTGGGTTTTTTTTTCCACTCTTCAGAGGCACAAATAGAATCATTGATTAAAACTTCACAAATAAATAAAACCTCTAACAAATAGTATTCTGGAGACTTCATTTTGTTACTTTGACTCACTATAAGTCACAATGAAATAATACTAAGTGACGATCTGGGACTTACTCTAAGGGAAATAAATAACACAGAAAATCAAAATGCTTTCAACATGATTACTGGAGTGTGTCCTAATTTCACGATGGAGGAATGTGGCGGGCACACGTGGCCTGGTTTGACTGGGCTGTATACAGCCTCGCTGCGGAGGGTTTTCCGGCTGACCCAAGTGGGTTCTTACTGCCCTAAGCACCACCTGTCATCCAGGTGGCTCAGACTCCCAACTCAGATGGTAGGCTAGAAGCCCACCACCCATCTTCAATATTTATAAACTATCTCCCAGGTCCAGAAGTGTCAAAATCCAAATGATGTCAAGACTAAAATTACAGAAAGTTACGAGAATGATCAGTCATCCACAGCACTGCTCCGGAGGATTTCCTGGTGAACTTGCTCTTGGACCCGAAGGGTCTCCCTTTCTAGGTCCTTCTTTGACTGGAAGGAAGGGGCATGAATGCTGCAAATTGTAGGGCAGCAGGGGGAAGTGGTCAGGTATTTGCCAACTGCAGAAAAAAATATATATATATCTATATATTCTTCAGCCACGTATCATGTGCTACAGTTTCCCGCCAACTGTCAAATACAAGCATTGATCGACTCCTCCTAAAATACTGGTCCTATCAAACCCTCCTGGCCATGCTGCACAGAGCACGCATTCCCTGACTCCGTGTGCACGTGTGCATCTGTGTGCGTGCATGCATGCGTGCTTGCATATGTGTGTGTGTTTGCAGGACGCTGTCTCAGCTCAGCTCCTGAGCCGCGCAGGTGCCCCCCCCCCCAGAGTGTGCACCCCTGACACTTGCAGCTGTTTGTCTACAACAGGTACTGCTGGTGACCTTGGACTCCTGCCTCTGCCCCCCCCCCGACAGGGAAGAGAAGGAATTTGAAAGGACACCCTTTCTCTAAGCATCTCCCTTACATCCCCACTGCACGTCCTATAAGGGATTATGGGTGATGAGAATTGCTCGAGTCCGGAGTGTAACCGGCAGGAATTACTACAGTCTGTTTAAAAGGGTTCTGGGATGTAAAACTCTCGACAGACATGACTGTTTTTATGTCCAACCATGACCCGTCACCTGGTTTCCAGTCTTTTCTTGACTTTAACCTCTTCCTTCAAACCTGCACAGTGGGAGTTTTCATCTTCCTTTAGGGAAGGGGCTTGGGTTCACACTTTAGTCTTTGGTTCTAGCTCCGCTATTGAAGATCCCTAGGAACTAAGTCTTTCAGTGGATGAATGTGTATTCAATATCCTACTGTGTCAGTGGGCTAACAGGACGTGATCACGGACGAGAGGAGAAGGAAGTCAAGAGCAGGATGGAAGATGAGTCACAGACTACCAGCTCGAGCCGGGGAGTGGGTGGTCGTAACATTTACTGAGATTAGGAAGAACACAGCACTGTTTTTCCTAACGCCTGCACTAGTCAAGGGTAGAATAAAACCAGAGTGAGCTGTAAGGAGAGGATTCTAATTGGGGTTTGAACATCTAAGTATAACACACTATTCAAAGCAAAAAATATAATGCTCAGCAAATGTTTTGCCTCTTCCTTGATCATTTAAGTTCAAGAATAAAGATCTTCGGATAGGGAGCTTGTGCACATGCTCACACAATCCAAGAACCAAAATCAATCATTATAAAGGGTACATTGCAGCTTCATACTAAGGAGGAAAAGTCTTTCTCTTGTTGACCATTCTTAGCTACAGAAAGACAGGGCAAATCTTAAAATGACAGCTTTGTGTGTGTGAGCCCGAAGCCAGATGACATTCGTGTTCAAGTATTTTGTTTCCATAATTCCCTCAGTAAGCGGCAAGGCAAGATAAAGTGTATTTTCCTTATTTTCATACAATCCCCAGGGGTCGGTGATGGGACAGGGCTGTTACAATTACAATCCCACTTAGCAAAGGAGTCATACACGTGGAGCTCTTGAGAGTCTCCCACTAAGAATTTTCCAGAACTCAAGAATTGGCCAAGGACCTTAGATTCTTATGCTCCACAGACACAGCAATTGTCTGGGTGCCTGAAAGCGGTATCTTAGCTAACAGAGCCAGAGCCTTCGAAATACACCTCACCTCCCTTATCTCAAAGCCAGTAACTCGTGGTGCGTAAAACAGTCGTGATTCACCTAGGAAAAGCAAAATTCACTCCAGGTATGAAGTGGGGGAGACCCAGATTCACAAAACCACCCGGACACCAGGTACCTGACTGTCATGCAGGCTACAGGGCTGTGGGGGCCCAACCCCTAAGAGGACTGCTAGGATCGAGCTATTTTAAATGCCACACTGTTGCAGATATTCTATAAGCATCCTTTCCTGTACTTATGGCATGCATATTTATCTCTTTAAATGGTTGCAAACCAAAGCTTGTCATGCTCGAATTGTTAGGTAAGTAACAGCACAAACCATTATTTGGAAGATGATTTTTGTCTTTCGCCTCTGTGTCCTGCAGAATCAAACATTGTGGTAAGGTATGCCAGTACCCAACAATCTGATCTTATAGTTAATGGCTTAATGGGTCAACTTCGGCTGTTTTAACCATTAACAGAAAAATTGAGTCCTTTATGTACTAAGTTCTTTGATGTGAGTGTATTGCCTTAGAAAGGGTTTGCTTTTCTGTATCGCCTGCCCGTAGATTTAGATTTTCCCTTTCTCCCTATTAAAACACAGTAACAATAACCATGTAAATTAATTGTAATAAACTAGTACATGTCTTTTTTTTTTTTTTTTACAATTATGACTATACTCCAGAGACAATGTCACCTGGGTTTTCAAGCAAATTGGCAACATTGCCATACGTTACCCACACTCTTCTAATACAGAAGTGTTTGCAACGTGTCATAAAATGTTCATTTGGTTGGCTTGTTCATCCATCTGATGTGGTGAACTTTGAAATTCAACCTGGATTGCTTTCATAGACTTTCATTTCCAAAGATAATTCTGTATTGTAAAACCGAATGACCCTAGAACACATTTCATGTAGCTTAAAAGGCAAAATACATAAGCAATTAGAAGATCTAAATATAAGAAGGTTCGGTCACATTCTACTTTCCAGCCATCTTGAGCCACCCATTCTCCTCCGATTTGCTTCATCACACTTAGGACAAGTTCAGTACTCATTCAGTATAGGAGCAATTGTCAATAAAATGGTATGAGCCGTGCAAAACTCTAGCTCTATGGGATGGTTGCTCAATATTCAGTCATTAAGGGCTTTCTTACCCATCTTCTGGAAGCCAAAAGGAAGCAAAATGGAGGCTGTAGATAATTGGGCCATGGACTACAGCTGTGGCTGAGGCAGCCCATGGAAAGCATCAATGCAGTCCTTGAGCAAGGCACCCCCCTCCCCAAAGTCCTGCTCATCTTATCCCTGGGAGGGAGCCCTCAATCCCTCAGGTACCAAGGAAGAGGTCCACAGTATGAAATTCAGATAACTAGAACTTTAAGTTTAAAATAGGTAATGCCTTCTCTGAGATGGTAATGCCTTATGCTGTTAAAGATAATGTTTTCTTAAATTTTATTTATTGCTTTACTGAAATATAACTCAAAATTATGTATGTATATGTACAGTGAAGCTGTACAATACAATGTTTTGATATATATTGTGAAATGATCACCACAGTCCAGCTAATTTAATTAATACATCTGTTATCTCACAGAGTTAGCTTTTGTGTGTGTGTATGTGGTAGGAACACTTATGATCTACTGTCTTAGCAAATTTCAATACACAGAGCACTATTGTTAACTAGAGTCACCACACTATACATCAGATCTCCAGAATATATTCATCTTACAACTGAAACTTTGTACCCTATGACTAACAGCTCCCCATTTTCCTCAACTTCTGTACTTGGCAACCCCCTTTCTACTCCCTGGTTCCATGAGTTCAACTATTACGATTTCACATATTAGGGAGGTCATGCAATATTTGTCTTTCTGCATCTGGATTATTTCACTTAGCATAACATCCTCTAGGTGTATTAATGTCGTTGCAAATAGCAGACTTCCCTTCTTTTTTTAAGGCTGAATAATATCCCATTATATATTTTTTTAACCACATTTTCTTTATTTATTCATCCATCCATGGACATTGAAATTATTTTCATATCTTGACTATCGTAAATAATGCTGCAATGAGCATGGAAGGGCAGATACCTCTTAATGATACTGATTTCATTTCCTTTGGAAATAGACCCCGAAGCGGCATTGCTGTACCATGTGATGGATCTATTTTTAAGTTTTCGAGGACTCCCCACACTGTCTTCCATAGCAATTACACCAATGGTGCACACAGTTTGCCTTTTCTCCACATCCTTGCCAACACTTATTACCATTTGTCCTTTCGGTAATAACCATTATAACAGGTGTGAAGTGTTTTGATTTGCATTCCTCTGATGATTTGTGCTGTCGGACATCTTTTCATATATCTGTTGGCCATTTGTATGTCTTTCATTGAGAAATGTCTATTCAAGTCCTTAGCCCATTTTTTAAATCGGGTTATTTGTTTTGACGCTTTTGCTATTGAATTATTGAGTTCCTTACATATTTTGGATATCAATTTTTTATTTTATATATATATATATATATATGTTTACGTATTGTGCAAACATTCCCCCCATTCTATAAGTTGCTTTTTCACTCTGTTATTTACGTGGCTATGCAGAAGCTTTTTATTTTTCTGCAATCTCACTTGACTATTTTTGCTTTTATTGACTGTGATCTTGGTGTCATATCCAAAATATCATTGCTCAACCCCATGTCAAAAACATTTTTCCTAATTTTGTTCACAATAGCAACAAAAAGAATAAAACAGGAGTAAACTTAAGCAAATAGGTCAAAGACTTGTATGCTAAAAGTTATAAATCATTAAGAAAATTTAAAAACACACAGATAAATGGAACCACATGCTGTACTCATGGAATGGAAGAATTAATATTGTTAAAATGTCCATGCTACCCCCAAATGATCTATAGATTAAGTGCAATCCCTCCCAAAATTCCAGTAGCATTTTTTACAGAAATAGAAAAAAAAAAAATCCCAGAATTCATATGGAACCACAAAAGTCCTCAAATAGCTAAGCAGTCTCGAGTGAAAAGAACAAAGCTGAAGCCATCAGGCTTTCTGATTTCGTAAGGTAGTTTTGCATGGTACTAACTAACGTAAAAGCAGACATATAGAAAAATGGAACAGAACAGAGTCTAGAAATAAATTCATAAATCTAGAGTTAACTGATGTTCGACAAGAGCGCCAAGAACACACAACAGGGAAAGGATAGTCTGTTTAGTAACTGATGTTGGGAAAACTGGATATCCACACGCATAGGAATGCAATTGGACCCTTACCTGACACCATATACAAAAATCAACTTAAAGTGAAACACCTGAAACAGGAAATTACTAGAGATACTGATCTTAAGGCTTTACATAGGCCGACACATTCAAGGTTCATGTCAACTCTGTGAGTTTCATGATGTTTCTACTTCCACTGTACCAAAGGGGAAACTGAGGTACAGAGGGCTGGGTGGTTTGCCCGAGACATGCGGTGCATGTTGAAGTCACGATTTGAACTTGAGCGATCTGGGGACAGAATCTGTGTACTTGTGCTCCCACGTACAGGCACTAAAAGAATAATGGTATCAAAAGTAATCAACTCTCTGGCAACGAAGAAAGCACTTTGCAGCTTGAAATATCATTGTCTTAATATTTCAAATGAGACAATAATACAAAATTGGCTTTTACACAAGAGTAAGATTATGCTCTCACCTTACGATAGTCCGTGCAAACATCAATATTTGGAGCTGTGTATTGCTAGCTGCAGACTTCGCACACATACCCTGATTATGATTGATTAGAGTAACACGAGATGTTTGAATGTGACCTTCGGTCCACATCAGCATGTAAGGGGCTGGACAGCAGCCAAAATATCGTCCAAATTTTAGAACTTGTTGAACAGGCAAGTATGAACTGTAGTAATAAGACTTTCTAGGTCATTTCATCAATACTTGTTTGGAAAATTATGGAGGGGTAGAGAATAGTTAAAATTCAGTAGATTATTAGGTTTAATAAGCAGTATGGTCAATGAATATTAGCCCTATGAAATCAGCATTAAGAATCTGAAAATGAATTACTCTGACCATACAATGCTGGTGTTAATATTCTGTGATTTGAAGAATGTCATGATGGCTCTTCATTT
Source organism: Potos flavus (assembly GCA_028534135.1). Lineage (NCBI taxonomy): Eukaryota > Metazoa > Chordata > Mammalia > Carnivora > Procyonidae > Potos > Potos flavus. The sequence continues at coordinate 131,169,699 of CM052895.1, read as the reverse complement.
AGAATCAGAATGTCCAGGTAATGAAACAGGGTGATGGTCATCAAGTGTGAAGGTTAAGATGATTGGACTTTTGGTGTGTAGGTTGATTTAACAGGTTTCATTAGCATTTCCCAGGAGCAGCACTAATTTGAGCTAAAATCTTTTTACCAGCTGTCGGAATATTTCCTTGCAAATTGTTGTGTAGGGCGACCTCCCTACATGCCTTCTTTAGCTTTTTTATTTTAATTTTTTTTCATAATAACTGGCGCTCTGGCTGAGCCCAAGATTTACCAGTCCCAGTGCTCCGTCTCGGTGGTTGGCATCAGGCGTGCATGTGGGAGAATGCCCCGGTGCCAGCTGGCTGTCAGCGTCCAACATTTATGAGGACCGTCCCAACCAGCCACTGTCTTGTAGCAATTGAGCATCTGTTTATTCAAAACAAACTCATTCCTTCCTCACTGTGGACCTAGCATGAGATAAACATGCAGGGGCAGGAATGCAAGCAAATTACATGATCTGGTTAAATACAACTATTTAAATATTCTAATCTCTTCATAGTCAAAAAGGCAACAAGGTGAGCTTTAAAGAAGGGGCTCCCACGCATAAACGCACCCATACTCATTCATCCAGAGAAGCACAGAGAGCTTTCCTGTTACGTTCCTTTACTCTCTGAATACCCTAGGTCTGTGGAGGCCCCGTAATTGAGTTATAGCCGTCATCCATATATTAGATTCCAGCCTGAGCCATGGCAAGTCTAAGTAATAGATTGAAAAATACAATTATTGCTTACCTACAGAATTCCTTTGCTTGAGAGGTAAGGCATATATATCAGAAAAAGTTGTTGTGGTTTTTTTCCCCAGGCCTATTCAATAAATGAACATTACACCAGGATTCTTACACAGAGTATCTCTGAAATGGGTTTTGTATTGATTTTTGTAACTACCCTGTTAGATGACGTTATCCCTTAGTGTGTCAGGTTTAGAGCGGTCCGCCCGGAGCAGGTCATTGAGGTGATAACTGTCATTTGGAGGGACAGAAAAGCAATCATAGCTTTTTCATTACTTACTGTTTTCCCCGTGCGAGTGTGGGATCATTTGACATATTATGGCTTCTGTGATTTAAGCTGCATTCTGAAATTAAGTGCTAGAATATCACGCTGTGGGTTTAGAAAAATCAACTCGATGTCAGAGAACTGCAGGCCCTGTGGGTCACGCGTACCCATGGTCCCCTCACCAGGGTCATCGCAGATTTTAGGAAAGAGAGGTGGTTAGCTATGTAAATAAAAACAGAACTCTATCTGGAAAGCCCTGCATGCAAAGCAGAACCAATCCAGTGCATTCTAATTTTCTCAGGGTTTTTGTTGTTGTTATAAGTATGGCTAGAAAAATACTGGAAATTACAAAACCAGTTTTATCACAAACGTTGATTAAACACAGACACGTTGTTAAAATGTAATAGTAGCGATTTTTGAACTCCAAACATTTCATGAAAGATACATGTTTTCCCTAGCAATCAGAGTTGGACAGTCCAACCTAAAGACAGGAGGGCAGCTAAAAACAATGAAGAAATAAATGTGGGACATACTGAACAACTATTTCTAAGAGCAACCAAAATGAACCAAGGGGTTAAAAAAGCAGAATATAACGTAAGGTGAAATCAGAGAGGGAGACAAACCATGAGATTCTTACCTCTAGGACAGAAACTGAGGGTTGCTGGAGGGGAGGTGGGGGGAGATGGGGTAACTGGGGGATGGGCATGAAGGAGGACATGTGATGTGATGAGCACTGGGTGTTCTATGCAACTGATGAATCACTAAACTCTACCTCTGGAACTAGGACAAGAAAAAAAAAAGGCAGGATATACAGGAGCACATCCACATAGAGTGGCACCAGCCTGCTCTCTCACTGAGTCTCAGCCCCTCCCAGCTCAGCCCCACTGTCCTGGGCTGCAGGAATCAGCCTGAAGGACCAGAGATAGCCCTGGGGTGCAGGGTTCCTCACATGGGCACATGGGCACACGCGCACGCTCAGGACTCGTGTGCCATTTCTTTAGCACTTACCCTGATTCATTTGCCAGAGAGCCCTGCAGGACTTTCCTTCCACTCTGCCCTCTGGATCTACTCCAACAATTGTGAGTACTTGTTTTAATTAATGTTTTCAAACTCACACTAACAATAGCACTCTCCAGCAATGCTCTTGACTAAATATGCTCAAGTCATTCCCAACTGGACGTTTCCCAAATAATTTCCTCTCTCAATCCTAATTCACCCCTCATAGTAGCTCTCACACATTTTTCCCCTTTTCTGTTTTCACACCCTGGTCTTTTGCTTATTCCTGTTTCACCACCATCTTGCTCTTCCTTTAACTAAGAACACCACCCTCTTGACTTTGAAAGGAGGTAAAAACATCCTTCCTATTAAATTGAAGCTCCTCCTTGGTGAATTTTCAGTTCTCACTCAGTTGACTTTTCTCTAGCATCATACCCGTTCCTTTGTCCTTGAACTTTCCTCTTCTATCATGTTGCAAAGAGCGTGTTCTCTTTTTCTCTTCCCACTTCTTGGGTCACTCTTTCAAAATGTATCATACATATTCTTTGTCTAGTGTGGCCTTGTTATTGAATGATGCCTAACAAATTGCCCTAAATGTAGCAGCCTGAAATAGCGCAGGTCTATTATCGTACATGTTGTGGCTCAGGCAACCAGCCATGACTTCGCCAGGCCCTCTCTCTCAGTTCCCCACAAGGCTGGAGGCAGGTGTTGGTTGAAACTGAGGTGTTGTGTGAATACTTAAGTGGGGAAAGGTCTGTTTCCAAGCTGGAATATCTGTCAGTAGAATTCGAATCTTTGATGGCTATTGGACTGACGATTTAGTTTTTTGTCATCTTGGACTCCCAACGTGGTAGCTTGCTTCATCAAAGTATGTGAGCCAAGAAGACAATAAGGCCAGTCTGCTAGCAAGAAGATAGGAACATTCGGGTACACATGCCCCTTCGGATCACTACATCTGTGTCTTTAGGGTAAATACCCAGTAGTGCAAATGCTGAGTCATAGGGTAGCTCTATTTTCAACTTTTCGAGGAGTCTCCATGTTGTTTTCCGGAGTGGCTGCACCAGCTTGCATTCCCACCAACCCGAATGTTTATAGCAGCAATGTCCACAATAGCCAAACTGTGGAAAGAACCTAGATGTCCATCAACAGGTGAATGGATAAAGAAGATGTGGTCTATATATACAATGGAATACTATGCAGCCATCAAGAGAAATGAAATCTTGCCATTTGCAATGATGTGGATGGAACTAGAGGATATTATGCTAAGTGAAATAAGTCAATCAGAGAAAGACAATTATCATATGATCTCTCTGATATGAGGAATTTGAGAGGCAGGGCAGGGGGTTGTGGGGGGTAGGGGGGGAATGAAACAAGATGGGATCGGGAGGGAGACAAACCATAAGAGACTCCTAAAC
>CM052895.1:131133746-131165758 GCA_028534135.1 Potos flavus | reverse complement strand
CAATGTGGAGTAAGAATAGCCGTATTCTGTTTCCCGCTCTGGCGTTTTATTGTCCGGAGGGGCTCCCCAACGACCCTCAGTCCATCAGTTGCTCTTCAAGAGGAACGCAAGCCGTGGACGCAGCCCGTTTGCTGCCGGAGGGTACTGACCTGATCCGGAATAGGACCCAGAAACCCCCAGGTGCTCGGGAGCTGCCGGATGCAGTAGTAGAGAGGCAGGCGAATGGGGCAACCCAAGTCACAGGTGCTCCGAACTTGTGATCCTGACTGGGACAAGGCTCGCCAGCAGACCAGCCAGGATTTTGGCAGGAAGATGCAGGAATGAGACAGCCATGGGGGGAGGGGGGTTATAAATGCACACGCTTTATAAGTTCCCATGTAACTCTGTGGCCTGGAAGGGTCCAGGATCAAGTAAAAACCAGGGAAGGCTTTCAAACAACCTGGTTTGGACGTGCTCTCCCAGGCACACACAGATCTAGCGGTAAATCCTGTAAGTCTTCCCGAGTCGAGGTGCTTGAACAAATACTCTGACAAACTGATCGGCTGAGCATTAGGCGATGCTGACATCATGGAACCCCCGAATTAAATTAAAGCCAAAATTAAAAATAAGAACCAGAATTAAACAGTAAACATTCAGTAGAGACATGAGTGGCAGAACACTGCTCGAGAGATGGGCTTCGCAGTATATATGTGGGGAACTTATCGATGAAACAAAAAACCCAGCAACAACGACAATTCCGAGAGGATAAACGTGGATCTCAGGGTGAGGCCAGAATCTAGAATCACGACGCTATTACCTAAATTATGCAATTATCAAATACGGTAAGACAAGCAAAGGAACAGGAAAAGCATTACAGTCAGTGGAAAGTTTCTCTGAGAGGATCCAGATGTTGGACTTAGGAAAAGACTTGAAACCACATTATAAATATGTTTTTAAAAATTTTAATAGCCATGTTTAAGGAATCAAAGAAATTTATGACCCTGACTCATCAAATAGAAAATGTCAATTAAAGAGCATACATTATTAAAAAAAAAATAACGATATGCATATTGTGGAGTTGAAGAGGACATTTAATATGTCCCAAGAAAAACTCAATGAAATTCATGGTGTATCAGTAGGAAGTCTCTAACTTGAAGAACAGAAAGAAAAAGCAGGGAGGGAAGTGGCTAGTCTCAGGAGTCTACGTGGCACTGGCCCAGAGCACGGTGTAGACCGCGGGACTCCCAGCAGGAGTGAGAGAGAGGGTATCTGACGGGGAAAAGGCAAGGAAAGCATCTCACCGAGCAGCAGGCAGGATCCACAGCCAGACACATCCGGTCTCACTGCTGAACACTGAACCCCAAGAGAAGATCTTGAACTCAGTGTGAGAAGAATGACTCCTGGACAAGAGAACAAGGAGGCAATGAACCTCGAACTTCTCAGAAGTCACAGAGACCAGCGGGCGGCAGGATGGGGTGTCCCGAGTGCTGAAACGGGAGAGAAATCGTGTCAAACACAAATTCTATATCCACAAGATTCTCCTCCAGAAATCAAGGTGAGGATTGCAGGAGCAGCTCAGACACGGCGAGACTTTAGCCCAGTGGAGAGCTGGACAGAATGAGTACAGAAGGGGAGCGAGGAGGCGGCAGGTGCAGCCCCACTGTGAGCTCTGCGGCGAGCAGACCCAAGACCGTCCCCGCTGCACCTGCTTCACCCGCGGCGACCACGGCTGCCTCGTCCACTGGTAGGACACTTACGTGCCTCTTCTGGTGAATTGCTGTGGCCCAGGAACTAAGGGGGCGAGGGAGTCCTGGCGGCCCCAGTCCGAGGAGGATTCCCACGCCACCAGGTTCTCACGGTGATGATCATTGTCAAACCCCATAGAACTTGACAGTAGAAAAGCCAATCTTTGTGCATAAAAATGAAAGAAAGAACCATTGAAGGTAACACGGGTCCCCAGCGCAGGCTGGGAGCAGCACTCCCTGGACGGCTGCATGGAAGAGGCAGCCTCCGTGGCTGGCGACGAGGGAAGTATGTGAGCCACACCACACTTCACATGGGGGTCGCGGCCTCCGGGGGCTGGCCGTTCTGACAGTGCCAGACGCGCACTGGGATGGTGGATGGCAGGTGGCTGGCTTCTCAGTGCTGGGGGTGCGGAGGGCTACAGTAAGGAAGGGAGGGGATCTGAGCATCCCGTGTGACAGCCGGGGAACGCTGGGCGAGGGCAGGAACTCTCGCCTGGCCTAGCGTAGGTACAGATGGTTCTGTGTAGAAGCCTCAGATGTGTGAATATACCTGCGTCAGCACACACACATACACGTCCTTGCGGTGGCGGGGGGTGGGGGTCAGCTGGGAGGGCCTGGGACAGCCGCACCCCAACTTCCCGGTCTCAGAGCCTAGCACACTCCCCGATGGGGAGAACAGGGCTCCTTAGGGAAATGGCTGATTTGAGGACTGGGGCCTGGAAGGACACACACACACACACACACACACACACACACACACACACACGAGCATCTTCTAGTGCCAGAAAGCAAGGCAGTGCTCAGAACTAACAGAGACAAATCCCATGATGATGGGGGGGTGTTGAAAGGAGGCACAAGCCACAGGAAAGGTGTCCAGTTGCAACAGTGAAATAATTTTTGTGACAAAATACCTAAGGTAGTTGGGCTCTAACCCCAAATGTACAATAAACGCTCACGGGCTGCGTCTCAGCCAGAGCTGCCGGAGCAGACCCTACAGAAGGGGACGGCCCGAACGGCAGCCAGTGTTTCCCGGGAGGCCAGCAGCCCAAGGTCAGGGTGCCGGCACGGGATTCCAGGTGAGGGCCCCGGTCCAGGCTGCAGATGGCCCGCTTCTCCTCTGGCCTCCCAGGGCAGAGAGCCTGGACAGCAGGCAAGCTGCTCCTGACCCAGAAGGGCACAGATCCCATTGCTGGGGCCCCACCCTCACGACACCACCTAACCCTAAGCGCCTCCCAAGACCCACCTCCTAACGCCCTCACATTGGAGGATGAGGTCTCAACATGTGAATTTGGGGGACACAAGCAATCCATAATGAGTTAATGCTGATGTAATTAAATGAAGAAATAAACAAACACACGTAGGAGAACAGATGAAGGTCCCGTGGGGAAGATTTTATGTCACATTGTCCCCAAGGAGGTGGCCCTGTCCCCACGGTACTTAAGCCTGGATTTTGCCTAGTACTCTTCCCGCTCATGGAATACAATGCACAGAAGACGGGAAAGAGTCATTTTGCCACGGAGACACCTGAAAACATTACCTAAGCGAGATAATCAAGATTAACTTCAGCAGTGGCAAGCGGGCCCATAGCATGTGCCTTTTGTACATTGGGATGAGAACAGTTCTCGCCTTTCTGGCCTTTCTCCTGAAACACATGGCCCTGCCCCGGGGAGAGCAAAACATCAGACTAATCCCAACCGAGGGACACTCTACAAAGTACTTGACCGGAACTCCTCAAACTGTGATCAAAAGCAAGGACAGTCCGAGAATCCTTCAGAGCCAAGAGGAGCCAAAGAAGACAGGCCCATCGGTGTGGTGGTGTCGTGGGTGGAATCCCAGCACAGACCTCAGTCATCCCATCGTCGGTGGTAGTCGGTCACGGGACATGCATGTGTCACAAGGAGAGAGGGGAGTTCCGGGCGGGAGGCTGCACCCTGGAAAATAAAACAACACTGCGTGAAATTAATGGAGTCCAACGGGCATATTCTAGAAGTGATGGTGTCCGCCTCTTGGCTGCTCTGGGTGTCACCGCGCATCCCCGGCTAGAGCCCTTTCTCCTTGTCACGGTTGTGAAAACCCTATCTCTGGGCATCTCGGCTCGGCTCACACGGGGTGAATAATTCATATGTTGTCAAGTCAAAGGGGTTTGTCTTTATGTTTTGACCTTTTAGCTCTAGCTCTGGTTCCTTTCCGACAAAAGACAAAGAGAAAAAGTTTGAGGGATGTAAAAGTGCATCTAAACCCCTCTGCTCGGGGGTCAGCAGCCGCAGCTTTATTTTCATGCCGACACCCTCGCTGTCCTTACAGTAGGGTTCAATAACGACCTCCATTCAGGGGGCAGGGGCAAGTCACGATGGCCGCCACTGGCTTATTCACCGTTCACTGAGGAGAGCACCCTGTTTTCCATTTTCAGGGAATCGAGTTTAGTGAAATAGCCCAGCGCTCTGGAAACGTGCATATGGCCCTTCCTGGGTCAGGCTCTGTGCTAGGCACAGGGAATTGGAGAGACCGTAGCGGGCCCGCCTCAGGGGAGCCGCTGCTGGTGCATTATGAAGGCGTGAGTGAGCCGAGGTACACGTGACGCCCGAGGCGGGGGGGACGGGCAGGGGGGACAGAGACGCATGTGGGCCAGGAGACACGTGCGACTTAGGATGCGTTAGGGATCTGGACTCATTCCTGCGGACAGTGGGAAAAGCTGGGGGAATGCACACCTGTGTGTGACCTCATCAAGGTTTTATTTTAATTATAGCACTTTGGTCATGGGGTGAGGAAGGAGATGTGATTGTTCCAGTAGGAGCAGGAGGGGAGATAAGAAACAGGATATCAGTTAAAAGGTCATTTTCACTGGCCAAGTGAACGGCGAAGATGTGTGGCACAACACAGCAAAATTTGGGGAGAAAACATGGAATCCTTTGATCGCGGTGAGGTAAAAGCAGCAGCTCTTGTCTTTAGGGTGTGAGGTCGAAACCGAAGACAAGGGTGTGGATCCAGGTCAGGGGGAGGGAGACGGGTCGGTGCTCAGACCTGTGACACCGTCAGCTGCTGGAAGAAAGGCCAGGTGAGGGCCATGCTGGAGAAGAAGACGAGCTCCTCTGGGCTCTCCACCAGCTGAGCTTGAGCTTGTGTGACCGTAGGGGTGCCGTGGTGTGCTTCTCTGGGGTCGCATTTGAACCCACAGGACGATTTTTAGTTACTAAAATTTGAAGAAAATATAAGATAGCATGAAGATGACAAATTCTCGGCTCAGCAGAAACTGGGCGGCCGACACTTAGGCTGAGCTCCCTGAGCTCCATTACCATTTACCATGACGGGGTCTACGCGTGTCAAGCTGGAGGGTCTGCCTGGAGGGCTCAGGTCCAGGCTACGATACCCTTATGTCAGACACCATACAGGTAGCTTGATGAATGTAATAGCATTCCATTGAAATCCTTAAATATACATATATATCTAACCATACCGATATTCCCATATATAAAATGATAGGTATACTTCTCTTTTTATAAACAACTTCTCACTGAGGATTTCTCGCACTCCAATAAAGGAAATTTATACCACTGGCATAGGTGATGACGATTCAGATGAATTCTCACTCAGTCCCTTGTCATCCTCCAACCCACTTCCTTCTATCAACCCAAAAAACAAAAACGAAAATAAAATTGGTCGTGTTTTTGTTTGCTGGGATGTCATTTCTTTGCATGTCTTTGTTCCATTCAGTGCGTATTGATCCCCTCAAATATCCAGTGAATGCAGGATGCAGCATTCCACTATTACAAAGCAAGGTTGTCCATGCACATGGTCGCAGACATAGGTTTACTTAATGCTCAGGTTATTGATTTTTATAAATCAAAGAAGCCTGAAGAGTTTATTGAGGATATTCATTTAAAGTAGTGTTGGTTTATCGATGCCAATATTTCAATTTGTTGCTATCAAGCCTTGGGTAGCGAGGTCAGTCACAGCATCCTCTGTTTCGTGCTTCTTCCAAACAGTCACGGAAACCACAAAGGGTCTGATATTATCTCCCCATGACCTTTCAGAAGCCAGCCGCACCACTGAACGTGTCACTTGGAGGAAGGGCAGAAGGCCTACAATAGGGCCACTAACCCATCTCACACAGGTCTTGAGGAAATCAGTCTTCCTTCAAACAAAGCTCTATTTTATTTTTAGGCTAAATAACAATGTGGACGATGCTTGCTAAAGCACAGTCCAAAAAGAAAAGCAGAAAGAAGCCAATCCCTAGAATCCAGGCTTCAGGTACCAGACATCGGGGACCCCCAGGCCCTATTTTCCTGGATGTTTTCCCGATACTTGGACAGACACCTGTCCAATGAAGATACATGTATGGTAAACATCCTCTTGAAAAGATGCTCTCAGTTATTAACCATCAGTGATATGTGCATTATCAATAAGGTATGTGTAGTGGCCCCCAGATGTAAACAACCCATATGACCATCTGGAGATAAATCAATAAATAAAATTTGGTCTATTTATATGATAGCATACCCCTCACCAATAAAAACAAAAAGTATGACTCATAAATGTGACATCATGGATGATTTCCAAAAATTGTTCTTGAGAAAAATATTCAAGAAACTGCTTGTTCCCATTTACATAAAATTGTGAAGCAGGGGAAATGAAACTTTGATGACAGAAAGCTTGTCACCGATGGACAAGGAGTGGGGATTGGGATTGATTCCAAAGGGGGACAAGAGAACCTTGGGGGTGGGAATTCCACTACTTGTTGTTCTAGACCTCACATGAATGGACACAACTTTCAAAAGTCAATGAACTCTCCATTAAAAATGGGAACAAACTTATGCTTCAATAGGACTGATGGAATTAAATATAAGGAGCCAGTCTTTTTTCATGCACCAGAAGAGAGTTGACCAAAGAGGCACTGGAACGCCACTGCCATTATTCGGGAAGCTACAGAAGCTGGTTCCTGAAGATTGAAATACAAAGCTGAAAACATGGGTCCCTGGCCTGCCACACACAGGGGTCCGGTGTTGATTAGCAAACTACAAGTATCTCATTTCTCTTTTTTTTTTTTAAGATTTTTTTTTTTTTTTCACACAGACAGAGAAAGAGGGAGCAAGCAAGCCCAACCGGGGGAGTGGCAGGCAGGGGAGAAGCAGGCTCCCAACTGAGCAAGGAGCCCGACACGGGGTTCAATCCCAGGACCCTGGGATCATGACCTGAGCAGAAGGCAGCCGCGTAACTGACCGAGCCACCCGGGCGCCCCTCAACTTCTCATTTCTGAGCTCTGCCCTTGTCCCCCTAAGTAAATCTAGAGTGTCAGGGCACTATTTTATATAAGTTCCAACGTGATCTTCCTGCGGGGGCAAAACCAATTTCCCTACGGAATCTGATGCTCCTACACGCAGTGTGTGTAACAATTTTGGCTTCTTTGTACTATTAGATAGTTCTCCTATCCTAATGAGGGGCCTCATTCATGGACACTGGCCTGCTTCCCCCTATATCTGAGTATACGCCTTCAGTACAGATAATGTTCCTGCATCACACTCTTTTTACATGGCGACATATGCCTGTGCACTCAGAAATTCCTCAGGGAACATGAGTCTGCCTTGGGAGAACCTATAGGCTTTATTCAAGGCAGAAAGGAGAGCTAAACATACTGTTTCTTAAATGCATCCCACAAGATCCTACTCTTTCACCGTCAGAATCAAAGCAGTTGTCCACGTGTATGTAGTTCTGTCCGGCCGCATGGACAGAGGTTCAGAGCCGCTAGCGTCCACCTGCTTCGTACGCTGAAGCTGAGGCTCCTGTGCTGAGTGATGACACATGACTGATCCCCTCAGTTGTGGATTTGAAAATAGAAATAAACCTTTAGACAAAGTATTAAACAGAAACAAATGTATAATTTGCTAGGAAGGGAAAGGATGTTTCAACGTTTCAACATCTTTCTTGCACATAGAGTTTTGGTCTTGCAATGGCTGTTTGTGTCTTTCTCTCCTACCTCTGCCCTCTTTGCTCCCTCACAGAGTAGTGTTTCCTTTTTCATTTTGACCATAGTTCTACCATTTTGGTCTTATCTCAGATTGGTGAGTGAGAGGAAAATGCAGAAGCAATGTGCACAGTAACTAACAGAGCTACTATTGTCTGCTATGTGTCTATCTCCCCCAAATTGGAAAACAAGCAAATAAAATAAAGTAAAACAAAATACAAGCCCGATATCTTCCTTTCAGTGACACTTCAGTATTTTCCCCACTCTGTCTTGTCACATTTCTTGTCTTTTCATCCTTTAGGGAAATCTTTTGGAACGTACTGATTATTCCACGTTGTTAAGTGTTTTTTATTTTTGCCTTTTTGTAACACATTACCTCAGGTAAGAATGCATTTTTTAGCAGTAAACTGAAAAGGAATCACAATGACAGAAGACCTCTCTTCAGTTAATGGCTCTCCAATGCTCCCTTGTCTCTAACGGCCAACCTTTCAGGGTTCTGAAAGTCCTTTCAGAAATAGTTTCCCCTCCTCTCTCTCAAAATAGTCTCCAAAGTCCCATTTCAGAGATGAGATTTGTTTTTCTCATATTCATATTATTCATAATAAAGCAGCATTCTAGCCCTGAAGACTGTTCAAAGGTGAAAACTGACATCTATGTACTACCTAACTAGAAACAAATTGATAAACTTCTGAAACACTCTTTGAAAATGCATGCCAGCGGAGTCGATTTCCAGGGCGGCTTTTATGCCTCATCGTGGTACCCTAGAAACTGCTGTCAAGCTCTATTTTATTCCATGTGTGGCCTGACAGTTCTAAGGGGAAAGTGTATCCTAATTCTTCCAAACAAATTAGGTCCCAGCCATTTTAAAATGAAAACACAGCCTCCGCTGAAGTTATAAACAGACGATATTGAATAAGGTACTAGCGGAGTCTCACAGTGTTCTCTCTGGCTGAGGTTCAGCACCGCGAGACAGCAACACGCTCATCAGGTCTTGTAGTCCCAGCAATGCAAATCAGTCAATACCTCTCGCAACGGAGAGTGGGTGCTCCCATTACAATGCATCGCACTTTTCCACCAAGAAGAGAAAAAGGAAAGGGAGGGAAGAAGCAGAGGAAGTATAGAGGGACAGAGAAGGAGGGCAATTTGAGGCAATAAAGAATCCAGTGTATTTTTAACTCAGATTTAAGACATGAAGGAAATAGTTAACATACCCACTTAAGGATGTTATCCAATCACATTGTTTCCTGATAAATGCATGCAAATTCTAACTCTTAATTAATGTCTATATTTGAACGCATTAAGCAGATGTGAGATTACTGGAATTTGGAAATATATTAGAAAAATAATAGAGAAAAAGATATTTCCCTAGTAGGATGAGGGCATAAATAGACGGTTGAAGAAAATTAAGTTAGATTTAGTGAAAAAGATAAATAATAATTCCAAATGATATTAGGGAAAATAATAATAATTAAAGGATATCCTAATTAGAAAGGGAGAAGTAAAACACTCTTTATTTGTACACAACATAATCTCAAATGTAAACAATCTTAAGAACTCATCAAAAAAAAACTATCAGAACTAAGAATCAAATATAGTAAGATTGCAGGATATAAGATTGACTTTAAAAAATGTATTTTGATATACAAGCAATGAAAAATCCAAAAATAAACCTAGGAATACATTTCCATTAACAATACTATTAAAATCATATAACACTTAGGAAACTCTTTTAAGATGCAAATCTTGTACACTGAAAATTACAATATTTTGCTGAGGAAAATTAAAGCAGATCTAAATAAAATTAAAAGCAGATCTAAATAAAAGAATTCCACATCTATGGATTGGAAGAGTTAATATCATTAAGAAGACAAGTCTTCTCAAATTGTTCTTTAGAATCAATAGAACAAATATAATCTCTATCCAATTCTTGGAAGACTTTTTGCAGAAATTGACAAGCATATATTAAAATGTATATGGAAATTCAAGTTCCTCTGGAGAAGCCAAAATATTTGAAAGAAAAATATCTTAATTACAAAGCTTGTGTTTACTGATTTCAAAATTTGCTATAAAGCTACAGTCATTAAGACATTGTGGTTAATGATAGACATGTAGATCAAGGACTTAGAATTGAGAGTCCAGAAATAAATCCTTATATTTACAGCCAATTACCATCAATACAGTCAATTTACAATCAATTACAGACACAAAAGTGCCAAGGCAATTCCTTGAGGACAAATAGTCTTGTTAACAAATGGTCCTGGGGCAATTGGCTATCTACATGCAAAAAGATGAACTTATGCCCTCATCTTATGTGATACAAACAGATTAAATCAAAAAGGATCATAGACTTAAATGTAAGACATAAAATAAATCTTTTGGAAGAAAACAAAGGAGAAAAATAGCGATTTGTGGTTTGGGAAAATGTCCCATAGATATGATAACAAAAGCATGGTCCATGAAAGAAAAAAAATTGGGCTACATGAAAATTCAGAACATTTCTCTTCAAAAGATACTATTAAGAAAATGAAAAAGACAAGTTAATATTTTCAAAACTATTATTTATTAAATAACTAGTATCCAGATTTTACATAAAATTCTTACAATTCAATAATAAGACAGTTAAATGAAGTAACAGGCAACAGAAATAAACAAATGGTTTAACAAAGAATGTATTTGACCATGGTCAGTTAACATTTCACTCTTACTAGGATGGCTATAATAAATAAGGCAAATAATAACAAACATCGAGGATAACGTGGAGAAAGGAAAACCTGCATACATCTCTGGTGGGAGCGTAAAATGGTGCAACCACTTTGCAGAAACAGTTTGGCAGTTTCTCCTAAAAAGGTGTATATAATATTATCCTATGTCCTAGCAACAGCATTCCTAGATGTCTACCCAAGAGAAATAAAAACATATCTGCACACAAAAACTTGCATGTGAATGTTCCTAGCAGCATTATTCATAACAGCCAAAACCTGGAAATGGTCTAATGCCCATCAGTCAGTGAATGGATAAACAAAGTGTGGTATATTCACACAATAGAATATTATTCAGCACTAAAAAGGAATCAAAGACTAACATCTGTTATGCCATGACTGAATCTCAAAAACATTATTTTAAGTAAAAAATGTCAGACACCTATTGGATAATTCACTCTTATGAAATGTTCAGAAAAGGCAAATTTATAAGGCTAGAAAGTAAATTAGCAGTCGCCTGGGGCGGCGGTGGACATGCAGATTCATTAAATGGGCATGCAGGGTCTCATGGGGGGATAGTATGTTCAAAAGTGATTTATGGTGCTGATAGCACCACCCGGTATAGTTACTAAAAATCATTGATTTGTATACTTTAAGTTGGTGAATTTTATAATATGTAAATACACCTTAATACGGCTGTTAAAATAGAAACAAGGTAACAAAAGTGACTTCTACTTTTGACCAAGATGAAGAGATTGTGTTTACCTTCCTCCCTAAAGTTAAAAAAGGGACAAAACTTAAGAAGTAATGGTCTTTAAGAGAAAAATCATCAGACAATGAAGGACAGTCATTTCTGAGAGATGGGGAAAAAAAAAAAATCTTGCAGTTCCTCTCAAAAGCCTTGAGAAAATTTTAAGGCTAAGTCGCATAGAGGAAGAAACTAGACAAAGCCTGATGGCTGCCCCGAGATGGAAACAAAGCCAAGCGTGTAAGACCAAACCCGTGACTTTGCTGGTTGGAGTAGTATACAGGAGAGAGATGCCCAGAAAGAAAACACTGGAGATCTGAAGAGTGTTACTCTTGAGTACTCTGTTGAGTACTTATCTGCTCATGTCTGTGAGGGAATTACTCATGGCCAGAGAAAGAGCCACTAGAAAGGATTATAAACCAGTACCCTTGTTCATACAGGGCCAGGAAGAGTGCCTATCGCCATCAACCAAATAGAAACTATCATGTTTCCTGGGGCATTGGGCCAAGTACACAGAATGGTTATGCCTCGGTAGGGGGGAATAATTAGCCTTAGACTGAGCACTGCCCCAGTTCCACCTAACAAGTCTTAAAAGCAACATGCCAAAGGATCAAACTCTTGCCAAGGAAAGTGCCTGAGAATAAATCTCAACAATATTTATAAAAATGCAAAAAGTAGCCAGCATCCAACAATGCCTGGCATCCAATCAAAGATTACCAGGCATGCAATCAAGCAGGAAAATATGAGCCATTATGAAGAGAAAAACCAATAAATTAAAAATTCACATAAAACTGACACAGCAGAGGATTTACAATCTTCAGATGAGGGCATTAAAACATTAAACATTATAACTGCACCCGTGCATTCAAAAGTTAAGTAGAGACGGGAAAGATCCAACAAAAGACCAACTCTGATGTTTGGAGATGAAAACTAAAATGTGTGAGATAAAATACATATTATATTGGATTAACGGCAGATTAGATATTGCAGAATAAAAGTTTAGTAGACCTAAAGACATGGCAAAAGCTATCAGAATTGAAAGGAGAAATGAAAGAATTTTAAAAAGTGGTATTAGTGGGCCACGAGACTTCAAGTAACCTCTTATATATGTGATTTGTGTGAGCGAAGGAAAATTATGTGAGATAATATGAAATTATAAGGGCTGTAAGTTTTAACATCTGATGAAAATAATAAACCTAAGGGTCCAGCAGGTCAACAAATCCCAAGCACAAGAAAAAGGAAAAAAATTATACCCGAGGTACGTCATACTCAAATTGTTCAAAACCATTGGTAACAAGAAACCTTTTTTTTTTAAGATTTTATTTTTTTATTTGAGAGAGAGCAAGAGTGAGAGAGAGTGTGCACAAATGGGGCAAAAGGCAGAAGGAGAAGCAGACTTCCTGCTGAGCGAGGAGCCGGACACGGGGCCTGATCCAGGGACTCTGAGATCATGACATGAGCCAAAGGCAGACACTTAACCAACTGAGCCACTCAGGTACCCTGATGACAAGAAATCTTAAGTCCAGCCAGAGAAAAGGCAGGTTATACAGAGAGAAATACAAATAAGGATGACAATAGTCTTCTCATTAGAAACAGTGCAGATGCTAAGGCAGTAGAGCAACATTTTATATTACTGATAAAAAAACAATAAAGACAAAATGAAACAAAAAAATATATAAACCTGGAAGTTTTTACCAGAAGAAAACAGGCCTGAAATATGTTTTCCAATATTCAAACCTTAACAAACTTGTCACCAACATACCTGCACTGCAAAGATAAGGTAAGCAACACTCTGCAGGCAAAAGAAAATGAAACCAGATGGGTTTATGAATAAAAATACAGGACTGAAGATCCATGGAAATAGTAACTACATGCATAAACAAAAATGCTAACAATGCAAGTTGGTATCTACAATATGTAAAGGCAAACACGTTACCAAGGGCATGAAAGGCAGGGAGGTGGAAAATGAATTATTACTAGTGTAAGATTCTTATTCCCTTTGTGAAGTGCTGTAATATCATCTGATGGTAAATGGTCCTCAGTTAATGCAATCACTAAGATAAAAAGCCAGTGAGTTATAGTCAATAAACTACAAAAGAGATAACAAGGAATCATATAAAAATAAATCCAAAATAATGGCAGGTCTCTCATCATGACTTTCATTCAATACTATGCTGGAGGCTGTAGCCAGTGCAATAAAACAAGAATAAAGAAATGCAAACATTAAGTTTGGAATGAAGCAAAATTGTGTCTACTTATAGACAACATGCTCACATATGGAAATAATCTTATGAAATTTACCAAAAAAGCTACTAAGACTAATCAGTGAGTTTAGAAGAGATGCAGAATATAAGATCAATGTACAAAAATTAGCTTAATCTTTTTATGTAAGCAGTGAACAATCACAAACTGAAACGAGTAATACCACATACAATATCAGCAAATATATGAAATACTCACAGATAAATTTGAAAGACCTAGACACTGAAAATTACGGAAAACAGCTGATAGTAACTAAAGAGGAATAAACAAATGGAGAGATGTAATATAAATTTTTCCCAAATCATCTTTAAATTTAATAAAATTTGCATTTTTTGTAGAAATTGTCAAACTGATTCTGAAATTCACACTGAAATGCCAAAGACTTAGTGACAGCAAGAGTGAAAAAAAGAAACATTAAAGCATAAGACTACCTAGTTTCAAAACTTATTATAAATGCATATTAATCAAAATGTGATATTGGCTTCAAGTTGACAAAGAGATCAATGGAACATAATAAAAATTCCATAAATAGACCCAAAATAAACACAGCTAATTGGTATTCAATAGAAGAGTAATAGTAATTCAATGGAGAAAGTAGAGCCTTTTTTAATAAATAGTGGACTGGTTGGCTATCTACATTCATGCACACATAAAAATGCAATGCAACCCATATCATGAATCATATATAAAATATAACTCAAAATGGATCATAGCCCTACATGCAGAAACTGAAACCCTGAAACTTTCAGAAGTAAACACAGGACACAAATCTCTGTGACCTGGGTTTGGCAGAGATTTCCCATTTTCAACACCAAAAACATGATCCACGAAAGAACATGTCAATGAATTGGATTTCATAAAAATTAAGAATGTCGGCTCTAGGAGAATACTTTAAGAGAATGAAAGACACAGCAGATACTTGGAGACACTATTTGTAAATCATAAACCTGATAAAGAATTTGTATATTGACATCCACAACCTATAAAGAACTCTCCAATTTCAAAATTGAAAAAAAAATTAACCCAATTGAAAATGGGTAAATAAGTTGAACATTTCATCAAAGATATATGCAAAGTATGTAAGTGCATGAAAAATGCTCAGCGTCATTAATCATTACGGTAACACGAGTTAAAGCCACAGTGAGATAGCATTACAGACCTGTGAGAGTGGCTAAAATTAAAACCACGAAGTATATTAAGTTTCGGTGAATATATGGAAGAACTGGAACGTTCGTGCACTGCTGGAAGGAATGTAAAATGCACAGTGACTCTGGAAATCAGGTTTGCAGTTCGCTAAAATGTTAACCCTAGAGTGAACATGGGGACAAGTACTTCTACTCCTAGGCATTTACCAAAGACTAAAAAAGCATCCATCCACGCATCCACACAGTGATTTCTACATGAATCTTCACAACAGCTTTCATTTAATAATCCAAAAGTAGAAACAGCTCCATGCACAGCAACAGTGAACGGATGAACTCTGCTGCTCTACGGTACAATGAAATATGACTTCGCACTAGCACAGGGATGCGTTGCGGATCCCGGTTATAGCATGAACGAACCTCAAAACAAACAAACAAAAAATGCTGAGTGAAAGAAGCTAGAGAAATAAGTGTAAATGCTGTATAGTTGCATCTATATTAAACTCTGAGACACGCAAACTAATCTAAAGGGACAGAAGGAGATCCCCAGTTTGCTGGGGTGGGGAGGAGGGGGTGAGGCAAGGACAAATGGGGGGAGAGATGAGACAAAGGCATGAGGAATTTTTTGTTGGTGATGGAAATGCTCATGTTCTTCCTTGCGATGGCATTTCCCAGTGGTAGATGTTCGTCCAAACTCGTCACCTTGCACGCTGCATGTCAAGTGCACATCAATAGCACTTTGTGTTTATAAAGAGTGTTTGAGGGGCCTCCAATGCTCTATTGCCAACACAAGATTATGTAACAGGCATTCTCATCCCTGTTTTTCTAAATAAGTAATTTAGGCCTGGAAAGATCAAGTATGAAAGGTTACAGGAGACATGATAGGAGGCTGCTTTTGTACTTGTAGCCCAACTATGACAAAAATAGATCTTTAATTAATTATACCAAAACCTCTCTGGTGAAAATCTGGAAGTTCTTATGGCACATTTTTTAAACCTATTATTCTGATGAATTCTATTTGGAGGTTAATAAAGAAAATGGTAAAGAATTGAAAATCCTGTTGTGTCCATCAAGAAGTACCACTGTCTTTTGGGGGGGGGGGTTTGGAGGGTGGGGTGGGGTGGAGAAGAGCTCCAAACACGTACGAGAGGGGAAAAAGGAAAGCATTAGGTTTGGAGCACTGGATAGCCTGTAATTCAATCCAAAGTTCTTTCCTAGACAAAGTCCCCAAGTTAGTTTTATTTGTTTCCACACACCCACGCCTCCTTCCCAACCTGATGCGCACACCTTAAAACTATAGGGTTCAAGCAGAAAGTCACACTTTAAATGTGGTCTTCAGTTTATGGCTGAGCCTAGATGGGGGCCTTGGTTGCTTATGGGTTTTTTCAACCATTTTCCAACTGTTTAAGATCTAGAAAGGCTTGGCTTTTCCCACCCATTAAGGCCCCACATTTTTTTACTCTACTTTCTTCCATTTATCCTTGCAAGCTGATCAAGGTCACACTAGCACTTTGATTTCAAGCATTCCCCCAGAGCTGCCCACTCATTTAGCTCACGATTTCCTTCTCTGTGACATGTTCCAGCATCTTTCAACCTCAGATAGGTGCTTAGTCAGTGTCTGGTGCCCAACTGCGAAGTCAAAGCCAAGAATTTTAGGTTCCATTAGCATTTATTTCAAGGTACCGATTTCAGTATTAGTTAGGGTAAGTAATGCTGTATTCTGTAACAAATCTTGCCTATTACTAGCTGCCCATAAACAAAGTTATTTTTCATGTCACAGTTGATGAGAGTTGATGTGGGTGGGAGATGGGAGTGGAGAATGTGCTTCTTTGCACTGTCTTGTCAGGATCTGACCTGACACAGCCTACAACACTTGAGATGTGTGTCCCAATATTTCACTAAGTACCAATACCAAAAAATCGGGCAGGAGATGACAGAAAGAAGAAATGGAGAGGGTTTTTTTTTCCTAACCATCTTGGACCAAAATAGACATGCTGCTAACACTCACACTAACGCGAGCACCAGCCACACGCTCCCTTCCCCCCCAAGAGATGCAAAGTAGCTAAGAGATGAGCTGGGTTTGTGTGCTCAGGAAGAGGTTTGGGGAGCATCTCTCCAGCAATGGTACAACCACACTGGATATATCACTATGATAGGACCCTGTTTCCATCCTCTCCAGTCCTCTACAATCAATTTTCCATACAGCCAGAGAGATCTTTGCAAAACATAAATTATATGATTCTGCTCCCCTATGTAAACCCACAAACTACGTACACCACTTGAAGGGAAAGCTAAGCCATTGAGGTGGCCTACGAGTTTCCTTGACATGACCCAACACTGTCCCACTATCCCTACTGCTTGCTGTCCCCTCTCACTGACTCCCAATATGTGTAGAGACAGCTGAGTCAGCCCCCATCTCTGGGTCTCTGTCCTCATTGTATCTTCTGCCTGGACATCTGTTTCTTCAAGTCTAAGCAAGAATCATCACTCACTCTCTTTAGGTCCCGACTCAATAGCATCAGATATTGTAACTGTAACTGCCCCAAATTTGCACTTTCCTGTCTTCCTTACATCGTTGTATATTTTCCAAAGTACTCTCACCATCTGATAGGTACATATGTTTGATCTGTCTTTGTGTGTTTGTGCCATGAAGACATGAGACCCTGAAAGTAGAATCGAAGTCTGTTGGGTTCATTACCAGAAGAGTGACTGGACCTCAGTCACTACTGTTGAGAGAATAAATGAACAATGAATAAATGAATGAACTTCAGGTTAAGTTAATTATGTTATTTTCCCAGAGTCTAGTTGAGATTAATGTTTAGCCGAGATCAAACACTAAAATCAAAGATTCTAAGGATTAGCAAGGACTAGCCCCAAGGACCTCTGTATCACTCAAAGCCCCTGCGGGATACCGAAGGCACACTCTGAATGAGATGACTTGGGAAGACTTTAATTAAGGGTATTTATAACGGAGTGGGGAGATGTCAGGGAATCGCAGAGATGACACAGTGCCTAAAGCTGGCAAACAGCCGGGCTTAGCTCCCATCTGCAAGAACTGATGAACCACTGGAAGGACAGTTACCAGAAACCAGATGTGAGATGGGATGTCATGGGCCAACTCCCTGCGCCTATGGCCTGCGCTTCAGGGATTGATGTAGCCACAGAAACACCACAAGGAAGGGTACTTCAGCCTTGATATCTGATGTCCCTCCAAATCTCTGTTGGTCCTCCCCCCTGGCTAGATTCACAAGAAGCTACAGAGTAAGGAACTCCTTGACGAAGTCCAAACTGCTCAGCATACCACGGCCCAGAGCAAGCTAGCACAGCTAGCAGGTGGGAGCGATGGCAGGAAGATACACAGAGGTCACGTGACTATGTCTTATACAGGCAAAGGTGGCTCAAGGCTAGATGACATTGGAATGGGGGAACTTAAAAGGAAAAAAAATGGGAGAAGGATCTACTTGGAAGAGAAATACTGAATATCCCACTTGCTGTATGAGCTTTGGACTTCCCAAGAGATATGGCTGTGCCATCCCAGGGGACTGAGACAGAGAGGGTCCCAAAAGTGGAAGTAGAATATTTCTAGGACTCCTGTCCCGCTCTGGATTCCCAAACTCATTCTGGGTATGGAGCATACAATGAGATTGCGCTTCGTGGGAAAGTAGAAGGCTTCGGATGTCTGCAGAGATGCCTGCAACAGTAGCCCTATGCTTCACACCATGTGCAAGGAGACTACGGGCAGAAGGAGATCCTCTGTCAGTTGCAAGTCAGGCTCTCCTAAGACTTCACCACATCTCTCCCAGAGACTGGAAGATTGAGCCTGAGTCCACCTGGAGCACAAGGCAGGGACCGGGCAGAGGCAGGACGTTCAGGACCCCAGATGCTTGTGTGTCACACAGACCAACTCTCCCACTACCCACCCCTAGAGGAAAGTGTGGCTGCTTACCTGATTGCCCAGGTCCCAGGTAGAGGGTGCCTCTCTGACATGGTTGTCAAACATGAGTATTCAAAGTTTAGAGTTAGAAGGTTAGGCACAGAGCTAAACATAGATTAGAATACTAGGAAAGAGAAAAATGAGACAGAAATCAAGCACCATAAAACAGCCTTCAGTCTAGAATGTAGCTGTTGCTTCTTTAAAGCTTGGAAATTCTGTCTCTCCAACAAAAGTTATGGTGCTTCTTTATGCTAGACGTTTTGAAGAGATTAGGTATGAGAACATATTCTCACTGGATTTCAAGAGAATGCCCAAAACAATTAAAGAAGAACCACACTGTGTAACAACATTCTGCGTAGTTGAAAATGACATCCATACATTGAAGACTAGCATTTTTTTTTGATTACTGATAAATTGAGAAAAATGTGCAATCCTTCTATTTGCATTGATATGGGGGGGTGATTCTTTATCTCTTGTCTTTCCTTCTTTAACATGTGTGCATTAAAACTTCCTTGGCCATAGCGCATAGCACTGGCCCCACGAACATGCAGGGACAAGAGCACATGGACAAAAGCCAGTCCAGTATGGCCCTGGACGCAGACTAAGTTGGCCCTGTCCTAGGGAGGACTTGCTTGCTACACAAAAATCAGACTTCTGTCATCCAACAAACGTTTGAATGTCCAGAATCCAATGTCCAGCAAATGTTTACTTTGTCACGATGGAGTGAGTGCCAATCTCTGTGATAGCTCTTAACTCTGTGTTGCCAGATGTGGAGACGCTGCAGGTAAATGCAATGCGGGTGTTTCGCTATATTTCAATAACTCTATGACCAAATTTTATCACACTCTTGTAAAGTTTGACAATGAGCTCCTTGTAACATTTTCCTAGCTCAGATGTAGAAGAGCAGATTTGTGGAAAAAAAAAAAAAAAAAAGAGTAGATTTGTGGGAAAAGGAGGAAGGGGTTACACTCCCATTACCATGTGCTCATTAAGGATAGAGGGAAACTTATGTGAAGTCCTGACATAACTCACTATGTTGATGGAAATTATGATCTCAATGACATATAGATGTATGTGTGCATACCCTTATGCGTATGGATCTGTAGATACACAGAGGTAAATAATACAGATGCAAATGAAATCTATGCAGGAAAGAGTTGGATGTACACACATGTGTGTGTTCTTACTTATGGAGACATAGGTTAGATAAGGAAGTAGACACAGATGTAGATGCTGATACTAATGTCAGTGTTCTAGAGATGTAGAAACAGATATAAAGACATAGAGTCTAGATAGACATAGAGAGAGACCAGGTAGAGACATACAATAGACAGATAAATGTATCGATGTAGGTGTGGATTTCCACATACTTATAGATATCAATACATGTCAACATCAGTGTAAATAGAGACATAATTTAGATATAAATGTCGATGCAGGTGTCCGTGTCATTGTTGATGCTGACACTGATGTTATATAGATACATAGTTAGGGACAAAGACATAAACACAGATGAGATGTAGATATAGAGTGTTCTATAGAGATGCAGATGTAGAAATAACCAGAGATGTGGGAATGAATTAGATACAGAGGTGGACGTGGATCCTGACGTCCATGATGACGTTGACATAGCCATAAACACAGTCACAAACATAGATCAGATACGAGAAAATAGAAATGGGTTGAGATACAGCTAGTGAAATAGTTGTCAACGCTGTGCCAATATCTCTAGAGAGACACACATTCATAAAGACACAGAATTAGGGTGACTATAGATACCAGTATTGATGCCAATATCTATAGTTAAATACACAAATACATATGTAATTGCAAATATAGACAAAGACACATGTACCACATAGATGTAGATGCAGGTGATGATATTAATGTTGGTGGAGATGTGTATTGGAGATGTGTATTAGAGATGTGTAGACATGAGTGTTGATGTTGCTGCCAACACCGATGTAGAGATATAGCCTGTGGGCTTACATTAGGTATGGATGCATATGTACATAGATATTAATAGCTATACCCATGCAGGGAGAGACAGAGACATTGATTAGGTATAGAAACAGGCACAGAAGCTTACACGTATATCGATGTTGGCATCAACACAGATATACACAGACTTAGACTAGTCACGGAAGTAGATTTGGAAGTTGGCGTTAGATGCCGATGCTGATGTCATCATAGATGGGAGAGCGACAAAAGCCAATATCAGCATCTGTAGCAATATTGGTATTGACGTAGAGAGAGATGAAATGTAGGAGCAGATGTAGATGTTGAATGTTGTATAGACACAGATATGGATGTAGACAAAGATGTGTTCCAGAAGAAACACTGATGTTGTCCAGGTGTATACGTAGATATGCAGGCCCCATAGAAAGAGCCTATTTGGAAGATGACAGCATTGCCCTCCTACTCCCAGGCCCTCCATTTAAAGGCAGTCCCTCGTTTCCCTAAATTGTCCTTGTTCCCCCCAGAAAGGTGTTGTGCATGTATATAGCCATAAATGTCCCCACCTGTAGCCTATTCTCTTCTCATGAACAAAGGTGTGATGGTGGGAGCGCAGCCTAGTCCTTTCTCCAGAATTATTCCACAAAGTTACTTATTTCTATGATGCAAATGAAATCTATTAAGTATTATCATCTATTAAGTGTTAAGTGTTATTGCGCCTTACAAGTGTTAGCACCCAGCACCAACCATATGCTCCGTATGCACAAGTTTGAACGTGATCCTCGCTCCTACAGATTTCTGACCATTGCCCCAACCCTTCCAAGGCGGTGTGTTAGGAGCCTGGATGCCTTAGCAAGGCTGAGAAGTAGAGAAATTCCTCTCCAATCTTTACCTTGACGGCTACAAAATCTTTGTTCCTGAAGGAGTGTAGAACTTGCTAAGAATCTGACGGCCTTTGAGAGTCAAAATGAACACCCTCTTGCTTATTTTTATCCATTAATTTCCTTTCTTAAATTACACAGAGGAGTCACCCTTGGATCTCAGACCCAAATTAAACATTCCTTCAGGAGTTTCCAAGAGGAGGATGGGATGAGGCCGGAGTTGACCAACATATATGGTCAGCATGACTAATGTCCCAACTGCAGAAGCAAGGGACACCAGGACCATTTTCAGAATGACGGTTTTAGAAAGAGAGAGGCCGGGCTTCCAAGGTTGCACTGTCTCAGGCCGGCCGATTATTATAGTTACATATTTAAAAAGCATCATGCAAGAACTCACAAGTGTATGCACGTACACTAATGGGTGCTTGAAAATGAAGTTTTGGCATTATCTTATGAATTTCCTTGAACGTGGAAGGAAGAGAGCCACCCAATGGCAACACAGACGCATGTGAAGAAGCATTTAAGAGGGAGGCTTGCCTAAATATTTACACATGCCAAGCAGATAGATTTTGCCCCCCCCAAAAATTGATATTTGGAAATTGCAAAAACTTTAAAACAGAGATATTGTGGTCGATAATGATAACCTTTCTCAAAATTTCCACCCATTGAAAAAAGACGACATTTTCTAGGAGACGATTAGAAGTCACCGAAGGAAAGAAATGATGTGTCTATTAGAAACTATGGAAATACAACTCCGTATTCAGTACAACCCCTTTCAAGTGTCTCTACCTTTGATGTCAGTAGTGGTGCCGAGCTCTATGGCTTACAAACTAGGAAACATTAAAATACTGCGTATATGTAATTTCCCATGACACGGACCCTTCTTAGTGTCCACTGGGGCACTCAGCAGCTGCAGGCCAGCCCATGACCAGCTTTGGAGAAAGCTGCCTTTTACACTTTTCCGTGCTGCTTGCATTATTATTTCAAAAATAAACAGAAGGGCAAGGAGTACATTCTGTCCTTGTTTCTTCTCTTGCATCCTTCATTCGCATTGCTGCCCTGATTTTGTTGGTTTCTTATTCAGTATGTTCAGCACAGTCATTATGTTCATTATCTTCATTACGTGGAGATTAACCAGAATACTAGAGATCTGTTTCTAAAGAGTCTTCCAAGGTTTTCCAAGCACTTGATACAGTCTAATAGGTTGTGAGGGCGGCAGGGAAACTATGATTCTCTCCATTTTTAAAGATGATGAATCTTCAGCTACAGAACATTGATTATCTTGTCCAGGGTGGCATAGCTGAGAGCAGAAAATCTAACGATCCAGATTTGGAGTCCCCAAAAGACCTTGCAATTACTCATAGTTTTTGCTAGTTGTTGTTTTTTTTTTTTTCTTCCTCCTACTCCCGTTCCTTCTCATTATTATTTTTTTCTTATTATTATTTTTTGTATTAACATTAGAACTGCCAAAGAGATCACTATCTAGAGTTTAAAGATCTGATTAAAATCCTGATTAAAATCCATGTAAATAATCCTCATTTTAAGCTCATCAAACTTTTATTAATAAATAATATTTTGATGAGTTTATAATAATGTCCCAACACACTTCAAAAATAAGAAATATCAAACAATGGCTGATTGTAAACAAATCCTAAACATGCCCTCAGTTAGAATTTTGGCCAAATATCATGTTCCTAATAGCTTTAGGTTCAGCTCATTGGAGCAAGCCCGGGTGAAGTGTGCCCTGCCTTGCCACCACGTGAAAGACACTTGACCAGTTACAGCTAAAACCGAGTAAAGCAGTTTTAGACAGAATCAATGTCTGTGTGAACACGTCAGTAGCTACTAACCTACTGCCTCAGGCCCTGTTCCCAGGGCCCTTGAATTCCATGGACCGAGGAGACCGGACCAGTGAATTAAGCAATTTCCTTCGTCTCCAAAATTAGCGCTCTTTCGTTTTGGACACCGTCTTCTCTACTTTCAAGAAAACAGGCACTGAAATGTCCATTGGCTATAAATGCAATGCTCCGTATGGATTCAGCCTTTCACAGCGAGTTCGGGTTTTAGTTATAGAAAATGAAACGAAGACGGACCTTTGCCTTGCAAGTGCAATGTTACCGCAAAGTCATATCAGCAAATGCACGGACGTGTTAGTGGCCCCCCCTGCACTCGGAGAATCTCAATGTTGCCCAGATCCGGTTCCCCCGTTACCAGTCCTAAAAGGTTCAGGGCAAGCGTCTAGCGCTTCTCAGCGTCTGAGTCTCCACCCGCCGCCGCGCCAGCGCTTACAGAAAATGATGCAAACCTGCTCTACTGCTTCCTTCTGTCTACCTCGTGCTTAATCCTGATGCGCATGGCAGACACTTGAGATTGCTCACCCTCAGGCTCTGACTGGGTGACAACATTATTCGACAGATGATGATTCATGGGAAAGAATAGATCAGCATGGAAAGAGTTCAGCAGAGAAGTATCAGGAAGGGACTTTACTAAGATTAGATCATTTGAATCCAGTGGATATAGTTCAGTTTCTCTCTCTCTCTCGTTCTCTCTCTCTCTCATACTCATAAACACAAGCATACCTGACAGCTCGGTTTCCTGATCTGTAATCACACTTTTAATTAGGTATTCCTATGTACCTCTGATTTTTTTGTACTGTTCCCAACCAATGCCGTGAGCGTCAGAGTTTTGATTGATTAGTTCAAACAGGCATTTAGTCTAGTGGAAAGTGATAATTTTATCATGCTAACTCCATGTACATGAGGTCACTTGGTTAAATATAGAGCAAATGGAGCTTTCGGTGTATTGAAGGGAAATAAACAAGTCTTCAGGTTAATCTAAAATTCTTTCAGAAAACTTAACAGAAAAAATTCCTTAACTAAGTGCATATACCAGGGTATTCTAGAATTTTCTTATTATTATGAAATGCTTGCCTAAATGCAAGTAATATTTCATATTTAAAATAATTTTCCTGGGGCGCCTGGGTGGCTCAGTGGGTTAAAGCCTCTGCCTTCGGCTCAGGTCATGATCTCAAGGTCCTGGGATCGAGCCCCGCATCGGGCTCTCTGCTCAGCAGGAAGCCTGCTTCCCCCCCTCTCTCTGCCTGCCTCTGCCTACTTGTGATCTCTCCCTCTGTCAAATAAATAAATAAAATCTTTAAAAAAATAAAATAATTTTCCTACAGTTATCATCTAGATAATATTAACAATTTTACTAATAAGTAGTATTGAGAGCCTATGCTTGGCATGTTGCTATTTCAGTATTTGAGCTAACTAAACAGGACGGTTAAGCCAAGTCTTGTCCCTGGGCATTGCAACCCAGGGGGAGGAAATCAATTAAGAAAATCCCGTACTTCTCCCAGTACTGTCACAAATCTTAAGAGCTTCGATTCAGCTGCATGAGAAGACTCCCGTTAACACATGCATGCTTCCATAACCAATCCGCTTTGCTTTAGTATATATCCTATGGGCAGTTTAGTTCCACTTCTTGTTTATAATTGGGGAAAACATATTCCTTCTGATTTGATAAGAAATTATTTATTTTGAATATTGTATTTTAATGATTGCTACACATAAATGGACGTTTATTCAATACAAAAATAATATCCCCAATGACGTCTGTAAGTTCCTACTCTTTTCTTAATAACGTTAGCTAAAATTGCCTGGTATTAACAAGTTCTTGAAACAGATTATATTAATGTGATTTAATATTTGACCAGGAGTTCTCTACTCATCATTCATTGTAATCAGAAGCATATACTTCTGGGGTACCTGGGAGGTGTACGACTCTTGACGTCAGCTCACGTCATGATCTCAGTGTTGTAACATTGAGCCCCAAGTTGGGCTCCACGCTGGGCATGGAGTCTGCTCTAGATTCTCTCTCTCCCTCCGTCCCTCTCCACTCTCAACCTAAAACAATAAATAAATAAGTAAACAAACAAACAAAGAAATAAAAAGAAAAAAAGAAACAGATTCTTCTTTAAATGGAAAGAACTCTTACGGAACCAAACTGTTACAAAAAACGAATATAATTAAAGGAAAGAAAAGATAACCAATGATGATGTTATTCAGCTAGTCTATGATAGAAAGGCATAGAAGAATATTAAATGTTAATCCATAGTTTTATATTTGGATTGGATAGAAATTTCAAGTATAGAATCTTCTGTACTGAATTAGAAATAGTGGGAAAAAATCAGGTGTGCCGATCAATAAAATCATTGTAAGTGCGATCACAGATCAAGAATCTGAGTTATCATGTATGCATGTGTGTACGAGTATGTATGTGTGTGTGAGAGAAGGAGGCTTGAAAAGACCCTGGATCTTTGTTTCTTGCCATGGGCACGAATCCCAAGGACACCTCTTCTCCCCATCATGACCACACCCACCACATCCTGGGCAGCTCTTACCCATGACCCCCTCGTCCTCGCCAGGGCTCAGTTTGACCCTCCCTTGAGTTGGGTCCCTGGGTTTCGCTCTTAACACACTACTGTTTGGGGGGTTTTGCTCGTTTGCGGTTTTCCCCACTTGCTTCCTAATTACAGAGCACGAAGACTGTGCCTTGCTCCTATTTCTCTCCCCAGTGTCCGGCACAGAGCCTGGATCAATGAACAAGAGTCCTTTCTATGAACCATTAGTTCTCTAAAACTTTTAGTGTTGGGAGGATATTAATAATGCCAGCGGCATTTGAAAATCACAAATTCCACTTAAGGCCCAGGTGTATGAGGATCAATACCCTTTCCTTTTCTTTTCTTTTCTTTTCTTTTCTTTTTTGTTCCTCTAAGTAATAAAAGATGGTAATATTTTAGATTACCTTCTTGGTTTGTTAATGTCACTTTATTTTTTGTCCTTTGACTATCGAGTATGTTTCTAAACTTTACAAGTCATGTCATTCATCCTAAGAGAAAAGGAACAGACTTATAGTTATATTTTCACTATTCAAAAACCAACCTAAAGGATGTGGTGTGGTAGCTTCTTGTACTTTAAATACACACATATACACACACACACAGACACACACACAGTAATATTAAAATATTTCACCAATTCGGGTGATGGCTTTTTTTATATGCACTGCAGCAAAGATATTTGACATTATTCATAATTATTCAAATTGTGCAGTTCAGAAATGTTAGCCATGGCTAATGTAAGCCACCTAGACTTTATGAAGCATTTCCAACTTTTATTTTTGACAGTATGTGTATCAACATGTATTTGCATATCCTTCAAGTCAAACAAGAAGAAATAAAGGGGGTTCCTCCTGCTTGGAGCTCAGACCACCCCAGAAAGCTTGTCCCTTCCTCCTCTCCTTGCAGGAGGGAGATTTGCATAGATGCACATCACCTGCACCGCATCGAATCTGGAGAATCCTGAGAGCATTCTGGGAGGATTGTGCTGACCTGGAAGCAAAAATGCTTGTGAGATGTGATTGGAAATAAACAGAGTTACCTGCGTTACCTTCCAAGAAATATGTGTTGTGTTTCCTCACACCAAAAGGGCTCGAGCCACGTCTGTATGCCTGTTTTTCTG
Organism: Potos flavus; assembly: GCA_028534135.1. Taxonomy (NCBI): domain Eukaryota; kingdom Metazoa; phylum Chordata; class Mammalia; order Carnivora; family Procyonidae; genus Potos; species Potos flavus. The sequence goes on along the minus strand of CM052895.1, from coordinate 131,138,931 downwards.
AATAAGGTGTGTGCTTGTTCTACCAAGGATATACTGATAATTCAAGGTAATCAACAGAGTACATTACAGGGGAAAATCTGAGCCAACAAGCTGTACAAACAGAATAGCAATCAGCAGATTTAATGCATTTCTGATGTACATTTAAGGCACTGACACTGGGCCACAGATGTACATGTGTTGTGTTTTATATTGCTGAGATATGGCCTGTGAGAACCTATTATAGCATATCATCACCCACACTGGCGGGGCTGCGGAAGGAAAAATTCCATCACACATTACTCCTGCGGATGTATTAGAGAAACAAATTGTACTCGGAATTGAAAAGTCACAGGCTTATTCTGTCTTAATAAATTCCTGCCAAAAGGCTAAGTGTAAGACTAGAAATACTTCCCAAATGCTGTTACTGTATTATCATCTTTGACATCTCAAGGGCTGTTCCAAGAATCATCAGATCTCAGTTCAGGGTTCTTAACGATAAATTCCTTTCTCTCTTTTTTCTTTGCTCTTTTCAAACAGTTCTTGATTTCATGTAGCCATTCTGAGTTGTCTGTACCTGAGATATAAACCTCCCTTTGGCTAAAAGAAGGGATGCGTTGAAAGATGTTTGTCACTGTTGCCATTAGTTAATCGAGATAGTTTGATAATTTAAGGTGCTAATCCTCCCCCTTAAATTTCCCATCAGATTTATCAGAAGATTTTTCTGTTCTGTTGGAACAGCTTAAAGAAATGGAAAAGCAGAAGGATGAACTGTGATCTCCTTGAAAGTAGATTCTGGGTCCTAATTATCTCCATGGCTGGAGTGCCTAACATTTAGTGGACGTTCCACAAATATCTATCAAATCAGCGGAAGAACGGCTGTATGATTAACCATAATCATGATACTTTAAAAAATCCTAATGATGTTAATGTAGTAGTATTTTATAAACCACAATAAGTGATATAAGTTTTATCAGGCTAAGAGGATGACTTAAACTATTTACTTTATATCAGTCTTAAACTATTTACTTTATATTTACTTCATTTCTTGAGAGTGGACATTTTTAATCTTATCACTCAGCACCATATGTATTGAAATCTAGCCTTAATTCTAAAATGAAAAAACAATTGAGAACAACCTACAGAGAGAAATGGTCATCCAATCCACAGGTCTGTAATTTTCTGTAGACGTGTTTATTAGTTAATTACTCTGTAACCAATGACCCTAACAAGTGCTGTCCCTTACATACCAAAGATTTATTACCTGACAGTTTCTGTGTGTCTGGACACTGGGTATAGCTTATTGCGGTCCTTCGCTTGGGGTCCCACACGAGGCCGCAGTCCAGCTGCTATTTGGGTTGTAGCCAGGGCTCTCCCGGGACTGGATAATCTACTTCCCAGCTCCTCCAAAGTGGCCCCGAGTCCTCAGGGCACAGTAGCAGGTGGTACAAAACGGAGTTCCAAAGAGGACCCACGGTAGAAGCCACAGCCTTTTTGTGTCTGATCTCAGAAGTGACATCCATCAATTCTGTGATATATATTCATAAGAAGTGAATCCTTAAGGTCTTCATAATTTAGGGGAGGAGGAGATTGCACAAAAGCATGACTACAAGGAGCTGGAGACGTAGCCACAAAGAGGGTCAACAACCGATTTCACTTTCAAGAAATAAATTGCATTATAAAATGATTTGTAATAATTCATGTCAAATTCTAGAGTAAAATTAGGAAGATTCTCAAACCAAGACCACCCTCCCTCACTGTCCCCACTGCCGCCATCAATTACCATCTGTCATGAGCAGATGGATCAATTAGATGGGTGCAATATAGTGAGAAGGAGGGAGTGAAAGGCAGCATTTACACAACTCAAGGGCTGTGCTGGATGCCTGGTAGACCCTGACTTACTTAATCCTCACCGCAATCTTGCAAGGCCAATATTGTCACCAGACAAGCCATTGGGACTTAGAGAGCAAACATGCTGGTTGCTCTGGACCTGGGAACTTCAGAGTAGCTTGCTAGACTATCACCTCTAGTTGATACCCTGCCACCTTATGCGAGGAAGATGGTCCTTCTCAGCCTCAGACTCCTGAACTGAAAAGCCGTGGACTTCCAGCCCAGAACGTCTTTGTTTCAGGATCTCCACACCTTCGAATAAGGCCAAGGGGTCTTGACCTATTTTATTATCTCCTAGCTGCCGGATGGTCGAAGACGGCCCTGAGAACAGAGTTTGTTAACTCTTAAGCAGCCTTTTCTAGTTCCCGCTGTGTTTGTACAAACCCAGTTCTTTGTTCATGAGTCCTCACTCCAAGTGGAGTCTCTACCTCCACGTTGGGATCACTCTGCTTGGCGCAAAAAGCAGCAGTGGTGGGAAGGTGAATGTGAATCCTGCTCTAACAGATTCCAGTGAGAAGATCATAAACACGACGGCCCGAAAGGGGAATTTGGGCTTAGCAAAAAAGGCTTCAGTAGAATTGAACATATGGCAATCCTGTCCTGAGAAAAGGACTTTGCTCTACATTAAGCATACTTTATTAGGAAAAGGTCGTATTCTACGTTAATCAAGCTTAATCTTTACAGATAACATTTTAAGGAAAATGATCACTTAAGAATATGATTCTATAAATGACTGACAAAGAAAAAGTAAACTGTTTTGATTTAAAAAATAAAGCTGTTTAGGGGCGCCTGGGTGGCTCAGTCATTAAGCGTCTGCCTTCAGCTCAGGTCATGATCCCGGGGTCCTGGGATCAAGCCCCGCGTCAGGCTCTCTGCTCAGTGGGGAGCCTGCTTCTCCCTCTCCCACTCCTCCTGCTTGTGTCCCCTCTCTCGCTGTGTCTCTCTCTGTCAAATAAATAAATAAAATCTTTAAAAATAAAATAAAATAAAAATAAAAATAAAGCTGTTTATCTTTATGAATATAATAAACTCTCTTAAAACTAGCAATGAACTCTCAAAGTTTAAGGTGAAATGATATATTAGGTATTTTTACAGAAAGCACCGACCCAAAATTTGTGAATGTTTGTTAATGACTGAAACACCCCATAAGAAGCAGCCACATGCAATATGGTCATATTGTGAAATATATTTTCAGACAGCAGAAGGCAGAGAAATAGATTACCCTAGAGCAAAAGGTGCAGGGGCGGCCGTAATATTGTCTCATGGGCAACACCACCATTGCCGCAGCCAAAGGACACACGCCCACACCCGCAGGATAAACCAGGTCACATCACGGCACCTGTTTATGTGCTCACGCTGGCCTTCGGCAGCCCGTCCTGTAAGCCCGTGGTCCCCCCAGAAGCCAGCCAGTGTGAGTGGCTTCTCACAGGAATGCCAAGAATGACCTCTTTCCTCCCACCTTAATGCGAAGGTAGCATTTGATTTGAGCTTTCCCTACCAAAAGGCTTGAAGAGGATTCAGAAAGGCAGAGCTAGTTTGTACACCCTCTATCTCTTTAAGGACTGGTTCTAAGGAGTGATTTTAGGGAAGCCTATCATTGGCTTTGGCAAAACCCTTTATTTCTTTATTTTTTTCAGCTTTATTAACATATAATTAACAAATAAAATTATAAGATATTAAGTATACAATGTGATGATTTAATAACACTGTGAAAGTGTGTCCCCATTGAGTTAATTTGCCCATCTATTCCTATACATAGTTTCCCTTTGTGTGTGTTGGAAACACTTAAGTTCTACTCTCTTTTTGGAAATTTTAATTCTACAATACAGTAATGTCAACTATAGTCAACACATATTTTTGTTTGATTACTTTTTTTTTTTAGGGAATGAACAAGTAGCTCATTCTTTTTTTTAAAATTAATTAACTAATTAATTTGAGAGCAAGAGAGAGCATGAGCGGGGTAGGGAGAGGCAGGAGGAGAGGCAGAAGCAGGCTCCCCACTGAGCAGGGAGCCCGATGCGGGGCTCGATCCCAGGACCCTGAGCTCATGACCTGAACCCAAGTCAGATGCTCAACCGAAGGAGCCACCCAGGCACCCCTCCACCACAGAAGTTTAACATGAGATCCTTAGACCTTCTTCATCTTATAATTGGAAGTTTAGGGGTGCCTGGCTAGCTCAAGAGGAAAAGCATGCGAATCCTCATCTTGGGGTTTTAGGTTCAAACCCCACGTTGGGTATGCAGATGACATAAAAATAAAGTCTTAAAAAAAAGAAAGTTTGAAGACCTTTTCTTTCTTTAGAGCTGGTGGCTGCCTAATCTGAAAGTCTTGCCAATTCTTTATAATCTTACTAATATGCGGGGATGTCCTATAGACCGCGTGCAAAGTCAGAAAATGGTAAGTCCTTGCCCACGAAGATTTTTCTCAATTATGCAATAACACCTTGCCGAATATATTCAATATGTAATGTCATGAGAGAAAAAAATGAGGTCTTCTCCTTGATTTTCCCGTTATTTATATTTGTGCGGAATTCATTTGCTCAAAGCTCCTCAGAGGTAAACACAGATGTAAAGAATTACTAATGATCATGCTCATTACTTAGTGTTCATAATAAACAGGGCCTTCTTTCAACTCTGTGAAAGAAACAGTACTCCAAACTATTATTCCCCACTTAGAATGTGTCTCCTCATATATAGAGACAACACAAAAGTAATTAGGAATTAATTGAAACTACTGTAAGCTAATGTTGACTTCCCAGGATGCATGGATTTGACAACAGACCTGAGGCTTTTTGTCCCCTCTCCCAAATAAATTTCAGACTAACTATTCCTGGCAGAGTGGATTTTTTTAATGGCTTTGAGGGGAAAAGAATGTTCCTACAAAACTGAAGCAAGTTTACATTAATTGATCATAAGAGAATAATAATCATGAGAAGAGAACAGAAAGACGAAAAGGGAGTCATCTTGATATTTTCCATTTTAAAAAGTAATGTTGAAAAATGTCATGTTAGGAAGAACACTTAATTTGTTCACTAGAGAAACGAAGAATGCTTTCTTATCCACTCTCATTCATTTAATGCAGTGACATTGTTCTACACATGCTTCAGATGGAGACCTCGGTCAGTGTGACACAGTCGGAAGGTTGTTAGATCCGTAAGGGTAGGTTAGGCTGGGCTCACAGCACAAAAGCAGATAGTAAAAGGCGAAAGATTTATGCGATCTGAAGAGAAACCAGATGGGGGGGTGGGAGAGGGAAATGAAACAAGAGGGGATCAGGAAGGAGACAAACCATAAGAGACTCCTAAACTCATGAAACAAAC
>CM052895.1:131103037-131133246 GCA_028534135.1 Potos flavus | reverse complement strand
GATGAACATTCGTCCATCCCTTCCTCTTCCTACTTCTGTCACGGAGCCTTGGTATCTGGAGCCCTCAGGTGAGGAGAATGCACGTGGCACTGTGAGAAGGCGAAGGACTGGACCCTCCAGAGTTCTCTGCCTGTGGACGTGGCAGCATCTCTTGGCCAAGGATGGGGACAAGAAGAGTATGCCTGTCCCTGTTTCCCAGGAGAAATATGACGGAAAGCCAGTGGTGCCAAGCGCACGGCCTTTGCACGTTGCTAATACCATGGAAAGATCCTGTTTGGGGGGCTTAGGCTGGCAACTGCTCTGTTCCTCCACACGTGAGTGCATGGAATCATTGAAGGGGTGCCCAACAGGAAGCAAAACCCGGGGAAAGCTTTCAGCAGTTCCCATTTGCAATTCATGTGACGCCGTGCTTGCCTTGAGGAATAGTGTCTTCGGGGCCCTGTTTGGTTTAAAATGTAACTCTCAGGGCCTAGGATGTGGAGCAGTCAGTTCTCAGCTGGGTTTCTCCTGAATTCATTAACTTTCCAATGGAAACAGGCTTAAAATAGTTCACTATCTCTCAGGCACCTCTTCGTACTGTCTTTTCTAGAAGCAGCACCACTCTTTGGGCTTGAAATCCTAGAGGACCCCTGCCTTCTCTTCCCCTGGGCTGGCTCTCAGGGTACCCCCTTCCTGCCCCTTCTGCCATGGTTCTCAAACAACAGTGCTCTGAGTCCTTACTCCCTCTCCGTCCACATTTCAATCCCCACGCCTAAGCACGCTGCAACTACACATTACTCTTCTCCTCGCTGCCATCTAAAGATAATCCAAGCAGCTGGGTTATGCTATTATTTTTTCTTCCCAAGTTTAGGATGATCTGAGATCAGCCAGGGGAAGACATCGGAACGAATCCTCCTACAGACCCGCCCAACATAAGCAGAGTTTGCCACGGGCTGGCCAAATTTCAGGAGCCACATGACCCACACGCATGAGAGCCGGAGATTCAGAAAAGAACTTCTAAACAAGAGATGGAATGTGAACCATCCTGATGAATCGTTCGCGGCTTCAGAGTGTCTGTGCTTACCTGTGAAACTACACATACCTGAGTCAGCTAGATCCATTATCTTGTCCTTATAATCAACTTCAACCTCCGCACTCAAGGGCAGAGACTATTTTCCCCAGGGTCCTGCTTGGTTTTTATGAATCCTGTTGTCTCTTTTCTAAGATCAAAGAAAGAGGCAATACCTAGTCAATAATGTATCCCACATTTTTAATGGCCCGGCTGCAGTAAGTTTCTCCCAGCTCCGCTGCCATTGGCTTGTGCTGCCTTTCATTTCAAACATGTAGCAGTCCGGCCTAATCACTACAAACGGAAGACGATGTCAGGGACCTTTCCAGTTATAACCAACACGCACCGGCCAGTGACAGAGGACCCTGTGTTTAAAAAAAAAAAAAAAAAGAACACAAAAAAATATATAATACAGAAGTGGTAATATTAACACGTATGCGTCCCCCCCCCAAGGCTCTACAATAGACACTAGGGGAGAAAGTGGCCAGTGACTGGTCACAGGGCAGTTGAGTCTACAAGTTGTCAAAACCATAGCAGGAGTAGGGGAATGAAAAGAAAATTGATTGTTAAGTACTCTGATAAGCCTTCTTAAAACTCGTAGACCTTCTGCCCACAGAGGTACAGGTCTACAGTCATATGATCACAGCACACACCTGCAAACCCGCTGTGCCGCTCAATCTGCGTATTTTACTGTAGGTCAAGGCAGTTAATCACCAGAAGGCCTCGGGGCAGCCACATAGAAGCTTATTTATGGGCAAATCAAGAAACCGAAATACTGAACCGTGCCTGATTAGCTGCACTAATATGCTACTTGTGGCTAATTTCTGAGCTGGTTAACCCACAGGTGTTTGCCCTCACCCATAAATCATGTGTCCGCCTCCTCTCTCCGCTCCTAGTCCTACCATGCATATAGATAGCCTGTTTAAATGACAGGCAGGGAATAACGGATGACGCACTAAATCATTCAGTGCTTAGTCAACTGTCTCTCCCCCAAAACAGGTCCCACCACGTTCCCACTGCCCAGCTCATTTCAGATGTTTTTGTAACCCAAGTCCCAGGGGCCGCTGCATGCAACCTTTCAAAGGTACAAAGTGTACATTTCCCCATTTTTATTTGTTTTACTTGTAGAGCACACCCTTTGCATAAGACAGCGCCATTAAAATTTCCACAACAGCCGGCGGTGCAATGAAGCAGAACAGAATTCCAATGACTTAGGTGCTGAAAGAAAATCCTCGCTGGGAATTCAGCAACTATGGCTCTCCATTTACCTTTAATTTATTTTTTTTAATTAAAGATGTTAATTAAATGGATCACAAACCAAACGACCTAAACACTAAATATTATGGGCAGGAAGTGCTTGGTTTGCATATAATTTGATTCTCTAGAGTAGTTCCTTATTTTAGATCAACTTATCGGTCAATATAAAAACCAGTAGCTAGGAAAATACGTATTTCACATATATTTACAATGTATGTCTGTGTCTGGAATAGAGGGAAATAGAGGACTTGGCAGAAGATTTTTTTCCACCCAAGCTCTGGCTAAGAAAACTGTTAGGAGGAGAAAGAAAGAAGAAAGAAAAGAAAGAAAGAAAAGAAAGAAAGAAAGAAGAAAGAAAGAAAGAAAGAAAGAAAGAAAGAAAGAAAGAAAGAAAGAAAGAAAGAGAGAGAGAGAGAGAAAGAGAGAGAGAGAGAGAGAAAGAAAGAGAGAAAGAAAGAGAGAAAGAAAGAAAGAAAATGGAGGAAATATCAGTGAATGGAAACCAAGTGAAATTTTATCTACGAACATGTTAGATGACAAAATGGTAATGAAAAACCGAGGTGTGGCTTCACTATATTAGAACAAGTATAAGGATGCCTGGCTGGCTCCGTTGGTAGACCATGCAACTCTTTATCTTGGAGTTGGGAGTTGGAGCCCGATGTTGGGTGTAGAGATTATTTAAAAAAATAAAACTTGGGGGCACCTGGGTGGCTCAGTCGATTAAGAGTCTGCCTTTGGCTCAGGTCATGATCCCAGGGTCCTGGGATCGAGCCCCGTGTCTGGCTCGCTGCTCAGCGGGAAGACTGCTTCTCCCTCTCCCACTCTCCCTGCTAGTCCTGCTCTTGCTGTCTCTCTCTCTGTGTCAAATAAATAAATAAAATCTTTGAAAAATAAAAAAATAAAACTTTTAAAAAGTACACATATAGTAAATAGTTTCGGTGTAATAGACATATAATACAAGATCTCTTCAATTCTGGTCACTGAAGGATGAATTTTGAAATTTTCAATTACTTTTAGGAATTTTACATTCCCCATCCTTAGAATAGATTACATTATAGGAAACAAAATAAATTATTTGTTATTTTTAACCCTTTCTAATTGAGCCCAAAGAGTGAAATAGAATGCCAGGATTATGGTCATTAAAATATATGTGTTGTAGAACATTTCACCTCAAACCAAGCCAGAGTAACAGGAACCAGATTAACCCGAAACAACTTAAAACAGACAAACTGTATGACACATGGTTTTCAAGACACTGGACAACATGCAGTGAAGATACTTAAGATATGGGAAATAAACCTGGCTAGCCCTGTGATGGCTTACGGTCACCTCAACTAAAGCTTACGGCCTTGAGAGAAGGTCAAGACCGGAAGGGAGGGAGGCAAACCCTGATGGGTACTGGTGGACTCCTCTGGGGAATTTCATAAGATTCTTCAGAGAATTTGGCTCAACTTAATCAAAATATACAAGCGAAGAAACTCCCAAGGCTGAGAAAGAACTTTCGGAAAGGATGAAAGGCAACCGTGTTGAGCACTCATCCAGGTCGTGGAAGGTGCCTATTTTAACCAAACAGAGCAGAAGAACTCATGATCCATGGGCATTGGGTTGGATGCTCAGGAGGGTCTCATGTGAGCAGGGAGGAATAACTAGCCACAGACTGAGCATTGCTCCCATCACACCCAACAAACTCTAAAAGCAGGACCTGGGAGTATCAAACTGCCTTCAAGTAACATAACTGTGCCCAAGAACAAGAAGGTCACTATATTTATATGAATACAAAAACGTCCAACAGCCAGAAAAGTAAAACTCACAATGTCCATTATCCAATTAAACATTACCAGACATACAAGGAAGCGGAAAAACATGACCCATGATGAAGAGAAAAGCTACTCAACCAAAAATTACAGATGTCAGAATTAGCAGACAAGGACATTTAAAAAGTTCTTAAACCGCAATCTGTATGTTCAAAGGGTATGTAGAGACGTAAACATGAAGAAGATAGAAATTGAAAATTGAGAGCAGAAAATCCTATTGATGAAATGAAAAATTCATTGGATTAATTTTTGTTTAGACATTGCGGAAGAAAATCTGTGCAATCTTGAAGACGTAGCAAAAGACATGACATAACATGAAAGACAGATAGAAAAGAGAATTCAATAAAAATGAATAGAGCGTCAGTGGTCTGTGGGGAAACCGTAAATGGATCAATATACATGCACATCGATGCTCTTGGACTGGGGGAGAAAAAAACAAAACTCATTGAAGAAATAATGGAAGAATCTTTTCAAGTTTCATTAATATTACCAAGCAGCAGATTCAAGAAACTCAACAAATTCCAAAGATAAGAAACATGAAAAAAGAGAACCCACACCATGTCACACCATAATTACATTACTCAAAAAAAAAAAAAAAAAAAAAGTCTTATAAGCAAAGAAAAAAGACGCGTTATGTACAGAGGAACAAAGACAAGAATGCTTGCACATTTCTTATTGACAACAATTCAAAAACACAAAAAAGAAAAGAAAGAACCATAAATCTTTAAATTACTGAGGGAAAAAATAAACGGTTAACATAGAATATCCAAAGAAAATATCTTTCAAAATCACAGATGAAATATAGACTTTTGATACATTCAAAAACTGAAATAATTTATCACCAGCATATCTACACTAAAAACAATGTTAACAGAACTCTTTGGAACAGAAGGAAAATTATAACCCCCAAAATGGGATTATACACAAGAGAACCAAAAGCACTGGAAATAGAAAGTGCATAGTAGGTTTTCTTTCTTTCTTTCTTTCTCTCTTCCTTTCTTCCTTCCTTCCTTCCTTCCTTCCTTCCTTCCTTCCTTCCTTCCTTTCTTTCTTTCTTTCTTTCTTTCTTTCTTTCTTTCTTTCTTTCTTTCTTCCTTTCTTTTTCTTTCTTTCTTTCTTGTATTGTAATTTAACTTCTCTCAAAATAAATCAGTTATTTGTATAACGATAACAACGCTGTACCACAGCGTTTATAAGTAAACCTCAGATGTATGGCAATAATAGTACAACATTTGAGAGATGATAAGAAATGAAAGTTTATGATTATGAGATTCTTATTCTGTTATAAAGTGGTACAATGTCACTTAAAGTGGGACTGTGATAAGTCCCAAAAAGGTGCTGCTGTATGTCAACTATACTTCAATTTAAAAAATAACATAAGGGATGCCTGGGTGGCTCAGTGGGTTAAAGCCTCTGCCTTCAGCTCAGGTCATGATCTCAGGGTCCTGGGATCGAGCCCCGCATCAGCAGGGAGCCTGCCTTCCCCTCTCTCTCTGTCTACCTCTCTGCCTACTTGTGATCTCTTTCTCTCTCTGTCAAATAAATTTAAAAAAAAATCTTAAAAAACAATTACATAAGTAAAATTAAAAATGTATGCTATCAGTCCTAATACAACCATTAACTTAGCAAAACAAAGAATTTTAGCATATAAGCTGAAAAGATGATAAAATGAAATCATAAGAAATAATTGATTATTTCAGATGAAGTTAGAAAAAGATGATGAAAGGAACAAAGAACAGAGGGGACAATTTGAAAGCAATTAGCAAGATGCTAGACTTAAGCCTGACAATATCAAAAATTACTTTACATATAAACGATTCAAACACCCAAATTAAGAGGCAGAGATGATCAAATTTAAAAATATTGAGAGAGACACACCAAGCTATCCTCTGTCTGTAATAAACACACTTAAATATCAAGACGGAAATTGGTTAGAAAAAAAAGATAGAAAATGTATGTCATGCTGACAGTTTCAAAAGAAAACAAAGTATCTATCAGAGCAAATCATATTATCATGTATAAAGAAAGTCATTCCAAAATCACAAAGGAGTCCATGTATTCAGAAGAATCTACAATCTTTAAGTTTTATCAACCTAATAATAGACCTTCAAAATATATAAAGCAAAAAATGATAGAACTATAAGAAGAAATAGGAAAATCAATAATTATATTTGAAGATTTTAATACCCTTCTCTTAATAATTGGTAAGCCAAGTGGAGAGAAAATCAATATGGACACAGAATATTTAAACAATGCTATCACCTAATTTTACCTGAGTGACATTTCTAGAGCACCCTACCCAGCAAGCAGAGAACACAATTGATTTTCCAATGCATAGAAAATATTTAATAGAACAGAACATATTTTGGGTCATAAAACATGTCTCAATAAATATAAAATAATTTGATTCATACATAATGGATTCAATTAGAAATCAATAATAAAAAGAACTCTAGAAAATATCAAATATTTGGAATTTGAGATAACTGGCTTCTAAAAACCGCACACATCAAAGAATGTATCACAAATTAAGATATTGGAAAGAATTTGAGTCTAAATAAAAAAGAAAATGAAATATATCCTAATTTGTGGGAGGTAGCTTATGCAGCGCACAGTAGAAAACAGAGTAAAACATAGAGCAATAAATTTCCATACCAGAAAAGAAGAATCTCGTTATCAATGGCTTCAGCTTTCCCACTAAAAGAGCAGGAATAGAAGGAAAAAAATATCATGTAACAGAAAAGTAAGTGACGGAGAACAGCAGATAAAAATGGAATGAACATCAGAAAAATAAAGGAGAAAATCATTGAAATCAAATGCTGGTCTTGAGAAGATTTGTATAAATTATATAGACAAAATGAATGACTATCATGCATGATATCTCATGCATGAGAGAGGTGAGATTAGTATAGATTCAACTAGAATAAGTCTCTTGCCTTAAAAAAAATACCCCCAAACAATTCTGAGATAAAACAAACTTGAAAGATTAATATTACTTGCTATTAATATTTATTACAAAGCTACAGGCATCAAGACAGTATGGTATTGACAAAAAAACAGAAATCAATGGAACAGAACACTGTCCAAAAGTAGGTTCATACATACGCGGGACAGAGCTCTGACAAAGGTACAAAGACAAATCAATGAAGAGGCATCATTTTTTTTTTTTTCCCAATAATTGGTGCTGGAACGAGTGGATATCCATCCACAAAAAAGTAAACAAAAACATACACACAAAAACACTAGCAAAACCAGCATAGTTTGCCGCATAGACACAAAATAATTCTTAATGAAACATAGATTTAAATGTCAGATTTAAACTATAAATGTCTAAAGTCGTGCCCTCTTCAATTTCATGAATGTCATTTATGGAAGGGCTTTTCACTTTTTCTGAGCATCACCCATCTTTTCCCAGACATCCAGGTCTATCATTACATCGCAACCTCTGAGTATAGGAAAGGAGCATACCGTCCCTGTGAAAACATGAGACGTGTCTAGATGTCCAACTTGGAACACGAAACGCCTAGACTCCCATTCCTCTACGACACTAAGTATAATTATATCCAAGCTTCTTAAACCCTGGAAACTAACTCAGCTCTAGCCTAAAACATCCATGGTGCTTCTTAACCGTTATTACGTCTCTGCCTCAGGACACTATCATGGAGTCTGCTTAAGTCTCCTTGCATGGAGCACTGAGTGTGGTGCATAAACAATGAAGCTTGGAACACTGAAAAAATTAAATTAAATTAAAAAGATCTTGCATAATGCAGGTTTCGAGATTCGTAAGATTCTGTAAATATGCCAAATTCTATACAAATCTGCTAACCCTCGTGTCAAGGAACTTTTCTCTGTTTATCTTTACATCTTTCAAAGCCCAAGAAATTTCCCATATTTGTTGCCTTTCAGGATTTTTAGCACAAATTTGTATCACACTGTTCTTTTCTTCATTTCTGTGAAAACTTTGAATTCTTTCATTAATTTTCCATAGTGAAGACTGCCATTTGATTATGATCTCTCCTCATCCCAGCGATACTTTAGATGACAAATGGAAGAGTCTTCTCTGACACAATAAATCACAGGTGATTCCTAAGAACCAGAATGTGTTTGGCTGTTAAATGATCCACACCAACCCTGCTGGGGTCCATCCGCTGGTGAAACAGAATCCAATCAATAAGCCAGCTCGTGTCCAGGGCCATCATAGGTTGAATGTGACCATGTTCCTACAACACAGATCTTAGGGGCACCTGGGTGGCTCAGTCGGTTAAGCGTCCCGCTGTTGATTTTGGCTCAGGTCACGATCTCAGGGTTGTGGGATCGAGCCCCAAGTGGGGCTCAGTGCTCAGTGGGGAGTCTGCTGGAGATTCTCTCTCACCCTCTCCTGCTGCCCCTCCCCACGGCATTCTCTCTCTCTCTCTCTCTCTCTCTCTCTCTCTCAAATAAATAAATCTTAAACAAAACAAAAAACCCACAGATCTTGAGAGTAGTTTTCAGGGAAGTGACGGCCTTGCCACTGCAGTGGGAGAGGCAGGGAGGAGAAGAGTTGGAATGTCCTTGAGATGCTATCTACAAGAAACCAAATCCAGATCCATCTGGCCAAAATGGACTCGTTTCCTCCTTTCATCATTTTGACATCAATGTAAATGGTACATTTGGCGACAAACCACATTATCACAGGCAAGTCAGTCTACATAACTCTCTTTGCATACCTTGCTTGTGTTGTGCAATCTGTAAAAATTCTACCTCTTGCATTGGTCACCAGATTTCTCTCCTCTCTGTTCTCTCCGTCATTATGTACACCCGACGCACCCTCCTCTGTTTTTATGTTAATTCTGAACAATTATCTCAAAAATGCCACTGTCACTGTATTCTCATCTACTTACTGTTCACCGACAACTTCTCATTACGTCACGGTAAGGTTCCACCCCCTTAAATTAGCTCTGCGTGCTGCAGCTTCATCACATCCAGTTTGGCCACCTTTTCTGTTTTGGGAATTCATCACTCTCTCCTGCCCTTAAGACCTTGTAGATAAGACTGGACAGTGGAGCGTCTCTAAGGAAATTCCTTCCTTCCCTGTCCTCCACCACTTTGTGTGTGATTCCTTTGGCATAGCCATCTTTTCTCTCTCTCTTAGACACCGGACTGCCAGAACCTCTTTTTTGCATCACTTTGGGAGAAGGGAGAGTAATGGCTCCCAACAATATCCACATCCCAGCCTCCAGAATCTATGAATATCTTGTGCTACATTAAAAACAGGAATGGTGTTGCAGATGGAATTCATGTTGCTGGTCAGCCGAATTTAAAATAGGGAGATCATCCTGGATTATCCCAGTGGGCCCAGTGCCATCACAAGGGTCTAAAAGTGGAGGAAGGACGTAGGAGAAGAGAAAATCACATGGGTGCTCCCCCTGTTGTTGGCTTTAAGGGGTGGGGGGAGCCACGTGGCAAAGAACACGAGCCGTCTTTGGAAGCTGGACAAAGTGAGAAAACAGATTCTCCTCTAGAGCCTCAGAAAAGGAACCCGGCCGTACTGACAGCCTGATTTTGGCCCCGTGAAACCTGTGTCGGAGTTCTTCTGATGTACAGAGCCGTGAGCTAAAAACTGGTACTGCATTACGCTGCTCAATTTGTAACACGTTGTTATGGCAGCGATCGAAAGCAGTGCACACGGCTGTGCCTTCCTCTTCCCTGATGGCTGTGTGGCTGGGCTGCTCTTCTGCACGAGCCCGTGATTTCTATGCGGCCAGAAACCCTGTCTGTCCTATATACTGCTGTCTGCTGGATTCGCGGAACCCAGCGCGTGGTGAACTCTACTGGGAGATGAAAGGAGTTGATGCAAATTTAGATGCAAGTATTACTTCTCTGAGTTGTTTGAGATCATATTTCCTATTCTTTGAAATAGTGGAAAGTAAAAATTTGTGTTCCTTTATATTTGATGTCAGGAGACCTTCCAAGGGCATCAGATCACAGTGTAGATAAGAAGGGGCTCGAAGGGACGGACCCGGGAGCCTGAACTCGGGGGGGGGGGTGCCGTCAGTAGAGTTCACCACGCGCTGTGTTCCGAGAATCCAGTGGACAGCAGTAAATAGGACAGACAGGGTGTGTGTGTATGTGTTTTCCTTAAAAAGCAACTCCATATTTTCGTTGGTAGTCTATGTCCTAGATCTACTCTTATATGCTGACATTTCAAGGAAGAATTAATTATATATGCCATCATCTAGGACCCAGGGAGAAGAATAAAGTAAAAGAACCCTAGTTCTCTAGGAAATTTAAAATCACCTTCAAGAAACAATGGATTTTCCTTCTTTCTACAATTGCCATTCTGCCATTTGCTTAGCATAAATCCAGAGCCCTGCAGACGCGTTGGCAACACGGTGGGGACTGCAGGCTCGCTCACTCTTTCAGTGAGTGTTTATCGGGTGTCCCCTCTCCCCTGTGCTTCTGTAACCGCGAGGACTACACCAGACGCCCGAAAGTCCTCCGGTCAAGGGGCTTACACTCCAGTGGAGGAGCCTGCGGGCTGCTCAAAGGGCTGAGAACAAAGATAGGGTTAAAAGGTGAATAGAACCTGCTCCATTGGGGCGCCCGGGTGGCTCAGTGGGTTAAAGCCTCTGCCTTCGGCTCAGGTCATGATCTCAGGGTCCTGGGATCGAGCCCCACATCGGGCTCTCTGCTCAGCAGGGAGCCTGCTTCCCCCTCTCCCTCTGCCTGTCTCTCTGCCTCTTGTGATCTCTCTCTGTGTGTCCAATAAAAAAATAAAATCTTAAAAAAAAAAACCTGACCCATTCACATAAGAAAGGAAGCACAGAGAAGGTGCCTTGACACACATGCGTGCTACAGTGCACACAGTGATAGAACTGTGCTCAGAATACAGAAAAATCCATGACCACTTTGGGTAGGAGGAACAAAAGAGACCTTTCCTGAAGACTTTAACTTGATGCCTCAAGAACGAGGACCATCTTAGTAGGCGGCCACATAGGAGAACCCCGTTTTTCTCAGAGAGAAGAGCTTACACGGAGGAAGAAGGCAGGGAGCTTCTCGGCCTGTGGCCGCCGGGTCCAGCTTCGTGCTGGATCCATTTTCCAGGTCAGTGGCTTCCCGTCAAGCGTGTGGCAAGGCCTTCACGGAGGTCTGCCCGGCCCAGGAACCCGTCTTTTCTCTGAGAAACCCTTTCCGACTAAGGAGGACGGCCCCGGGGCGGGTTGGCGGGTTACTCACCGTCCAGGACTCCGCTCCCCGCCGACAGCTTGCTGGGCTAGAAGGGGGTGCAGGCCCGCGGGTGAGCGCGCCCTGCCGGGGGACAGAGCGGCAGAATGAGGAGCGGATGACACTGCCTGGCACGGGGGGCGGGAAGAATGCAGAAGGAGAGTGTGTGCTCGAGGGGTGCCGAGTGTCCGTGCTAGCCTCTTCCGCGGGACCCATTATATTCCTGTCCCTCCTGCCCTGTGGGAAAGCCTCCACTGTTACTCAGTTAAAAAAAAAATGGCTTCTGCAAATTGAAACTAGAGTCTAAGTTAATGCAGCTTTAGCAAGTCTCAAATCTATTTTTTCAGCGTCTTTTCTTGCTCTTAAGATCCCAATAGACCTATGCCAACCTCTGTCCAGGGAGTCCAACATGCACGACCTTTTTCCTTTTTTCAGCTTTACTACGTGTCAGGTTACACTCCCCGTCTTGCCACCCACACTTTATCCTTGTGTTCTGTTTTCCCCTGTATCCTGAATCACCACCCGACCCAGCAAAGCAGATAAGCGGTCCTGGAATCGTCCGTGACCCTCCCGCTGCCGGCTCCCGGGCTCTGTCGCTCCAACGCACCATCCGCATGGTCTGCACGCCCGGGCTGCCGGTCGCAAGCTCTCTCTCGCTGCCATTCCGTCGGCGTGGACCTTCTCTTGTCTGTGTCCCCCTCTGCGGTCCTCACTCGCCCCTGGTGGCCCCCCACTCCTCTTCAACAATAAAGCTCAAGAATCACCTCCTCCAAAAAGACTCAACTGATACGAGCGAGATTTATGAATCGCTAGCAAAATGCCTTTAAAACACGTGGCTGCAGTGTCCACGAGCGCAGGCGTGAGAGAAGAAGCTGGCGGGGGCCCTGAGGATCAGAAAGGCAATGTTTGCCGAGGGCCGAGGAGCGAATTCCAGGCTGGGACCGGCGGCATCGTGATAATGGCTGACCCCGCATCGGCGGGGCGTTGAGAGGTCAGTTTCTCTGTGGCTCTGGGACCGGATAGTGGGAACACCGGAAGGACTAGGTATAAAATGAGTACAAAAGGAAGGCGAAGAGAGAAGGAAAAGTGCGTTAATTGGAAGGGAGGTGGAGGAGAGATGACAACTGTGGTCAGGGGTCGATGTTTGAGCTTCCGGAAAGCTTAAAGTGATTTCCAGCGGTCAACGGCGATGATGGCACCAGGTGCAGGGGATGTGAAAATCGTCACGGTGGGAGATGTCGCGTGATCCTGCCGCCAGGACTCTCCCAGTTGGGGTTCCTGGTGCAGCCACGGTGGTGAGTGGGACGAGCGTGGGAGCTGAGGGAACTGGAGAAGTCTGAATGCAGGTCCGGGGACAGCTGCCTGTGTGCTCCCCAAGGTCAACACAGAAAAGTCACTTTGTTTGTACCCATTTTCAGAGCTGGAAGAAATTTATTCATTTATTCCGTTTGAATAACAAACTCTTCATATCATCTCAATAGGATTACCATAATCAAACACCTAATTCTTTCACCCTCCAGGCTAGCATTAGGATCCTGCTCCGGAGGTCTTTTTGGTTGTGGAGGAAGATCTTCTCCGTAAGCTCTCCGCAGCCCTCCCGATATGCACCAGCAGACGTGCCTGCCTCACCCATTTCATTACTTCTTCCCATTAAAAGCGGCCAATCATGCCAGTATTATGTAACTACTTGAAAGGAAAACCAAGTATCTTGTGAAATGAAGTTCATAAAAGAATTCCTTTTGTTAAAGCCAGGGAGCTCATTTGAATGTGACTTTCCTAACAGTAACACTGGGGACCTGGCCATGTCTTATTTGTTAAACAAACAATTTACTCTAAGTTATTGAAAGCATGAACATCACAGCCTAGACTAGAGCATGCAACTATGGAAAGGGGACGATATTAGTTCCAGGTGGTGGGAGTAGAGACAGCTCTCGATGGGATTCTGTCATTCTCCGGGATTGGGTTCTGTATACAGAGGTTTTTAACCCACTGACAGTGGATGGGGGAGGTTCACCCTTAGATCACTCAGTGCACCGGGGAAGCGTCATCATCCCCTTAAAGAATGGATTACGACTTGAGACAACTTTAGCGGAATAATCGTATGGTCCACAGTCAGTTGAAGACCCTTCCCACTAGTCCCAGGCAGGACTTTGGGAGTGAGAGAGAGGAACCACATACACATGGAAGAGGAGAATGGGCATTAGGGACTCGGATTTGGCCCTAAAAATGCAGGCTTCAAAGGGAGGTCTGCGAGGCGTCCATCAATCCACCCACCGCAGAGGGGGGCCCCGCGAGGATGTCTATATGTTTCCATTACGCTGACTTTAGATTTCTTTAGGCAAATAACTATGAAAAAGTCAACTGACAATTCCAAAAAGAAAAATGTGTGAGAAAGCAAGGGAGTGGCACACGCAAGAGTTATTGAACTGTCTCGGACTGAAGATGTGCAGATAATATAGGGCCGGCGGAAAGTATATCCTAGGCAGGCAAGGAGGTTCCACTCTGGGAATTAAAAGGGCACCCGCTAAATCTGTCAGAAGGCACTTTCAAGATGTAGCACCAAAGAATTATATCACAAAGGTCACTCAGAGAAATACGAGTGTCACAAAGTTAAGTACATCTAGAGAAGATCAGATAATAGGAAATATCTTTTTTCAAAGCTGAAATGATAGATTGCAAAAGTGGTAAAGTGAAGCACACGGCAGATATAAAGGGAAATCAAGACGATGGGAAAGAAATAAAATGGAAGGGTAATACAATAGAAGTGACGCTGTAGAAATCATAAAAGAAATGCTTGGAAACAACAGTGAAACTTATTGAATAAAGTGAAATTTATTCAGAACATTCAGATGGCAAGATTCAGAAAAATAACCCATGGAGTGGCATTCTGGCTGATTGCAAGACATTGTGAAGAATACATTTCAAAAAATTGTCATATGTTCTCATAGAACACCATATGAATAATTTAACAGGAACGCCAAGATTTATGAAAAGAGTATTAGCAGTGAAATGTTAATGCAAGCCCCAAGAATCTGTTTCCTTTTAGGTGATGGTTTGGTCCTCATCTACATAATTATTTATATTTGCCTCCCCCACACTAAAAATGGAATAGAAAAAAATTAAGGAGAACCTTAGAACATGAGATGCAGTCCAAGCTGCATTATCTTGATTACTTAGAACCTGTCTTACCTGCTAATTGAACTTTTCTTGCAATGTTATCTGATTGAGCCTCCTCCTCTCCAAGGCCATCATTAACAGGATTTCCTTGTGTCAACCAAGGGTTTTTTCCACACACCGTGTCAGCGAGAACACCTTCGCTACCAGGCAAGGCATTACCAGGAGGAGACTTTCTTGGAGGAGGAAGATGGAAATAATTGAGCATCCACGATGAGCCCTTATTGACATGCCCTGTAGCCACATATAAGGAGGGCAGCACGGTGATGCTTACTGGCTAGAAGCTCACCAAGCCACTGACCACGTGGTGAGGGCGCACAGTGGGTTACCTCTTATTTTCTGCATTAATGGCACTAGCATATGCATAGATGGTCACTTCCGGGCACTTGTCCTGGAAAGTTGCTCAAAATCACCAGAGCAGAAATGCAAACTTGGTGTAGAACATCGTGAAGAGAAGGTCAAAATTAGCTGTTCGATTTGTACATCGATGAAACACCGGGCCACTGGATTCATTCCTGGACCACCTTCTGTCCCAAGCTAATCTGCGCTTTATGCACTGATGCAAAGATAATTCAATTTATGGAACGTTATGCAAGCACTCACTGAACTTTATGGGACTCTTAGAAATCGGCACTCTACTTATGACGGAAGCCAGAGCAATGGGGGAATTGCTCACGATAGTGACTCGCTGACCTTGTACTTTCAAAAACATATATGTAGATAAGCTTTCTATTTCTATCACCGCATAGAGGCTGGACATGTTGCCTAAGATAGTTTTTTCTGTCTCTTAAAGAAAGAAAAAAAAAACCACAAAGATCGTTGAAGGAGACGTGGACGGACCATTCAGGTTCCACGAAGACGTATGCTCTAAAATTAATGGATGTCAGCGCATTTCCTCCAAGCTTCCCTCCACTGTGCTCTAAAGGGATTATTTTCAGATGGAATTTTTAGTGCCTTGGAAATAAATATCTCGTAAACATTACTGAATTTAATTAATAATGCTTGAACCATGTACTTCGTGGTCTACCATAAAACTACAATGGGTTGGGTAGAATTCAATTGTGTATATACAAGCAGTAATGAATAAATTAAATATATAATTCTCAATAAAATTCCGAATTTATTATGGCTTAAAAACTGTGTGTTGATTCCAAGTAAAATGTCCATTCATGCTTGTAGCATGTCTTTCCGCAGTCCGTCTGTGGTGACATTTCAGGCACACGTTGCAGCACGTTGGCAAGAGCACAGACTGTTTATCCCTTACCGAGGAAACGTAGTATGTCAGCAGATAAGGAAACATTGAAAAATAAATTATGTATCTTTCCGCGTCTGCTATGGTACAAAATAATTACACAGTTTTTATCACAGATGTAGCTCGCATTGGAAATAGGAGCAGAAGTCCTTTCCTAATATATAAATTACTTGTTTGTAACATTGGGGAGTGCCATCTTCTTTCCTTCTTCATTAAAACAAGGCATGTGGACGTCAGAAGGCTCCATCACTTACACTGTGAAGAGACTTCCTACTCCGCCGAGAGCATCATAGTTTCTGTCCCCACAGGGGCAAACAAGAAAGAACCGAGCAAAGTATGGCGCTTCCACAGTGACAAGAAAAGACATCCTCTTTCACGGCCTCATTCTTCCCATAAAGTATATGAGGTCCACCCTCTGTCTGCTCAGCCACGGCACCCCGGCTCTGACCCATGGCAGCCAGCACCGACACATCACCGTCCTGTGTCCTCCAGAGCCCTGTGGTCAGCCACCTGCGCCCTGTCCTCTGCGCAAGGCACGCCGAGCACCCAAGGACCGGGCTGGCACATGGCAAGTGCTACGGTGATGTGCTCATGCTATCATTCTTTCCCAAAGACCCTCGAGAACAGCCCCATCATCCCCGGCACCTCCATCGTGCTGTCAGCCCAGCGCCAGCCCCCCTCCTCCAGCAGTGGAGTCTCTATCTCCTACTGGCCCCACCAGCTACTCTCCTTCTCTATCACTGGGGTCCCTATCTCTACTGTCCCCACCAGGCCCACGCCCCCTCCCCCATCATCAGGGTCCCTATCTTCTACTGTCCCCACCGGCCCCATGCCCCCTCCCCTATCATCCTTACAAGCGTGAAATGATATCTCATTACAGTTTGATTTGTCTTTCTGTAATGATTGGGAGGTTGAGCGTCTTTTCATATGCTTGTTGGTCATTTGTATGTATTTGGAGAAATATCTGTTAGGGTTCTTTGCTAATTTTTTAATCAGGTTGTCGTTTGTGTTATTGGGCTGTAGGAGTTTCTTTATATATTCTGGATGTTAATTCCTTATCAAATATATCATTTGCAAATTTTTTTCTCCCTTTCTGTAGATTGCCTTTCCACCCTGTTGATTATTTTCTTTATTTTTTTTTATCATTTCCTTTAATGTGCAAAGTTTGTAGTTCCACCTGTCTAGTTTTGCATTGGTTGCCAATGTTTTTGGTGTCATATCCAAGAAATCATTGCCAAATCCAATGTCATGAAGACTTCCCCTGTTTTCTTCTAGGATTTTTATATTTTTGGGTCTCCTTTTCAAATCTGTCATCTACGGGATGCCAGGGTGGCTTAGTTGGTTAAGCAGCTGATGGGCATGGAACCTGCTTAAGATTTTCTCTCTCTCATTCTCTCCCTCTGCCCCTCCCCACCAAAAAATATCTTTCATCTATTTTTGGTTAATTTTTGCAAATAATGTTAGGTGAGGGTGCAACTTCACTCTTTTCCAGGTGGCTATGTAATTTTTCCAACATTATTCACTAACGAAACTATACTTTCCCTGCTACATGGTCTTGACACTTTTGTTGAAGATTATTTAACCACATACACAAGGGTTTATTTCCGGTCTGGTCTATTCCGTTCTGTTGACTTCATGTGGAGCTCCCTGCCAGCATCACTCTTTCGATTACTGTTTTGAATCAATTACTATTTGTTACATGTTTATAACATGGTTTGAAATCAGGTAGCATGAGGCCTCCAGATTTGTCGTTCTTTTGCCAGATTGTTTCGGCCATTTTGAGGGTTCAGTGTCCTTTGAGATTGCATACGGATTTTAAGATGTTTCTTTCTATTTCTGTTTCTTTAAGATTTTATTTATTTATTTAGAGAGAGTGGGGGAGGGGAGAAGGAGAGAGAGAATCTCAAGCAGGTGCCGTGCTGAGTGTGGAGTCCTAGGGAGTCTCAATCTCCCAACCTTGAGATCATGACCTGAGCTGAAATCCAGAGTCAGATGCTTACATGACTGAGCCACGCAGGTGCCCCTCTTTCTATTTCTTTAAAAACAATGCAGTTGGGATTTGACAGGGATTGTTTTGAATCTGTAGATTAATTTGGGTAATATGGACAGTTAAACAAAATTAAGTCGATCTGTCATGTATTTCAATTTTTTGTGCTCTTTTGCTTTATTTTGTTCTGGAGTGTTCTTTTGTATGTACCTATTGACTTACGTAGTTAGGGATTTAATTAATCTGTACTTTGCAAATGAATATTTATATTGGTTCAATTTTGTTTTTAGAAGTAATGCTGTGATAAATAACTACACACAAACATGGTTTTTCTGTTACGCAAGCATAAATTCCCAAAGCTGATGCTTCTGGGTCAAAATACAAAGGCATTTGGATTTCTGATGGAAAATGCCAAAACATCCTCTAGAAAGGGGGTATAATTTACACTCCTAATAACCATGGATAAAATGCTTCTTTCCTCACCACTTCAACAAAAAAGGGTATTATCAAACTTTCAGGTGTTTCTGATATGGTAGACGGACCTTAGTATCATTTTAATGTGGATTTCCCTTAGTATGAGTGAAGTTAAACACCTTTCCTTCTGTTTTTATTTTCTTTCCTGTGAAATCTCTGGTTATGTATTTTCTTTATTTTTCTGTGGGGTTGTTGATGTTTTTCTCATCAACTTGAGGAACTCTGTATTTGGGAGAGTAGTATTTGACTTGTGATATGAACTGCAGAAAAATCTTTCTAGTTTTATATTACTCTCAGACTTTATGTTCTTATTTTTTCTTTCTTTCTTTTTTTTTTTTTTTTTGGTTTCTACATAAAATTTTGACTTTTACAGTCAACTTAAAAAACTTCTCCTTTATGGCTTTTTGATTTTTATTTGAGTCTTCCTTTCTCTAAGATTATTAAAGAATCTGGCCATTTCTCTGGTCCTTTAATAGTTTATACTTTATAATTAAATCTCCAAACCACAGGAATGCATTCTAGGGTATGGTGTATAGAACACATCCAACATTAATATTTTCTTAAGTCAACTTAGTTGTCCCAGGACCACTTATGGAAGAGTTCATCTTTTTCAATCTTTATCCCTCATATTTTAATTGCCACAAAAATAATATTCCAAAGTCCCAGTGCATTTCAGTTTATTTTCTTTGGTCTATCTTGTTATGTGCCAGCAGCACACTATTTTCATAATGGAGATTTTATCATGTGTTTTAAGATCTGGTAGCGCTAGCCACTACCGCGTTTTCTCTCCTGCTATTTCTTTTTTTTTTTTCCTCCCGCTATTTCTGAATCTTATCTTTCCACGTGAGCTTTGAAAATCATCTGGTCTTATTTCTTCCAAATTATCTGTTGGCATATTTGTATTGGCTTTACGTGAAATTTGTAAATGAAATTGTTAGCATTTGATATATCTTTAATTTTGTCTATTCTCGTTCAAGAACTTGGTATGTCTTTTCCTATGTTCAGTTCTTTTCCTGTTCTTTGATAATGTTACAAAGTTTGCTCCAGGGAGATACCTCCATTTTCCTCTTAACTTTTTTCCTCTTTATGTTTTGTGTTTGTTATTTTCAATGAGGACTTTTTCCTTCATAGATGTTATTTATGGGTATTACTTAATTTTCTACATTGTACAATTTCTGAATTCTGACATTGTTTCCAACAATATTTCAGCTGATTCTGCGAGTTTTTTTTTCACATATGCATCATCCTATAGTGAGAGTTATCTCATTTTTTCCAATTATTCCATCTCTATTTGTTTTCCTTTTATCCAGTTGCATTGGCTTAGTGCCTCCCACACATTTTTGAATGATGTTGGTGATCACAAGCGTAATGATAGTTAAATGAACGATTTCATACACACAAAAAACATTATCAGCAATCTCACTTATAAATACTAGTGCAAAATCCTAAGAGCAAATATAATCAAAGAGCAATTTATAAACATAATCACTTAATAGTTAGGTGAACCTGATTCTAGATGCAGGGATGGTTGAATTTTAGGAAATCTATTGATTCAATCCATAATATTAAAAGATCTAAGGAAAAAAATATGCTCATCTCTATAGATGCTGACAGGCATTTGGAAATATTCAACAACCATTCATAATTTTAGAAAAATTAATAGATCAAGAACATATGTCCATTTCCTAGTTGATGAAATGTTTCTATCTTTGTCTAAAAGTGAACCACATGAATGAAGAATTGCAAGTTCTGCTCTTTTCTTTGTGCCCTAGTTATCTGTGCAATTTTAGTGAACATTCCACATATCAAGAAGATATTCTCTCCGTTCTTGGGATGCAGTATTTGTTCTATAAAAGGCAGATCTCCTTTGTAAAGCATGGTGTTAGATTTCTATATACTCATACTTGAAACTTGGTCTGTTGTGAACAACAAAAAAAAAAAAGCTGAAATGCTCACACCGTTTCTTCTGTTTGTTCTCGCAGCTGTACTTTCTGCCCCTTTCGTCCAGCGACTCTCCCTCTCTCCGTGCGTGCTCACGGCTGCTGTATTCTGCTCGTCCACAGTTAATCTTCCTACTACAATTTCTTTGTTTTTCATGTCTTGTTCAAAGGTCTCACCTAAACTGCTTGTTTTGTATGATATTAAGATCACGTCTCTTACTTTTGCCCCTCTTTTCTTGCATGACTTTGCCTACACTTTGGTTTTCAATTTTTTTTTTTAATTTTTAAGTCACATTGTTTTAAGTATATTTCACTAAACAGCATAAATTTGGGCCTTACTTTGTAAATTGACTGAATATAAAACTGTGTGTTTTGACATTTATTGAAATAAGAAATATGTTCGATTTTAGTTTTGCCATATTATTTTGTGTATTTTTCTATGTTTATAGAGTTTTTAAGTCTTTAATTTGTGTATAATTTTCTTTGTGCTTTTTCTATATGAATAGATTTTCTACTATTTAGGAAGGTTGTTATTTTTGTCTATTTTAGGGGCTCTCTCTGTAATTGTAACTTCACACAATACCTCCATTCTTCAGTTCCTCAGGCTGCATACATCGGTCCCCTCTTACAAGCAGTGATAAAGAGAGCACCTTTCAGGACGCCTGGGTGGCTGAGTTGGTTAAGTGGCTGCCTTCAGCTCAGGTCATGATCCCGGGGTTCTGGGATGGAGTCCCACATCGGGCTCCTTGCTCTGCAGGGAACACGCTTCTCCCTCTGCCTGTCACTCTCCCTGCTTGTGCTGTCTCTCACTCTGACAAATAAGTAAAATCTTAAAAAAAAATAAAAAAGTTAAAAAAAAAAAAAAGATAGCACCTTTCCATCATCTTCCCTATCCCCTACTAGCATCAATGTTAGTCAATAATGTTACCTTTCTGGGTATTATCATTATTCAATTAAATATCTGTATATTTTTCTTAATGTTTCACTTTAAAAGTATCTAGAACAAAATTACCTTGTTCTTTCTCTTTTGTTGTCTTTGCTAGTTGTTCATCCTACCTGGTGGAAACATACCACACTTTCATTCTGCTCAGTACCTTCATCGTGAGTGCCCATATTCCATACATTCCGGTTTACAGCTAATCCCGTGGCTTTCGTTCCCATGGTCCACTGCTGGATTGGCTGAAGGTCTTCATCTGGTAGTTTCCTCCTGTGGAGCTTAGGAGGAAAAAGTCCCTTAGTTTTCATGTGCTATGGACAGTAATTTTCACATGATAGATCTTCTTTTGGTGAATTTTTCCTGGACCGAACATGTAGTCTTTAAAAACAGATTCAGATTGTCTTTATTTCAGAAAAAGAAAAAATCTTAAAGCAGATATACGTGCAGGAAGCATTCTTTCTCTGTGGCAAAAGATAAGAAATCCTTTGACCTTTGTGGGATCTGGAAAGTCTCTTTCGTTTTAAAGAAAATTTTCTTCTGTTTCATTGTTGTATTTTATACTTCTGGAGTTTCCTATGGTGGATATATTGTATTTCCATATAAATTTTAAATCAGCTGTTGATTTCAAAAAACCATCTGCAGAGATTTGTGGTAGGATTGCTTTGAATCTATAAGTCCGTTAAGGGAAGATGAATTAGGACTTTCAATTTATAAATGCTATCTTTTTTTAATTTAGTCCTTCTTCAATTTCTTTCTTCAAAGTTTATATTTTTTATTGTAAAATTTCAAAGAGATTTTCAGTAAATCTATCCCTAAGTATGTCAAGATCTTTTTGGTCTTACCATAAATTTTAACATTTTCAATGTCTAGTTTTTCATTTCTGTTATATATGAGTACTATTGATTTTTGCATGCTGACTTTCTATATAGCAAC
Organism: Potos flavus; assembly: GCA_028534135.1. NCBI lineage: Eukaryota > Metazoa > Chordata > Mammalia > Carnivora > Procyonidae > Potos > Potos flavus. Next base: position 131,111,227 of record CM052895.1, on the reverse strand, counting down.
ATTGTTGTACTAACACATTACACCCAATAGTGTTTTCTAAGTGCTTTGGGATTTTTCACATAGGCAATTATATAGTCTATGAATGAAGGTAATTTTAGTTCTTCCCTTCAAGCTCCTGCAATGTCACTCTTTCTTTTTCTTGTCAAATCGTGCTAGACAGTTCTTCCACTATGATACTGTGGTAGGCAGAATAATGTCCACCGCCCACCAAAAAGAAAAAAAAAAAAGATATCCACACCCTAAACTCCAGAATTTGTGAATATATTGCATGAAGTAGAAAAAAGGACTTTGCAAATGTGATTAAGAGTGTAGACCTAGATCTCAGTCCTAATCACAAGAAACTGAATTCTGCCAATACTTCAAATAAACAGGAAATGGATCCTCTCCCATGGCTTCGGGAAGGAATGAAGCTCCACTGACACGTTGATTTTAGCTTCATGGATCTGTGTCAGATTTCTGACTCACAGATATGTAAAATAATAAATATAGGTTGTGTTAAGCCACTCTGTTTTTGGTAACTGGAATTTTATTGAGATATTGACTAGGAATGGTGATAGGAAACATCCTTACTTATTCATCTCAGTCTTAGGGGCTGAGATGATAGATACCTGAATTACCTCCTCTCTAAGGAGGTAATCTTAGAGATTACCTCTTTAGAGGTAAGTAGGTAATCTTTCACCATTAAGTGAAATCTTTCACCATTAAGCAGGATCTTAGCTGTGGTTCTTAGTCAGTAGCACTTCTCAGTTTAAGGAAGTTTTTATCAGGAGTGGCTACTGAAATTCATTAATGCTTTTCCTGCATCTATGGAGATGATGACATGGTTTTTCTCCTAAAACATATTTACATAATAAGTGACATTGTTCAATTTATGAAGGTTGAACCACCCTTGCATGACTGGTATAAGCTCTACTTGATCACGATCTATTATCCAGGATTTGATTTGCTTATATTTTGTTAAATACTTGTGTGACTATATTCATTAGACTTATTAATCTATATTTTCTTTTTTTGATGTATCTTTGGTTTTGATATCAGTGTAAGACTGGACTAATAAATAAACTGGGAAGTATTTTCCTCTTGTATGGAAGAGGTTATATAGAACTGGTGTTATAGTTGATTCTTGAATGACACAAAGGTTTGGGACACCCACCCCCTGCACAGTTGAAAATCCATATATAATTTTTGACTCCCAAAAACTTATCTATTAATTCCCTACTATTGATGAGAAGCCTTACTGATAATATAAACAATTGAATAACAGATATTTTGTGTGTTATATGTATTATTACAATAAAGTATGCTGGAGAAAAGAAAATGTTATTCAGAAAATCATAAAGAAGAAACAATACATTTACAATATTGTCATTTATTTATCAAAAAAATCTGCCTGTAAGTGGGCCCACACAGTTTAAACCCATGTTGTTCAAGGTGAACTATATTTCTTCCACAAACATGTAGTACAATTGTCAGTAAACACCTGGGTCCAGAGTCTTTGTTTTGTTTTGTGATTTTGTGGGAATATTTTTAACTAAAAATTTAATTTCCTTAGTAAACATTAGAGTATTCAGGTATTTATTTCTTCTGAATGACCTTGACCGTTTGTATCATTCAACAAATCTATTTATTTATTTAATCTATGACATGTTATTGTGTATCTTTAGTAATATCGCAATATTATCCCTTGAACATCTGCAGAAGTCCAGAATTTTTTTATTTCTAATATTAATAAGTTGTTTCCTCTCTCTTTTATTTCTGATCAGTCTGGCCAAAGTTTTATCAATTACATTGATCTTTTAAAATTTACCTGCTTTGGTTCCATTGATTTTTCTGGGTTTTTTTCCCTTCTGTTTTTAATTCCATTGATTTCTGCTGTTAAATTTTTTATTTTCCTTTTTCATGATTCAATTAGGTTCAATTTTTCCTCCTCTCTAATTTCTTAATTTGGAAGTTTTAGCAATTGATTTGTAACATTTCTTGTTTGAATTTAAGCTTTAGTGCTATAAATTTCCCTCAAAGAACTTCTTTATCTACATCCCACAATTTTTTTTTTAAGTAGCCTCCAACCCAGTGTGGAGCCTGATGTAGGGCTTCAACTCATGACCCTGAGATCAAGATATGAGCTGAGATCAAGAGTCAGATGTTTAACTCACTGAGCCACCCAGGCACCCTTACATCCCACAAATTTTTATATGATATGTTTTAGTTGTAACTCATTTTAAAATATATTCCAAATATCCATGTGATTGCTTCTTTGGATCACAGGTTACTTAGAAGTGTGATATTTATTTTCCAAATTTGGAGGTGGGGGGGATTGTCTAGTTGCCTGACACTGATTTCTAGTTTAATTCATTGTGGTCAAAGAATGCATGCTGCACATTTCAACTATTTTATATTTTTGGGGGCTGAATTAATTTATTTTTGGTTAGCAACTCAGTTTTCTCAATGCTATTTGGTGAACATTCTATTTTTTCCACTAATTCAAAATGTGAACATTACCATATATGTTTATTTCGTACATTTTTGCCAAATTAAAAATATCGCAGTGTTTAACGTTGCTCTGAAAAAAAAATGTGTAATTCGTATCTTAGCTTTTGCATGTGAATTATATTCCAAAGAAAATCCATTATGGCACAAAACTACAAGAAACTCTGTGGATAGCTTTTTTCCCCATATTCTTTTATGGGAAATTTAAGAATTTTTCAGGAATCTAGTCATATCCTTGGAAATAATCATTTTATCTTTGCCAAGTTCACAACACACTTTTAGATATTCTGGGCTCTTTCAAGCCGTATGAATTCAAAACCCTTTATGTAATTAAAGAAGGGTATTGTCTTCAATCTTGGCTTGACTTGCAGAATTATGAATGTCAAGATCATGAAGATACTGGTGATTTAAGATTGCACATGTTACTGTAATTCGTGCTATACTCAGAAAGAATGTTCAAGTAACACTTTCCGTTCCAAGGACAAAGGTGAAGATTTTTTTCAAAAATTTCTGGTAATTTATTTTTTAAAGCACTTGACAAGGGTAGTCATTGATGCACAAAAAGCACAAGACTACTTCTCGCCCTCAGGGACTAGCAAGACAAGAGGCAGGCGTGCAAATCAGAAGGTGACACAGAACAGTAAGTCCTGCATTTCCGTACCTGCATCTGCGTCTGCCCCGTCTCTACCTGTATCCACTTCTGTCTCTATTTCTATACAAAGGGTACAAAGCCACCTTCTGAAATAAATTCTCACTGTGAAAGACAGAGAAAAAGCTTTCCAGAGAAAGTGCTTTCAAATTCGTAGTAGCTCAGGGGGCCTTAGAGAATCTACCTTAAGAGAGAAATCCGAGCTCCTGACAGAATGAAGAAATGAGGCTGTGAGCTAAAAATCACATTATTGTAAATTGAAATACTCCTTCTAGAATGTAGGTGTAAAAAGGAAGGAGCTTTTCACAGACAGGAGTGTCCCTCTCCTAACTTTTTTTTTTTTTTTTTTTTTAAATAGAGGTACATTTAAGGAAGTGAATAAATTGGAAGGGAACAAAAAGCATACATTCCTGGAAGACAATTCTTAGTAAAAGATCTCCGAGTAATGACTCCATCCTTCCAGTTCTTCTCTAGAAAATTTCATTTATTTTTTGAAGACTCTTTCTTATAGCTTTTTCCATCATTCTCACACAGTTTTGAATACGTAAGTACATGTACATAGGCACATATACATGATTCTCTCTCTCTCTCTCTCTCTCTCTCTCTCTCTCTCTTTTTTTATGTCAGGAAAACATCTTTGCCCCTAGATGACATTCCATATTGACAGTGCCTTCCAGAATATCTGCTCATTGATGATCAGGATCCCACATTTACGGAAGAAATATTTTCTGTACGTACCTCACGGCGTGACTATCTTGCATCTTTGCAAACTGCCCAGGGCAGAGTACTCTGGTGCTATCTGTTAGTACCAGAAGGTTCTGCATTACATATTTTATGTTAAGATGCAAAACAGTGTCACCTAGGGGCCTCAGATCTTTGAGGAAAAGTTATATTTTTGTAATGAGTGTGTGCCTTTCCTTCATCAAGTCACTTTTCCAAGCATGAAGAGATGTTAATTTTTGACCCTTCCTCCGTGGTCATATTAGGAGGAATTTCCCATAAAGGATTTATTGGCTGTAGTTAAGTGAAATAATGCATGAATTAAATGGTGAGAAAATGCAAAGCCCAGGCTGTGAGTTTCTTGAGTTTATGGTTAATATTTAAATATATTCTAGGGAGCATGGGTCCATTTTATCTATTATTTTGACATAAACTAGAAACGCTGGTGACTAGCCTCCTAACTGGGTTTGTCCTTCTTCCTGAGAGGTGACAAAGGAGGAAAAATCACCGTAGTTTTTATACAAAGCAGGCATCTACCAGCCACCAGAGAGTCACAATTTCACTATTTTATTCTAAATATAATATCAGCCTTGCAAAAACAGTGTGTGTGTGTGTGTGTGTGTGTGTGTGTGTGTGTGTGTGTCTCATTGGGTAGGGGGACTCTAAGGAAGCCACGAATGACAGTTAGTTCCGACTGTCAGTCTACACGTTTAATGAGAAACCGCCTGATTTAATGAATCCTAGTGCCTCACTCTGCCGTCATTTTAAAGGGAACTTGCACCTACAGCTCCGTGGTGTCAGTATTCGGCCCTCCGCCTGGCAGTTCGACGTACTTCTAATGGATGTAGGTCATTATTAAGCATCTCTAAGCAATCACTACTAATCTCCTGGGATGGAGAGGGCAAGGAGGTGCGCGTGTGTGTGCGCGCACGCACGTGTGCGCGTGTGTGCAGGTGTGCGGGGAGGGGGAGAGCATGTGCGCGGCGCTGAGTCGTCCAGACAGAGTAAGGTGTATAATCGGGTCTGGACATTATCCTGTGCGAGCATTAGCGCCGCGAACAAACACGAGAGACTAAAAATAGCATTTCGTGTCAGGAGCACAGGGGAAAAGCGAAGGCTAACTGAGGCCAAGAAGGGAAAGCCCGCAAGCCCCGTGCCCCCGCGAGGGTCCAAGGTCCCCGTTACCTACAGGTGAGGGCGACCTGGGTGTGCGCCTGCGCCCTCATTCCGCTGTCACCTGTTTGCCACTCCTATCCCACGGCCACGGCTGCTGGGGTAGTCCGGGGAGAGGAAAGGACTTTCTCCTCTTCCCTGGGGAAACTGCTGGGCTCAACATGCTGGGTCATGGCTGTGCTTCCCCTAATCGTGTGACATGCGACTCAGCTGTCCGTTCCAACGTGGCCCAGACCCGGATGAGAAAGAGCGGCCGGCTGTCTTTCAGCTCCATCAACACTGGGGGAAAAAGGCAGGGAGAAAGCCATTCTAACCTCCCCAGGGTTGCCCCATCTTCAACATTCATGTAAGATTTTATTCCTACTGCCGATGCACCCCCCATCCCGTCCCCCTCCGCCATTTGTTTCTGGTTGGGTTTGTTTTTCTTTGGCAGGAGAGAGGTTGGTGCTGTCTCTCCGACGGCAAGACCACTGTCTGGCAAATTCCAGGGGAAGGGATTCAGGTTGGTGCCATGCAGCGAAAACAGCGAGTGGAAGGTTCGGGTGAGTCAACTCCACGTGCCCGGTGACTAATTACTAGACGCAGTCACAGGCCAACAACGGAGCAGTCAGGAGGTGACAATAAATTCCTGAAAGGCCGAAGTCCTCTGCACATGGAAAACTTCCTGCCGGACGCAAGTGTCCCTGCACGCCCCGCCGGGCCGCCAGGCCTTTGACAATGCTGCCACCTGCTGCTGCCTGGCTCTGCGGGTGCCGCGGGAGCACCTTCCTCCCGGAGCTGGTGCTGGGAGGGCAGGCCTTTGCGCAGTCTGCTTCCCGGTTTCCCTCTCCCTGCCCTTCTCCCAGCCGGACCCGGGGCTCACGCGGCTGGCGGGCGGGCCTTGGGGGAGATGAGCCCTGCTCCCCGCAGGGGCACCGGCTCAGGGGACAACCAGACTCACAGTAGGAGCCGAGGTGGCATGCCTTCCTTAGACACCTTGCATCTTTCCCAAAGGTGCGCGGAGGGTGGGCACCTCCGGCGTGACAAGCACGTCGTGCTGCGCGTGCTGCTGCTTCCGGGGCTGCACTAGTCACAGTGTCTGCTCGGCCTCAGACCAGTTGCGCATAGTGATGGAAACAAAACCCCAGGGCGCTGGCATTCCCTCTCTCTGCAAGGTGGCCGACCTCCAGGGAGAGTCTCCCCGTCGTGTCGCCGTGACGAAATGTGGCCGTCCATACGGAGGCACCGTGCAAGTGTGTGGTCCGTCAAAATGTGCCCCACAGATGAGCAGGGAATCCCAGGGGCCAGGAGCCAGCCTCCGCCTGCAGCCGGCCTCCCACACTCCTCTCCCTCTCCGGGAGAGCAGGCACCCCTTCTTCCACCGGCCACCCGGTCACTCCCCCTGCTCAGTCCCCGCCTCTCCGTCGGATTGCTCCTCCACGTCCGGGTCTGCCATCAGCCGAGTCAGAGCCCTCTGATGGAAGATGCTCTTTGGTTATTTTTATTTTTATTTTTATTTTTTTTATAATCCTGTTTGGAGAAGATTCTCAAATATTTTCTTTTTATCATTCTTTGGTCAAGAAAAAATAAAGTTGGTACTCTTTGCACTTTGTGAATGGAAGACGAATACTTGAATAATCTTCCAAATTTACTAAGTTTGTCTTAAGGACCTAATGTCAGGGCTATAGGCCAGTGAGGAAAACACCAAGTGCGTGGACAGGGAGAAGCAGACTCCCATGATCAGCAACGAGGGGAGAATATTCTGGAACGGGCAGAGAGAAGGGAGGCTCCCCACTTGCCTTTGAAGGAATAGTAAGGAAATCCCAGTGAAGTAAATAGAAAAGCAGAGCATTTGTAATCACTTTTGTAATATTAAATAGGAGGGAAAGAAGAAATAGAAAAAACACCATTACCCAAGTAAAGCAATTGCTACAGAACCTTCTAATCCACTTCTAAGGACAGTGGGAGTGAGTGTGTCTCACCGGCTCCAAGCCATGAGAACAGCCATGAGAACAAAATACACTTTCCTGAGTCTTCTTTATCACGCTCTAATATTTTGCACTGGGTAGTAGGTTTTGATTTTATTAGGAGAGTCAAAATAGCATGAATTTCTGAAAATTAGGCCTGTCTTCAATCTCAGATTTACAACACAGCCTCTAATATGTTCTGTATTCTCCCATCTTAAAAAATGTGACGACCCCCAACTCGAGGTTTTGCACGCTGCTAATCGTGCATTTGAACTATAAAACACATGAAATCTAATGCAATGATAACCACATTTGAGGCATTTAGCTGGAAATCGATTGCTCTATGTTGATGCAGAATCTGTACACACTTTCTCATTTGCTGTTAGGAAACTGGTCATCGTCGGAGTCGCCATTAGAAGCAGTGAGTGCTTGTCCCAGGGGGGAAAAAAGACATACACCCAACTCAACTCCTAGGAAGGGTTCTGGGAAGATGGTGAAGGCACAGCTGTTTGGAGGAAAATCATAATAAATTGTTGCAAAGCATCATAAACTTTTCATTTAATATAAACACTTATGCTCGCGTGGCATTTCACTTCCATAGGTAAATAGGGTTTTTCTTTGTTCCCTGATGCCAGCAGATCTCAAGCCTGATTGATATTGACTTTATTCCCAGCGGTCAGACTGTCAAATAGTTATCCTCGGGAATAAAGTACAGAGCCAAGTGTATGGAAAAGGACAATACTGCTGACTGTCCCTCCCAGGCTGCCGCGCCTCACTCCCCTCCTGGCCTGTGGTTCAGAGCTCCTCTATCAGATTTAATGTGTGAAGATTTGAACCCCTCAGATAATTCACGTTCCAACATGTGCCAGCATTTACATAAGCCGTGTATTTATTTTTGTGTTGGCTTTTGCAAAGTCCACACACAGTGTTTGCCGATTTTAACGTAAATTCTTTCAGCAGTGTGTTATTTTCTGAACCATAGTACCAAACGCAGCGTCTCCCTCTTTTAGCCAACCAAATGATGCTTGCTTTGCTTAATTTACCTCTTTTCAGTTTCTTCCCAGTCTTCGCACTTTTATTGTTTTCCAGAGATATGTTTCCTCTGAGTTCACCCGCCAACAGATTCCTGTTCAGAATTCCCCCAAAGTGCTCCCTAAGAAAGACAAAATACGATCCACTGTTATCTGTGGTTCTTTTCATTCTTCCTCATAAATC
>CM052895.1:130929687-131102537 GCA_028534135.1 Potos flavus | reverse complement strand
GGCCAGGAGACAGGGAGGGTAGCCGTGTAACCATCAGGCGGGCGACCGCATCTCAGAGACATGGGTGTCCGGGAGCCCATCCCCTCGGACTCAGTGCAGGGCTGCTGGGTCCCTGAACCTCTCGCCTCCCTAGGCTGTGCCCCTGCGTATGGAAAGCGTTCGGTGACCTCCCACTGGTTCCTACATGGGTCTTTCCTCCAACAGACACAAGCCTTGGGATTTGGGGCAAACACGCAACCTCTTTGCACTCTCTTCTTTCTTTTGGATCACAGGAATGGGCATCACAGACACCGAACCAAGTCCGGGAGGTGTGATGTGCTTGCGGTCCTGTGTGATTGAGGTCCATACCGTGAGTGTTGTTTTTTTCTTACAGCGATACACAACCCCAGAGAAAGTCCCCTGCAAGAGAAGCCCCCCATGCTTGCTCCATCTTCTCGTACCCAAAACTTTAAGGATGATGTTGGGACAGCTGATAGCAGCAGTGGGGAAAATTGTGATCAGAAGCAGCCCAACTAAAAAAAAAAAAAAGAAAGAAGCAGCCCAACTGAGTGGTGAGCTGAGTCTCCTGATTGTCTTGCGGCTCTGGCGTGGGTCATAAGACCACCCCTCTTGGACATTCCCCTTCGAAGCTCCCCTCCTCCTTCATCTGATACATTTATTGCACTCTAAGGGAGTGTGTGTGAGTGTGTGTGTCTGTGAGTGTGCACTCATATACACAGACACACACTCGATCTAGAGGGTACGGATTCACTGCTCAAAATTACAGAGATGAGTTTCATCAATTATTTTATTCAGCCCTTTCCCGTCTGCCACAGAGACTTTGGATTAGCGCCGAGAAGGAGAACGTTTGCCGGAATTCGTCCAAAGAGAACGGATATCCCTCAGAAACCCAGCGGGCTGAAGTGCACTCCCAGCTTGCAGGAGGTGTGGCTGATGTGGCCATAACTCGGCTTCCAGCTACTTCCCCGCGTCCTCTGGGAAGTCCCCCGTCGCCCTGTCTGCAACCGTTTTGGCACCTCCAAGTGTCCAAGCAAACCTCCCCACGGGAGGGAAGCGTGAAGGCTATTTATCATTGGCTGAGTATTTATTTCTTCTTGGAAGGTAATTACCCCTTTTCAAAAGGTAAGAAGCCGCCCTCCCTTAAAATCACAGAAAACCCTCGTGAAGCTCTCCAGATCCGCATCGCTTACCCGACGGCAGACGGCCGCTGGAGTAATTTTCTCAGCTAAGAGTCTCAGACACGAAGGGCGGATTCTTTCAGTCTTGGGATCTCGAAGCTGGTGAGACAAGTCCTTCAGCAGTTGAATGAAGAGATAATCTACAGATTGAATGTGAGGGCTTGGGAAAAAAGCTGACTCCTTGGGTTTCAGGTATTCGTTTAACAGTAAAGCATATTTAATACCGAAAAAGACGTTTTCGGTAATGCTTAAAAATTAAGCCCTGTGTTTAAGTTACTCATGCAGTAATTCATCCTTGATGAATGACTAGCACGGATGGGTATTGAGTGTTTCATCTCCTGGGAAGTCAACTAAGTGTGCAAAGTGTAGAAGGCAGGGTTGTGACGGAAGTGTGTTCTGGGTCCTACGGCAGTAATGCCCCCTCCGCTGCAGGTGGGTTTCATTGTTATGCAGGCACCGAAGTGAGTCGAAGGGTGTCCCTGTGGAGGAAGTCAGCTTTCTGATGCAGCCCGGGCACTGGTCACATGTGGTGGAGACACGACATACAAGCACGTGGGGTTGGGGCACCAGGGCCGAATGTCGCTGAGGGTCTGCTGGGAGAAAAGCCACAGCTAAGCGAAGGCCAAGCAGACTCTGGTCACACACGAAGAATCTACCATTCACGGAGGAGATGGATGGGAAATGCTAAAGAATGAGTTAGAGAAGTTTAGACATCCAACCGTTGTTCCTCCCTGCCGAGTTAGGGTCCTAGTCGACAAAATCTGGGGCGCCAACTCTCTTAGCCGCCATAGCAAAATACCACCACCTGGGGGACCGAACGAACTCACATTTATTTCTCATGGATCTGGAGGCTGGATGTCCAGAACTAGGCGCTGGCCTGGGGCTCCTGGCGAGGACTCTCTCCCTGGGTTGCAGTCAGCCACCTTCTTGCTATATCATCACATGGTCTTTCCTCGGTGTGAGTGTGTATTAAGAGAGAGAGCTAGCTCTGGTCTCTCCCTCTTCTCCCAAGGACCCTAATCTCATCGCGGGGGTCCCATCCTCCTGACCTCCCCTAAACCTCTTTACCTTGGAAAGGCCTCGTCTCCAAATACCATCACACTGGGGACTCAGCCTTCAACCAATGAACAGGGAGGCACAAGTTCTCCATCCATGATACTGACCCGTGGGCTGGATGCATCTTAGAAGCTATTCCCAAACAGTCTGCGTCCTCAGATGCCCCAGAAACTTCAGAATCTGTAGAATTGTTCTATCTTTCCCAAGAATGAGGCAGGACACCCCCCTATGCTGGAGGACAATGCAGAAGCTTCTCCCCTGAAGGGTAAACGGTGCTCCCTCAGGCTCTGCCTCCGCACATCCCACGGTCTAGGTCGCTGGCTAGGTTAAGTTGCGACATACCTCACCCAGGGACGTTAACAGAAGGTGCCGTGGGTTCAACGGTGCCGCACAGAGAGATATGTTGAGATCCTAACCCCCATGCCTGTGCACTTGACCTTATTTGGAAATAGTCTTTGCAGGTACAGAAAGTTAAAGTGAAGCCATTAGGATAATCCCTAACCCAATGCGACCAGTGTCCTGATAAGAAGAGAAGTCGCCAAGTGAGCTAAGTGCCCACACGGAGAAAGCCACGTGTGCACAGAGGCAGGCAGAGACTGCAGCCACAAGCCGAGGATGATGGGCACGGAGAGACGGCCACCATCAGAAGCTGGAGAAGGCGAGGAAAGATCTATTCAGAGCCTCACAGGGGGCACGGCCCTGCTGATATCTTGATCTCCGACTTCCAGCCACCGGAACTGTGACAGAATGATCTCTGTTGCTCGAAGCTGCCCAATTTGTGGAAATTTGTTACAGCAGCCACAGGAAAGCAATACAGGAAGAAAGAGATTAAACCCCCAGGGATCTTCAAAAGCTCCGCAGCTTGTACCAGCAGACATGGCGAGAACACATAGGATTGGATTTTGCAGATGCTTGAGCAAGGGGGTGTCGGAACGTAAGGCTGCTGGGGAAGAGTACGTTGGCTTGAGCCCTCCTCCTGCGTACGGAATTGCCGTCTTTGCAAGGGCCCCGCAGGACGCGGCACACGTACCGCGGGACAGTGTGGGGTCCTCCACCCAGGAAGGTGCTCTGCGTTTCCACCTCAACCGCCGGGCTGGGGGCGCAGCGGGCCACTCCGGGTGTCGCTTCCGTGCTCTGTGCCTCCGTCCCCCAGTCACCTCTGCTTTTGTTTACACTGTCTAAACGTCGCTTGCCACCGAAAACCTGTCTTATCGCCCCAATCCCGGCGTAAAGCCCAAGACGTGAGTGAATGTATGTGGATGATTAGGTCAGTCTTTTATGTAATTCGCATGGCAATTTCTCCTTTTAAGAATTTACTTATTGATTTGAGAGAAGTAAGCGAGAAAGAAAGAAAAGGAGCAGGGGGAGGGGCAAAGGGAGCCGCAGACTCCCCGCCGAGCAGGGAGCCGGCTGTGGGGCTCGATCCCAGGACTCCAAGATCACAACCTGAGCCCAAGACAGGCTCTTCACGGACCGAGCCGTCCAGGCGTCCCTGCATGACAATTCTTAAAATGCGAAGTCACACGTGCACAGTACAGTTGACTAGTGGTGTTTCCCCGTGTGGATGGCCCTCCACCACTGTATTATAGGCGTGATCAGGGCGACTCTTCTAGAGTGCTCGCCAGGCTCGGCCAGAGTCTCAGCGTCCTCCTCCCCGGGGGCACAAAGCTGAAGGCATGAGGAAGTCACTGGAACCAGCAGAGAGCTAGGATCCAGCCCCAGGCCGGGGACTGCCCGGGGGTCTGCTGGCACCCACCCGGGCCCCTGTGCCAGCTGAGCTGGGGCACATGTTTGATAAAATCAGAGAGGGAGACAAACCACGAGAGACTCTGAACTCTAGGGAACAAACGAAGGGTTGCTAGGGGGGAGTGAGGGCGGGAAAACGGGGTGCCTGGGGGAGGGGCGCTAAGGGGGGCACGGGATGTGATGAGCACTGGGTATTGTATGTAACTAATGAATCCCAGACCTCTCTCCCTCTGAAACGAATGATGCGCTATATGTTCAGTAAATTGGATTGAAATTCAAAAATTAAAATTCAACCAGAATAGCACGGGCCGCGGGGTGCAGCGCCCCCAGCCGGAGCGCAGTGGGACCCTCCCTTGGGTCTGAGCACTCAGCTGCTGGGGCAGGCTCAGTATCTGCTGACTGCGTGGCCGCCGAGCTCGCACTCGCAGCCCCCATCCCAGCGCTTCGTCTACTATTTGGGAGACTTTGAGTAAATTATTTAAATTTCAGGTCCATCTGGAAACTGCTGACAATAGTCTGACAGAGATTTGTGAGGTTAAAGAACAAGCCGTGGGGGATACGCTCAGGCCTAGCCTGCTGTCCGTGCCGATGACTTTAGATTTAGGTTATCGCGGTGTCTTCTGTTGTAAGAAATGCTCTGCGGGCAGCCCCGTAAAAGGCATCTTCGACTCTCTCTACGCCAAACGGTGCACGTGGAAGCTCAAGCCGACTTTCACCCATTGTCCACCGTCCGATACTCTGTCCAAGGTAAAAAGCTGCCTATGATTACACAATCCTCTTCTGTCACGCTGTCAGAGGGGTTTGCATGCGAAAACTCTCAGTTTTTCGCTCTCCCGTTGCTCCAGCAGGTGTGGGGATTCCGGGGGGGGGGGGACCAGGACAAGCCAGACCCCCGACCCCAGCCCATGACAGGACTGGCTGTGTCCTTCTCCTGCAGAAATCCAGCCGGATGCCGCCGGGGGTGGTGCTTGCCAGGAGCTTCGAGGGGCAGAGGTCATGAAGGTTGAGAATAGAAGTGAGGTCCGGAGTTGATGGCCAAGAAAGAATTCTTAAGACGTCTCTGATGCAAAAGGTGATTTATTAAAGCTCCAGGACAGGACCCCTGGGCAGGAAGAGTTGCTGCCCCCGGGTTGCGGGCTGCGAGGGGTGGCAGATTACATACAATGAGGGGGGGAGGTAAGGAAAAAGGGAGGTTTCAAAAGAACGTTCATATGCTAAAGACGACCTACAAGATACCAGACACCAGAGGCCTTGCCATTGTCAAGGTTTTTCCCTGTAGCAAGGAATTAACATTAAGATAGTTGGGAGGTTCCTGGAAAAATGTCACACTTGCCCCACCCACGAGCGGGGGGAGGGGGAGGTTGCAGGGGCCCTCAGCGCGCCTTCTGCTCCCTCAGCAGAGGGAGGAGTGGAGGCCCGGTGTCCGGGCCCGTGAAGAGCTGGGCCTTCTTCCTAGACGCTGACTCACCTAAAATGGTACGGTTAGAACATGTCCTGTGAGCGAGGCCATCTGGCCGCAGAGTTCCCTTTTGTCCCCGCTTCTCAGAACGCACTTTCCCCAGCAAAGCCCTGCTCTGGGACACAGTGGCCGGGGTGTCTGTGAAGTGCTGCTAGAGGGTTCCCCCATTTTGGTGTCCTCCAGTAAAAAATGAACTCTGACAGGAGGGGATCCACGGGAAGGATTGTGGCTGATTTGCTGGGAAGCTATTGCCCTGAATACAACTTCTGAAAGAGAGAAACGAACTGCCCCCTTTACCCCAAACCAGGGGTCCGTGTCTACCTCCCAAGGGAGGAGCACAGTCTCTCGTTCCAGACGGGGGAGCGCTCTCCCAGCACCCACCCTGCTCCTGGGGGGACGGAGCCGCCGACCATCCCTTACCGGGATCTCGTTAAGGACACACGTGTCTGCGTATCGCCCAGCGTTCCGACGGCTTGAGTTCAGATTTAAAGTTAAGACAGCACATTTTCCACACGAACGGGATCCCCTCTGACTTTACGGCAAACCGGGGAGCTGTGGCCACAAAAGCCTTCTTTCACAGACAGGAAGAGTTTTCACCTGGAAAAATAAACTGGCAAAGACAACATTTACATATTGCTGATGATATAGTGCCCTTGGAGGAAACCCTATACGGCCTTTTAGTTAATGGTGCATTTTAAAAGATGGAGATGGCTGGATGTATTGTAATACATAATTTGTCTGTTTCCTGCTCCAGTTTCTGTGAATTTCCCACAATGTGGTGTCCATGTGACTACCCAGCGTCCTCCGCTATACTGAGCCCACATCTGCGCTCCCACACGGGGCCACGGCTCAGGCCGTAGATCTTCCAGAAGCCAGCCTCGCTCCCTGCTTCCTACTTCCTCGAAACGCTGTGCAATGATTTGTGGTACCGAATAAGACTACAAATCTGGTAACTTGTCTTGCTTAACTTGTGAGAAATTAAAACGAAGAAAAACAAGCCAAATGCAAGCCCTCTGCTTAAGACGGATCATCCTGAGCTTGAGGAAAGCAAAGTGCCTGTATTGTTCTACGAGGGGACAAATCTTCGATAATATGAAATTAACCACCCACAACCACCGGAATGATCTGTGGGTGTGGGTATGTGAGGGGCAGGAACGGGAAGAGGAGCTGGTCCTATCCATTATCACAGCTAAATGGGAGAGGAGAACTTGTCTTCTGCCTTCTGCACCCCACCTCTAAATTCTAGCCCCTTCCAGCTCTCCCTGCTTATGAAAAACCACTACGGTGCTGTAGCGACACCACGATCTCTCCTGAGACAACTCGATGTTTCTAAGAAGCGTCTGAAATATGGCACCGTCATCCTGAAGCAGGGGCTGCCCTGGGTTGGCCCTTCCAGCAGACTCCTGTTGCCAGGCCTCCTCAACAGTGAGTGTCATGGGCCCCCCTGAAAAGTGCTCCTAGACTCAATGGATTTCTTCGTGAAAAGTTGAGACTTGCTGTTGGGATGATTTAGAGGGGAACAAGACGTATCACCGCTCTGGAACTTTGCTGGCCGGTGGTGACCCCAGGAAACCCTGGGCTACTCTTCTCTCCGGCATTTTACATCAACGTGTTGTGTCAACCCTCGGGGCTCTGTCGTCTCCTCAGTAGAGAGCAGCCCAGGCCCCAGCAACACGTGACACCCCCGCCCTGAGCCTCTGGAAGCCTTCCAAGCTCACTTCAAAAGCACTGGTTAAATCTACAATGCATCTTTCCAAAGTGGCAACAGAAGTCCTTTTTATCCCTGGATCGGTGAAGCTCACCTGTAGGAAATGTTACACCTTTTCATCAACCCCACGGATCGTCTCTTCTGTGTGAACCGGAGACATTCTTCACAGGCTTACAGTCATTAAGGCCGCCCAGGAATGCTGGGGAGCGCCCTGAGCGCTCTCCCATGCCTCCGCATGTTAGGGAGCCCGCCGCTCCCCAAACCCTCCGGCGTACTTTCCCCTGGATACGCGCGCGGCTGATTTATTGAAATGAGCAAAAGTTTATATGTTGGCAGGGTAGGCCCCGACGCAGATGTGTACAATAAAACACATTTGATGTTTTCAAATAAAGACCTTGCCTTAAATTAGCAAGCTATTGGATTACTCTGACAGGCTGGCAAAACAAAGCATCCGTCAACGGCTGTCACAACCTCTGTGGAAACGTCTTACTGGGGTCGGGCCAAGACGCTCACCCGCAAGTGCAGGGCTCGGCGGTGACAGCGAGTAGGAAATGCCAGTGCTCACGCTGCGCCTCCCCTGCTTTCTTTCAGAGATGCTGCTGAAACCAGAACTCGCTTTGGTTTAAAGGACTTGCTGAAAACATTTTGTTTTTCCTGTGCTGTGGGCCGGTATGGAGTAGTTTGCCCTCCGTGCCTCCCCTCCTCCCTCCCTTCTTCCTTTCTAAAGAAACTAAGACTCAAATACTCTCCGGAGGCCAGCACTCTGCCAGCCTGCATAATAAACATCACCCTTTCCTGCCGACGACAGAAGTCATTCTACCAGCAAGCACCGCTGTGAGCTTCACCGTCGTCTACCCGCCTCCGCAGGTGGGTGAGTCCCCACGAGACCCTCGCACATGGACTTTGATTTGGGCTCTTTATTTCAAAAGGAAAGTCACTGGAGCAGCAGTTAACATACTTGGACGAGCGAAGTACTTACTAGCAGCCGGCAGCTGTGCTTGGCCCCCCTTCATGCATTGCCATCACTGTTCATTTTCAGGATCTCTTATCATTTCTTTCCAATTCATGTTCTGGGCGAATGTGGTAGGTAAAACGATCTGCTGATGGCAACAGAAAAGAAAAGCGGCCTTCTTTCCAGGCGTTTGGGGGGATGTTACCTTGCCCTATCTTTGGGTCTCTGTAGTTCCCTCTCTTTGCACTGGGAAGCGTTCAAGACTCACTTTCCCGTCGCAGCGGGATGCTGGGTTCAGAGAGGTGCAGAGGATCTACTTACCCAGGGGAATAAGCTCATCCGGCTGAAGCGGACGGACAGACTGCCCCCCACAGTAACACATGGGCTCGTGTGCATACAACCTAAGTGCAGGGCAAGGGGGTCAAGATCCAGTGGCCGTTTCAGGCTGAGTTTTGGGGAAATGTGGTCCAACCCAGAGAAGAGATGGTTCACCACACAGGGGCTGCACTAACTCCCGGTGTCTCTGGACATCAGAATACCTGGAAATAAGAGAGGACATTGAGGGGCCGGTGGTCCCCTTTCATGAGCCCGGGATTACCTCCGGTGCATTTCATGTAAAGGAGGAAGCGCCTCCACGTGCCTGGGGATTAGCGGGTCTCACGTGCCCTGAGTTTCCAGGGGAAAGCACATTCACCAGGGTTCTGAGCAGCATGTCGGGGGGTTTGGCTTTTACCTCGAAGGGCACAGCGCCGTCCGAGTGACCTGCCCCACTGGAGGTGCTTCCAACAGAATCCAGAAAAGTAGAGAAGGCTCCTTCACCCATTTTGTATGGGAGTTATTTTTAATATGCTGATATAAGTAACTTCCGGTAGGTATTTAATTCAAGCAGTTTAGTTACAGCAGTGACTCCATTTGATAATCAAACCCAGGTCTACTTTCTGGAAAAATTAATTATTTTAGGAAGTTGTCATGACATAGAGGCTCCTGGAAAACTCCAAAGGTTGTTTAGTCACCCGCCACACCCATCCAAACACTTCACTGTTGACGTGACAACAGTAATTCATATCATTATGGCTTGGGGGATGGACATGAAGGAGGGCAAGTGATGAGCACTGGGCATTCTATGCAACTGATGAATTATTGAACTCTACCTCTGAAACTAATGATGTACTGTATGTTGGCTAATTGAATTTAAGTAAAATAAGATAAATAAAATAAAATAAAATAAAATAAAATAAAATAAAATAAAATAAAATGAAATAAAACATTGTAGCAACTCAAGAAGTTCAATTTCATCCCTGACTCTCAATGTCATCCATTCTTGGCCAAATGCCTCTGTGCTCTTCTCATTGCATGCTGGTGCCCCAGGACACAGTGACCCTCTAGAAGCATTTCCGAGATTCATTACTAACAAGTAGTCAAGAAGGTTATCTTGAACCTGCAGGTTTCCATTGCTTGTTCCTCAGGGAAGACTTTTGACTCTCAGCTGAACCGTGGTTACCATACATTGTCACATACTATTAGAACGCTCTCGTATCCTGCATTCTTTGTACCCAGAGTGGCCCTTGTGGGCGATGCAGACATTTGGGGCCAGCTCAGGCGGTGACGTGACTATTGCGTGACCTCCTTGCTGAGTTTGCCATGCCCGTGAATGGACTGCGATGGAAGAAAGGGGTTGTGGGGGCTGCCTGAGTATTGATGGTCACCCCTGAGAAAAAGACAGTTTGTGGTTACTGGGGGTTGGCAGGTGAGACCGAGAAACCATATTCCAGAGGGAGAGTCCTTGAGACAGAAGGACAGACAAAGTTTGGAAGTAAGAGCTGGGTGTTGAGTGTGGTCCTGAAGGTCCTGGACCCCACGATGAGTGGATGGGGTGCCCCTTGCTGATGAGGGAACCGTGAGGAGGTACTGAGATCAGCTTCACTACCACAATATGAGGATGGACAGGTACCACCGCTGGCTTGAACCTTCAGTATCGTGGCACTGGCCTGGTGGGATGACCGGGCCTGCGGGATCTGAAACTGTCCCGCCCTAATCCCTCTTATTAGGTATAACAACTTGGGCTAATTACGTGAATGTTCTGTGCCTCAGTTTCCCCGTATACAAACTGGGCATAAAATGGGATCTACCTCATCAGCTAGGGTAAAGCTTAAATGAGTTAGTGTGCATGTCATGTTTAGCACTCAGCCTGGACCGTAGTCTGTGCTCAATGCACATTTGTTATTAATGATTTCACTGTTTGTACGGACAGCATTAGGTCTCTCATCTTAACGCATTGGCACATTTTAGAAGATTTATTTATTTATTTATTTTAGGGGGTGGGGCAAAGAGAGAGAGAATCTCAGGCAGACTCCCTGCTGAGCATGGAGCCAGATGCGGGGCTCGATCTCATGACCCTGAGATCATCACCTGAGCCAAAATCAAGAGTCAGATGCTTAACTGACTAAGCTACCCAGGCACCCAGTTTTCTGGCATCTTAAAGAAAAGGTTTGTAAATGTTTTGGGTGTGCGAAGAAGAGTTCTCGGCACGGTGTTCTGGTTCATCCCCTCCACCGACAACTCCGTCTGTGAGTAACTCCTGTCTTTGTCACCCAGCCCCTCGTGATCCCCATGAAATCATCCAGCAGTGACCACCACCAGCCATTCCTGCATGTGCAGAGGGGACAGCCCTGCCTTCCCCCAGGCTGCCTGGAGGGGACCCGGACGTGGACCCAGTAAACGCGTACACTTGTAAGCCATAAGCATCTGGAGGGGAAGGATGGGGATGGTGAGGAGAACAGAGTGAGTGCTGGGGGTGGGGGTCAGACCCAGTTTAGAGGAGGCGCCAGGACCTCAGGACAAGTCCTCATCGTGTGTCCAAGCCGCAGCCAGAGGACTTTGGACATGACACCCTCCAAGCACAGGCTCGCTCCAATGTCCCCAGCCATTCCTCAACCAACTATGGATACCCGAGAATGGCCAGATGTCCACCAAGGCATCACTTAGAGCTTCATACGGGCTTACTTAGTAAAGCAAGAGTTCTCTTTCAAGGGCCCCGAGGATTCAGAAGCCACGCCCCTGGGACCTGGTTACGGGTGCTGTCCGGTGGAGCTGTCAGCCCCACAACCGGCAGGCTGGGAGAGTGGAGATGTGCTCTACCTACCTCTTCACTGTTATGAGATAAGGCTGGTGAAAGTAGCTTCCAGAAGACCTTCTTGTTTAATGTGTTTCAATGCATAAGAGCTCTGCGGAGGCTCCAGAATTTTCACCGATCAACCTCCAGCTGCATTGTTTTTATGAATGAGTACAGTTTGTGTCCAATAGTGTGCATGAGAAAGACCAGCTTATTAAAATCCTTTCTTCCAGAAGAGTCCAGGGGACTCATCATCGCCCAGACACATCACCAGTGTCACTACGGACCAAGCACGAGGTTCAGGGCAATCCTTCTGTGCTCAGCAGCACATGCTGTGCCTGCCACCTCCCCTCTGCAGCAGGAAAGCCTTTGGGAGTTGTGGGCTGGGACCCGCAGACACAGAGACACCAGCAGAGGACTGGGGTGGGAGCAAAGATCACTGATCACCTCTCCAAACAGCATGGGCCTGGCCCAGACAAAGGTCACAGAGCTGTGTCCATATGTGTGGAGGACCGGAGGCCATCGGTCAAATCGCTTATCCAGGAGGCAACTCCAGAAAGAACAGCTGATTTAAAAATAAACTAGATAGAGGAAGGGAGAAGAGAAAGAAGAGAAGAGAAGAGAAGAGAAGAGAAGAGAAGAGAAGAGAAGAGAAGAGAAGAGAAGAGAAGAAAAAAGAAAACAGGGGGAAAAACAGCGTAGCTTTCCAAAGTTGACACAACTCGAAAGTGTGGTTCCAGGCTTTTCCTCCAGAACAACAAACCAGCAGAGTTTTGTTTTCCTGTGTGACTTGCTCTTAATTCCTTAGTGAACTGGGTCCAGCAGCGGAGAGGAACAGCCCGGCTCCTTAGCTCCCAGGAGCCTCGTTGGCAGAGTCCTCTTGAACCCTGCGGGGTCACCAGACATTCATCACCTGCCTCCTGTTCCTGAGGGAGGTGCGGGGGTGGCTCTGCAGACAGGCCCCTTCCCTGAGATCACAGGCAATCCATCTTCTGCAGATCTGGGGCAGGGTCCTTGCCGAAGGCCAGCCGTGGGGAAGGCAGCACTCGGCGTGGCGAGGATTTCCATCCTCGTGGGAGCTCTCAGGTCATGCTCCCCCTCCAAACTCCTGCAGCGTTTCCCAGACTTCAGCGGCAACCCCCCCGGTGGTCCTCCAGGCTACTGACCCTTTGGCACCCCACAAGTCTCCCCAACTCACACGGTGAGTGGAAGGCAGGGCATTGGCTCCCTCTCCAACAGGACTGGCTTTTCATTGACAAATTGTCTTTACTAATACAAAATTGTATTGTTAAACTATGGGTCTGAATATTTGCATCCCCTGCCCCCAAACCCATGCCGAAGCCCTAAATCCTGGTGCGATCGTATCAGGAGGCAGGGCCACGGGGAGGCGGTTAGGTTTTGCTGAGGTCATGAGGCCGGATCTCCTTGGAGGGCTTAGCATCCCTCTAAGGAGAGGAAGAGACATGGGCTCCAAGTCGGCCGTGTGAGCACCCGTCCGTGAGCCGGGAAGCAAGTCCTCTGCAGACGTCCGATCAGCCGCCAGCTGACTTCAGACGTCCAGCCTCTGGGCCCCTGAGAAAGAAGGGTCTGGTGTCGGCACCCCAGTCCGCGGGTCTTTGTGGCAGCAGCTGGAGCACACTGACCGTGTTAACAATTCCGGTGGCTTCAGCAGCAGACATATTGCTCACAGTTCCCGTGGGGAGAAGTTCAAGATCAGGGGGCCAGGAGGAGGCGGGTCTGGGAGGGCCCTCCTCCTGGCTTGTAGACAGTCGCCTTCTTCACAGGGCAGAGAGAGAGAGAAGGGGGCACTCTGGTTTTTCTTCTCCTTATGGGGGCGCTAATCCCATCGGAAGGGCCCCACCCTCGCGAAGGCGTCTCTACCTAATTACCCGCACAGGCCCCATCTCCTAATCCCAGCCCCACAGGGGTCACGACCTCAGCCTGTGAATTTTGGGGAAGGGGATGCAAACATTCAGTCCATAACAGTCTCCTTGATCTTGAACTTGCCTGAAGGTGCTAGATACTAATGATCAGTGAGCATGGCCTGCAAATAATTCCACGATATAATTAAAGCACATGGATTAAGCTTTATAACTCGAAACAAACCACCCCACTGTGGGTTTGGGGCACCTTGGTAAGGAGCGCGCAAACCTGACTTCCTCCTTAGGAAGGACCTTCTTTCCCAATCACCTCAGCAGATGCCGACTTGTTCTGGTAAAACCCACAGATCTCAAGTTCACCTACAAACTGTGACACAAGTATTTTGTTTCATTTCAATCGGGGGATAAAAATACCTTAAAAACTCAGGTTCATCTCTTGCCTGAGATGAGAACATCTTCGGAAACACACAGGGCAATTTTCCCTTCAAATAGCCAGTCTAACTGGCTGACACTCTCACCTGCCCCTGGCAGGGCTCTAGCGGGTGAGCGAGCCCATTTTTCAGCCCGGAGTCCGCCCATCCCGAATGTCATCCCGCCCCCATCCATGTCCACAGGCTTCAAGGCGGGGAGGAGAGGCACACACGCGGCGGAGATGATGTGGCAGACCTTCTCTGCTGCGCGGCTGACAGGATGCGCCAGCCCCAGGACGGCAGAGCCCGCCAGCAGCCGGCATGCAGAGGCTAACGGGAAAGGCGAGTTAGCCATGGGACCGGAGGGAGTTGTGCCTGGTCTCCAGAGCCACGGATCTCACCCTGAGCTCCATTAGAGCTCCCGCTGCAGCCCGGGGCTCAGACGTCCAAACCAGATCCCGAAGCCCTGTGAGCAATTCGTAGAAACACAGGAAAAAGCAAATCAAGTGGCGTGGGTCCCGTTCTGAAACTGTTCGTAATTTAAAAATCTTTGTTTCGTGCCTAAGTTGTCTGTGTTGGAATGAAATGCAAGCTCCTATCAAATCTAGCACAGAATTACGGATCGAATTATTTCGAGTTTAGCACAGAGATGATACAGAGTTTCATAACTAAACCAGCTGGGAGAACCTCTTTAAAGGATGCCGTGAGGACAGGCCAGCTCAGCAGGGACCGCTGGTGGCCCTCTAAGGGAAGAGGTCACGAGCACACACGGGGAAGGATGGGGATGTGACTGCCAGACATCCAGCCCAGAAAGAGTGGGTGGGCTTGTCAACGCAAAGGACCCTGGGGGGACAAGGACAGGGCAGACCGAGCAGGACGTTGCTGAAGATGATGCCGATTCCATAGGGAATGATTTTTAAAATGGGGAAAAGTTGTCCTTGATTTTTAACTGATGATGCATTTCAAAACTCTTGAAACATTTATTGTAATTTCTTCTGAATGGATTGATTCCTATTCAATTTCTCAACCCACCGCTTCCCCATACTATGATGTAGTAGGAAAAACATCAGCAAACATCAGAAACTTCAGAAAAAAAATCAGAAAACTTCAGTTTCAACACCAAAGACCTGATCTTATTTTGATTTTTCAAATAGTGCCTTATGCAGATGTGGACGTTATTCAATTTTTGTGGATGAGGAAGCGAAGAAGTAAGGAAAGATAATTATATACCTTGCTCAGGCAGGGGATATGTGCCAAAACTAGAGTTGGAACCAAAGTTCCGAGCTTTGAGCCAAATAAATGCACTTTTTACAACATACATAAAAATTACGGGTGTCTGTCTTTGCTTCTATCATTGCTGATGAAATGGATGGACCTGTTCTTAAGAAATCTCGACAAATGAAAATCTTAAATTGCTTTCCTCTGACCTTCTTGCATGAGGTTGTTTTTTTTTTTTTTTCACTTTTCCTACACTTGACCCACTTCTGTCTTAACACATTTTTTAAATTACAGATATGTAATTAAGTTGTTTCACTGGTGATATTCTGGGGGGAAATCTTAAGGGAATGTTTAAATTCCTGGAAACAGACATGGAAGAGATTCCCCAAGCCCTATCTTTGGGTACCTCCCCCCACCCCCCGATCAAATGGTTTCTCGGAACACGGACATGGATATTCCCATTAGCAGTGCACTAGATGAAGTTTGCTACTGAAAACCGTAACGCGCCTATATGGTTGTTAGAAAAACGTCCAAAGCTTCTCCGTGTCCCCCTGAAGCACTATGCAAATATTATTCAAGCCAGTGATTAAAGCTAAGATCTGTTTTTCATAAATAACTCGCATCACAAACCAAATTAACCCTGCTGCTGACCGTCATCAGACCAGGCATTAATTGGATGACGGGAAAGAGTAATTCAGATTCCAGAGTAAAAGTCCCCTCCCCTCTCTTCCCAGTTAACACGGACGACTCACTGGCCACAGGCAATTCTCACAGTGCTTTGCCCGACTTAATTTTGCTTTTAGCAGGCAGTGCCAGGAATACCTAGAAAATTATCTACTAATTATCTAGCATTATCTATGTCAGTTCATGTCTAAAGAGCAGTTCATCTAATTACAAGCCCCTTTGCTATTTGCCTCTAAAGTGTGGGTTTAACTGAGAATTTCTCCAAAAGGGTTTGCACTGAAGGCTGGTAATTATGTGCCCTGCATTCTTTGGCTGCTTTCTCAGGTATCAACGACAAATAGAGTCGCTCAAAGGATGCTTTCACAGCAGGTAGGCAGTAAGCAGTAATTACATCTTGGCATTTTAAGTGTTTCCTTCAACTGGACAATTAGTAAGCAGTATGCTAACCCAGTCGTAACATTCCCAAGAGAACTAGAACCACTCACCCCTTCTGGAGACTCATGGGCTCTCCCATGATACCGTCAGAGCACAAGCTAGTCCTGTCTTAGCAGGTGTTCCTTAAGCACGTTTAGAGTCAAAAAAAGGACATTTTCCTACATAATGGAAATACAGCAGAGAAAAAAACTCTATGTGCTACTATAATGATGGGTTCGTGTCACTATACATTTCTTCAAACCCATAGACTGCACGATATCAAGAGTGAATCCAAATGGAAGTCACAGACTACGGCGATGATGGAGAGTCAAGGCAGGATAATCGTGGCCGATATATCATCTGGGATGTTGATAGTGGGTGGTGGGGGCTGTGCATGTCTTGGGTTAGGGGATGTATGTACTTTCTTCCTAATTTTTTTTGCGAAGCTAAATGTGCTCTGAAACATAAAGACTTTAAAAAACAAACAAACAAACAAAAAATACAAACATTAACTGTAGCTTTTGGGGGAGGTAGTGATGCAGAAGGACCACCCTCCTTCAATAGCACTGTTTACACTTTGGTGGGCTCTCTCCCTGCCAGCTCATCAACAGGGGAAAGAAAACCATAAACAGGAGATTGTTTGAAGAGGCTGAAATCAGCAGGGCTAGTCCGTTTTGTTCTGTTTTTTATCCTTATTGTGTTTTTTTGTTTTGTTTTGTTTTGCTTTTCTGTTTATCTTTGATAGATTTGGGGGACTGCTAAAAAGAGATAGAGTGAGCCACTATTTTTCTGCTATTTTAGGACAAAACTATCTCACCTACTCTACATCTCTAACCGTGCCTTTTAAAAATTCAATATTTAGTTTACTTTTATAATTGTTATTTTTTGTAATTGTTCTTAATTAGTACTATTATTATATCAAACATTAAAAATATTTCATTATAATCCTTTAGTGTCTGTTTTTTAAAGTTGTTTATGATCCTTAAAATTGTTATTTTTTAATTTGTTTACTTTTCGGTTTCTCCAGATTTTCAGGGGTATGCTTAGCTCTTTTGTCATACTTCCATTTTTTTCCACAAAATTTACTCAGCTTTCAAAATACTCACAAGCTTACATGTACAAAATAGTTTGTCATCTTGCTACAATGTTTTCATAATTTCTCTGTTGTTTTTTCTTTAACTCCAGGCTTATTTAGTAATTGGTTTAATGATTTCTAAACATGAAGAAACATTTGCTTTGGCTTTGCAGTGAGGGATCAGATATGATGTTGATCATTTAGAATGCAATGATTTTTCTTTTGTTTTCTGATTCATGGTCTATCTTAGAAATTTACAAAGATGTGAATTCTTTATTTCCTAAATATAATTTTCTATATATATTTTAGATACAGCTTATTGACCCTGCTATTTATATCTTTTATAGGCTTTTTATATTTCCTCTCAATATTCATTTTTAAGGCATTAATTTAGATTTATTTTTCATTCATCTCTGTCTAGTTCAAAATTTCAAAGTTATACTTGTACTTATATCTGCATTGAAGATTTTCCTATTTTATGATCAATCGTTTTTTACCTATATATCAAGTCATTTCTGGCACCTGCTAATAATTTGCTTTAAGCTGGGCGATGAAGAGAAATAATAGAACACTAGAAGCAATATGATAACAAAGAATCAGAAAAGATACACATCGGTGTGCCCATCGTCTTGAAATCACCCTATGTCACAGAAAAAGAAGACGATACTAGAACTTTAAAAAAAAATGTAGTGAGACCTAATACTTTTTAGAATGTGAGATTTCACACACACACATACACACACAAACACACACAAACTTCCTGCCATGGAACAGATGAAAACTTAGCAACAGATCATGTGAAAGTTAAAATACAGTGATTATTTATACAAAGGCAAAAAATATCCTAAAGCATAAATTCAAAGTCTTATTATGGTACTGGACAAAAGTTAGGGGAAACGCAAAGTGGTAGCTCATTTGCCTAGGAAAGCCGTTGGAGCAAAAGAGAAATGTATATCAGAAATTAAGACTGAATTACAGTGTGGCAAGGGTAGGGCATGTAAAACTGGAAATACAGTATCAGAAATAGAGAATATAAATTAGAAAGCTAAGAAAGTTAAATGGAATCAAGAATGTTATCAAAAGAATCAGAAACATGTGTCGAAGACATGCAAAGAGGATCCAACAGATGTATAATTGGAGTGATTAAGCCCTCCTGCCCCCCCCACCCCACCTGAGGTTAAAGAGAACAACAAAACAGAATTAATATTTAAAACTGTAACACACACACACACACACACACACACACACACACACACACAGCACTTGCCTCGAATCAAAGAAAACTTGAATCTACGTGTTAAGTGCCTATCATAGACTTGGAAAGTTTGACCCAGAAAGATCAATTCTAAAACAACCTTTAATACAACTGCTCAACTTTAAAATTTATGCGGAAAAATATGTGAATCTTCAAATATAAAGTCCACGTCACTCAGAAGTTGCTCCAAACTTCTTGACGGGAGGCAAGGATGGAAACAGGAGAGGAGGGGAGCCTGAATAGGGAACCGCCTGCCAAAGAAAGAAGATGCTGCACCCAATAGAATATTCGCTTCTGCAAATACGAATGAGAAAGGGACCTGGGCTGAGTGACACAGGTTAAAATAAAACCAAATGGCAGAATGATACTTATTTTGCTAAATTTTTGTAAAAAAGGAAGAAATTAAAAAATATGGGACATAGGTGCTTATTTTTGCTGAAAGAAACCGTGGAAACCCAAACCTAAAACAAATAGAAATAATTGTAGTGTTAAGTGAATAAGGAGAGTTGGAATATGTCAACATTTCACATATTAACAGATTAAGTTAAATAAAAGGAGAAACTTTAATCTTTAAATTTAACCCAAAAAAAATGAACCTAACTGCATAGTAGATGGGTAACTTACCCATAGAGATAACAACTAATTCTAGTTATTTTTAACAAATACTTCTGATAGTACATCCTCAGTGGGATATACTTTAAGGAACAAGGGGACTGCAGAGAAATAAATTCTAAACTTCATTTGGTAGTTCTATTTCTAGTATTTCTATTTCTAGAAATATTTGATTGTAGATAATAGAGAGATTGTAATTTGGACACTATTTTTTTGCAGCTCGTAAGAGATAAAAATAATTAAGCATGCTAATGTTATTATAAACCAAACTTTCAAATGTGAGAAAAATAGAGACAAATAGAAAATCAAAAAAGCTAAGAGCAATACCCTGTATATTTTTTGGAAATATGATTTCATGATTTTCTTTTAAAAATGTCTATTTCACCAAGTTCTGCCACTGAAGCTGCCTATAGGTACTGAGCCCTGTAGGGATATCCATGTCTAGTGCCCAGCAGCTGACTGTAAAGCCCATTCACCACTAACAAGATCCGGTGATCCGTAAACAAGAGCTAATCTCAAATGTGCACCAGAGTAAGTTCCCAGCATCCCAAGGCTAATGGGACCACATCAAAAAGACACAGGAGCCTGACGGAGGGGCTCACAGCAGATAAATTGGGAAACTTTAGGTGTCAACAAAAAGTGATAACTGTAATTGAGCATACAATGCTGAGCGATTACAAATACACGATCTCTCAAAAAGATTTTTAAAAATTTGGTATCCTCCATTGCAGGGGACTAGTACATTGACTGAATATTCTGAAGAATAAAAATGAAATAGAGGGGTTCGTTCCTTCCTCAAATATGTTAGGTAAAAATGTAGATAACCCTAGTTGATGCAGTAAAGCTGCTTTTTTCATAATAATATCAATTTATAAGTATCAAGGCGATCTCATCGTTATCATTTTGCGACCCCGCCCCAGTCAGATTGTTGACGCAGGCAAGTATCATCAACGGAAGCTAAATACCTCAGATGAGTGGTTGTCACCACCTTAACCAAGTGATTAAATTTAGCATCAGTAATAACACAGCAGACTGACATGAGGCACTTCCTGATGGGCTGAAATGTCAAATAATGGAACGTGACACATGAAGTGTTACTGCTAAAAATAATAGCCAGGAATGTAGACCTAACCTTCAGTTTACGGGGAATTGTAAGAGCTAGAGAAACAAGTGACACGATCCCATGAGAAAACAATCAGACAAATCTAGAATGTGGGACATGAAAATATCCCTGCTTTATTCTCTTCAAAAAGTCACTGTCATGACAAAAAAAAAAAAAAAAAAAATTAAAGGCTTTGGGGAAGAAGGGGCTCTTTTGAGTCAGAAAAGGACAAAAGTGGCACACCAGTGTAATGAATGCCCAGACTTGGAATCTGAGTTTGATAAAACCAGTTCTAAAATATTTTGTAAAACACAGAAAGAATGTTCACGCTGTCTGGGATAGACTGGATTTTAGGGAGTCATATTGATTTTAACTGCTATGCTAGCGGTTTTTTGGTTATGTACCTGGGTATGTGTGGTTTAGCAAAACATTATCTAGCAATCTACCTATTTACCTATCAAGATAAAGGCATAAACTAACAGAGACAGAGAAAGAAAAATAAAACAGTACTTTTTTTTTAATGCGGTAAAATGTTAATTGTTGGATCTAGGTGACTATTGCATCAGTCTTCAGCTTTTTCTTATAATGTACCATTTTTCGTAATAAAAAGAAAAATTACATGTCAAAACTATTTTCAATCCAGAACTGAATTTAGGTCTAATTATTCTTTAATGTCTAATTAAATACAACTATAAAGGATTCAGTATTACCCGAATCTTATTTTGGGGCTTGTCTGAAAATTAAGATCATTCAAATATGAAATACGCCTCTCTCAGAAGTTATCACTTGTATTTTCCAAATTAGAGTAAACCATCCTTCTTTAAAGATTTGATTGTATCACCAAATCACTCCATGTCAATAAATACATTTCGTTCTATGGGTCATATAATTGTCATTTTAGTATTTAGTAATTCAACACTTCTCCCTGCATTAACCTCTAGAAATTACAGGTCCTGCTGCCTCCAGTATCTGCCCTTCTTCTCTTCAGATGCCTGATTCTCTTTGGCCCAGCTATTTATTAATTAAAGAACATTCTACCTTTTTACAGTTCTGACACAATTTGCTTCTTAAAGGGTTGGCTCCGAATGTTCCTTGAAATTGCACTGGATTTCTAGAACAAAAACAACTCCGCGCGCGCGCTCGCGCGCGCACGTGTGTGTGTGTGTGTGTGTGTGTGTGTGTGTGTGTTCAAGTGTACATATGAATGTGTATGTCATACTTCTGACACTGAGTGAATATATTTCCAAATCCGTGGCAGTGAATGACACGGGAGCCAGCACGGTGGGCCACCCACAGTACGGAGACCAGTGTTTCTTTTTCCCATTCCTTGGGGTCTCTAGTTATGGTCATGTAGTCAGAAACATTTACATTTTGTAGGTGAAGGCAGCTGAGATTCAGCGGAATAATGGAAGTGACATTAATAACATTAAATGTCATAACTCTTGACAACCTGATGCAAATGAGCACCTTACCAAGCAAGCAAGCAAGGAAAAAAAAATATCCCTGAATATATCTTTTCTTTAAAACACATTCAGGATTAGAACTCTCCAGTCAAGATGGAAACCAGGAATCCGATTTCGGTGCCCTCGCTACCTCCCTCCAGGCACAGCCTGGTCATCTCTCGGGCTGGAATCCTCTCCGCGTGCGGCAGGGAGAGCCAGGGTCGTACTTACAGCTTTACACATGCTTCCTTTATTTATGTTTTTTCCGTTTAGACGGTGCTCCCATTTTTCCTTCATCTTTTATTTTTCCTTCAACACGAGGAGATTGACGGGCAGAGGGGAAGGCAACACCGCCAGGCCTCCGCCCTCTGTTCGTCTTCTCAGAAACATAACAAAGGTGCTTTCAGACCGAAATGAAGCAAGTCCTAGCATCCTTCCCTGTTGTCATAACAGATTTAGCAGACCCTTCTGATGTGGTTCCCAGCTTTCTCATCTCCCTCGCCTTGTCAGGGGGTTGCCATCATTTAGAAAGGTACACAGTATTTTGAAAGGATTAGATAGAGGATAAAACACAACTCAATCCTTTATAAAAGAGCGGCAGACAGAGAGGGAGGGAGAGAAATGTCAGATGTTACAGAGCAATTGGACAAGAATGACGTGCACAAAGGAGCCAGCGAACTGAGAGCGCTCGCGCTCCTGCGAGGCAAGAGGAGGGAAAGGCGGCATCTGACAAAGATTTACTCCCACAGAGGAGGCGTCTGGAGGGAAAGACCCGTAAGTGGTTTCTGACAAGGTTTAAAGCACACAGAGGAGGCCGAATCCGGAAACCGGGGGACGATCTCATCGCGTGGAGCTCTTCTTCCAGCACAGGAGGCCGACAAGGGAAATCCATCATCCGCTCGGTCTTTGCAATGGCAGAACTGAAAAGGCAAACCGTCCTGTGCGAGCAGAGCTGGACGAGCCGAGCCGGGAGCTGGGCATGGGCACACTCCGCTCCGTTCGGAGTCCCGGCTCCATAGAGACCCACGTGCCCGAGGGACCTGTGTGGCCACCCCATCATTGCAGACGGGAGCAAGCCGAAGCTCCGAGAGGGGCGGCGGCTCGCCTTTCAGCTCACAGAGAGTCAAGGCGGAAGACCTAACCCGAATCCCCCACCTCTAGGCACCGTGCACGTCGTGTTAAGCAGCCCCGCAACTCCCGACGCCCGGCCCTCCTAAAGAGTCACAGTCTCCTCTGCTCTCGCTTCTGCTCTCGCTCTCTGCCCACTAGCATTAAACCCAGAAACGTGCTCGTTCTGCTCGGAAAAACTATGTACAAAGTCAGTCATGCACATAGTCTCCACGGACAGTATCATACAAAACACTCACAAGGCTGTCAGTGGATTCCGTAAGCAGTCAGGCACCAGTGACCCCTACAACTGATTTCTCCCCAAACAGGATTTATTTGCACACATTCGTATGCACTTTCAGCATTTACTAAACATGGGGTCAGGAAGGAAAGACAAGAGGAGAATCCTCAGAATAATTAGGGGGTAATATCAAGAGCAAATGGGTTATGGCAGGTGCTACTAGGGTGGTGATTTCTCCACCAACGAAGAGCAGCATCGAGCAAGTTACTTGAGGAATCCGAGAACTGCAAATCCGGCTCTACGCGATGTGCACAGCGTCCAAGCTGCACCGGACAGTATTCCAACACACTCTTGGATAAATGGAATTATTATTTAATTTGCTTGTCCTATACTTATCACTAGGTGTGTGCATGTCTTATTTCAAAGAAAAACTGCTAAAGCAAAACTGAATTGTTCCAATTTGAAAGGTGACATCTCCATGGTGGTTTGTGCTTGGAGACCTCAGTGTGAACTCATGGTTAGGTTTATGTTTATATGCATGCAGATGGAGAGATGCAGAGATAATTACGTGTGTGTGTGTGTGTGTGTGTGTGTGTGTGTGTGTATCTCTGTGTCTGTGTCACAGTGTACAATGAAAAGGTATGGAATCACTGACACCCAGTAAACAACAAGCACACTTAAAACCCAGATCTTGTTTTCTAAATACCATTCTCCAATGAAAAAAAAAATCAAGATCCCTTGGAAAAGATGGCTGATTCTAGGGCTAAGTCAAGAATAAATAGAAGCTAAGACTAGAGTAAAGTGGGAGGGCAGGGGGTTCTAAAAGGTCCACGAGCTAACCTAAAATTTTTCTCAATGGCCAAAGATGGAATAAGTTGAATAGCAAGATACATAACCATTGTATTGCATTATAACCCCAAGAATAAAAGTGATATCTAAAAACCCATACAGATGTACTAAATGATTACAATAATAAATAAACAGCGGAGAAGGGAAAAATTGTCTTCAAAGAGAAATCCCAGTTAATAAATATCAAAGAAATGAGGGAAATAAAAAGTCACCATTAGGACATCACAACAATAATTACTGCAGACAAGACTCCCTGATGAATGCAAAAATTAGTGGGAGGAATTTGAAGGAGGACACGATATTTGCATCTTCTAAAATTTCTCCTCCAATATATTTATTAATCGCTGTGGTTTTAGCAATGTCCTCAAGTTAGCTGATACTTCTCCTTCTGATATTTCTCCTTCTGGGAAGTGGAGCTTACCGCTCTTCTTAAGTGTGGGCTGAATTATAACTTGCTTCTGACTTGTAGAGGATGGAAAGGGGAAAATAGTAACTTTCCAATGGGCAAATCTGGAAGTCTCCACCTTGACTATGTGCCAAAGGTTAATATGTTGGAAGGAGAAGGGCACGTCACCTCTACAACATCTTTTCCCCGGATCCACATAATTAAGCTAATTGTGAAAAAACATAGCATATTAATTTGCCAGGACTGCTGGAACCCATACCATAGACTGAACCAATTATAAAACAGGCATTTATGTTCTCACGTTCTGGAAGCCAGAAGTCCGAAAGGCAGGGGTGAGCAGGGCCGGTTTCTTCTGAGACCCCTCCTTGGCTGTAGATGGCTGTCTTCTCTCTCTGTCCTCGTGTGGGCATCCCCATAGTGTGTGTCTGTGTCCTGAACTCCTCTTCTTAAACAAACATCAGTCATATCGGATTAGAGCCCTCTCTAATTACCTCTCCATATGCTCTGGCTTCAAATACAGTCATATCCTAATGTGTGAAAGTTAGGTCTTCAACATCTCAATCAGAGGGTGGGGGATCACAGCTCAGATAAACACAAATAGAGAAACATTATGCAAAATACCCAACCAGCACTCTTCAAAAGTTCAAAGTCATGAAATAATAGGAAAGACTAAGGAACTTTAGCAGATAAGAAAGGACTGAGGAGATATCAAGACCAAATGCAATGTGGACTCCCAAGTGGAATGCTGGAAACAAAGCCAGTATTGGTGGGAAAACTGAGAAATCCATATAAACTCTACAATTCAGATAATACTACAAAATCAAGTGCAATTAATTAACATTATATCCTATAAAATATTAATATTGGGGGAAGCAAACTGAAAGGCACAAGGAGCCATCTGTACCATCTTCGTAATTATTTTTAAATCTAGATTTTTTCCAAAAATCCAAATATAAAAGTTACTTCTCTTCAAAAGTACCTACCTTTATTTGAGGAAAAAAATTACCCAGGAGAAAAGAAATTCATATCATGCATTTTCTTTTTAAATCTTCTCTATGTAAGAATGATTTTTTTTCTTTAATGACTTTGAGTCTTACATTTTTTGCTTTCTCAATTTGAAACCAAGTTATATATCCTTTTGATTCTCCTGATCACTGATCCCTTCATGCATTCACCTTACAGCCCTCAAGCGGTCCTGAAGCACCCACTATATACTCTGCACAGAACATGATTAGAGTATGCTCTAGTCATTGAGTACACACTGGTGGGTGTGCCATCAGGAGTGCACATGGGTGGGTAAGGAAGACAATCTGAAAACACTTTATGCTGCAATGCAGCTACAGATCTAGGGAGATAAGAACATGAGATGTCCAGCAAAAACAAGAAAATGCCTTACTCTGCCCGGAGAAAAGTGGGTTAGGGTTCTCAAGAAGAAACACAAGAATGAGGTCATGAAGGACATGAGGCAATGCTTGAAATGATTCAGTAGGGAGGAAGATTTGTGTATGTACAGATTTTTGTGAGATAATCATCAGGAACTACAAACAGTTTTGTATTATTTGGAAATAGAGATTTCGAAAGGAGGATTAGGGACAGCTGAGGATGGGTCTAAAGGCAGGCAGAGAGAGGACCGGGGTCACAGCATAGGAGGAGGAGGCTCTGCTTTAAGTCTCAGACAGCTTTCATCTGGGATGAGACCATAAGGTTGCATTTTGTAATGATCCATCTGGGAAGGCAGCATGAAGGTTGAAAGGAACAGGTTGGCCTAGAGAAAGAACAGCAGATTATAAGTCAATTTGCAAGTGTCTGGGTTAGATACCAAGAGAGAGATGGGGCCGGAGAGAACAAAATGTTCAGAGGCATTTAGCCAGTTCCCTCAACAATCATGCACCTTCAGCAGCACGTGCACTACAATTGAAATGATACAGAGAAAATTAGTATGGCCCCTTGCACAGACAACATGCAAACTAGTGAAGCATTCCATATTTTTAAAAAATTGATTGCTTACCAATTGTCAATAGGGGCAAAGGGAGAAATAAGATTGTAGGCATATTTTCAAATTTCTCTTTGAGATGTGATTAGATTTTACTGGTAGTAGTAGTGAAATCTAACACTGAATCTAACACTACTGGTAGTGGTATTCCTCCTAGTACTAATACTACAACTAGCAGCAGGAGTACTATTGCTGCTATTGCTGCTGCTGTTACTAGTTCTAGCATCACAAGTAGTCTGAAGTGCTTGCTGAGCATCAGGCCGAGCCAGCTTCCTCCGTGTGCCCTGTACTCAGAGGGGTCCTGCTCTTGGCTCAACGCTCTGCTGTCACCATCTTGAAATTCTTTGTTTTTTCCCCCAGGGGAGTTGATCTTGGCGATCATTCTCTATTCATCTGTCTCTTCAGATTTCTAGCTGGCAATTCACTCTGCGACCTCCATTCTTTGATGGATCTAAGATTTTCAGTCTGTTTGTTTTCTTGCAAGCACAGAAGTGATGACTTCCAAGGTCTTTCACACATCAGAGCTGACATCAGAGGAGGCTCGCTTCCAGGTTGCTCCATGTAGATCCCGAAGAGCCCTGTGGGGCCTCACGGAGACATCTGGGAATGCTCATCTTCACCCGACAGAGGTAGAACTGGTCCAGGTATGTCAGGCAGCATCAGACAAATGATTGTCTTCTTGGTTACTCTTCTGGGATGACTGCAGCCACTGAGGCTTCCGCATGGATGCCTTGGGACTAAGTGCTCAGGAGAAGGAGGTTGGGGCTGGGGGTCAGGAAGGTCGCGTTTCGACCCAGAGATAACTATAGGCAAGACAAGAGAAAGCTTAGGGAGGGAGGAGTGACCAAGAGTGTTAAATACTAGAGAGAGATCAGGGGATTCAGGCTTAGACAACTGTCCATGAATTTGAGCAAACCTCTTAAATTCAAGAAGTTTTATTTTACCAAAATACCCAATATAATAAATATGTTCATTTTGACGAGTGTTTGAGGAGCCATAACATCAAAATCTCCAAAGCTATAGGAAAGTGATATTGTAGCCTAACCTTGCAATAACTCATTTAGAACGCAAATCCAAAGGGGCAGCGAAGCATGATTGAGAAGCTGTCCTTTCAAGACAGGGGGACCCTAGTCTATGGTAGGTATTTGAGAGTGTAAATACAGTGACAAAGAGCACACGATTGTACGTATGCAAATAAATAGGAATTGTGTGAAATAGAATAACATTTCAACTTGACTAAGAACATGGATGGGGCGTCTGGGTAGCTCAGTTGGTTAAGTGTCCACTTGTTGATTTTGCCTCAGATCGTGATCTCAGGGTCCTAAGATCCAGCCCTGTGCTGAACTCTGCTCTCAGCGGGGTCTGCTTGAGATTCTCTCTCTCTCCTGCTCCCACTTCACCCCCACCCCAATAAATAAATAAATAAATCTTTAAATAAAAGAATGTGGATGGAAGCATTTTCAGATGAAATATGAAAAGACAAAACTAAATAAAAGATGGAGCTGAGATGAGGAGTTTTCTTGAACATCGTAGTAAAGACCT
The DNA here is from genome assembly GCA_028534135.1 of Potos flavus. Classification (NCBI taxonomy): domain Eukaryota; kingdom Metazoa; phylum Chordata; class Mammalia; order Carnivora; family Procyonidae; genus Potos; species Potos flavus. Next base: position 131,075,096 of record CM052895.1, on the reverse strand, counting down.
GCCTCTCCTTTGACGGATGAATGTGGAAGCCCATGCAGCCGCCCTGCTCTCCTTGTCGCCTCCCGCAGGTCCCCATTTTAAGGACTATCCAAAGGCAGTTGAAGGGCTTGCAAGTGGACTGAGTGCCCCATTTTGGGGCCCTATGGGAGCTCTTCACTCTCATAAGCAATTCCGGGGTTTTAACTACAGAAGTTCAAGCCACTATTAGAATGCGGTTTAAGTTCAAGCCACCATTAAGCTGGTAGTACCTGCAAGAATAAATTGCTAAGATGCCCACTGGGCAAGAAAGCAATCTGAATGCCCCAAACATCATGAGATGCTGCTGTGCCTGACACGATTCAACAGGGATTCTCAGGTCCCCTTGCGGTAAATGACTTTGGTGACGGTTCCATCATTATAAAATTATAAAGTTATTGAGCAGAGCACCTGGAGTGCGGGTTTGAAAGTATAGGCACCTCTAAATATCCATCTGGTCACCTCCTTTTGTACTTTGAAGATGCCTGCCCAGTGCAACCCACAGCAGGATTTTAGGTTCTACATCATTTAACCGATGAACCGAACTAGAGTGTTTACTTAAACCCAGACGCGACTGTTGCAAACTCATTGCCAAGTCACAGTTTATGTTGTTCTATTTGATTTAAATAATTCAAATATGACCTCCTGGCACCAGAGCAAATGAGCATGTGACGACCTCAGTGAATCGGTGTGAAATGATTTTGTGCTTTCTGCTTGTTCCCCAGCTCCCAATTCACAATCCAGTGACATTGCTCCTGTTTCGGGTTTATAGAGATGAGAAGGGGCAATTTTTTGCCCATCCTATTGTAGCAAATGAGACTGAATGTCCCTGAGAATTTAAGTTACCCCATGTCCCACTACAAGTTTGCCTGTTGTCACTGGAAAACAGTGGCTTGGTCATGAACGTTTCCCTCAGAGGACGCTTGGTCTGATGCGCCGGTCAGGGGTCAGACCGTTACAGGCTAGCCGAAAACAGCGCTTCTGGACAGTCGCTCAGCAGCTGAGAAATGTGTCTTCCCCGAGACCCGAACAAGGGAAAAATTTCTTCTTGCCTGCAGAGCGCCTTTTCCCAAAGGGCGGAGAGAGGGCTGGATAATTTCATTCCAGTAAAACGGAAGTTAGACAACTTTGTGACTCACGATTTGAGAATGCAGATTTACCTGTCTCTGGTTGTCGGGATTATTCTGTTACACACAGATTTAAAATTACATTCGATCTTCCCTTTTCCTGCAGAAAGGAAGCTGGCTACCTTGGATGTGGCTCCAAGTAAATGATGCGATTACCTCTCCAAGCCGCCCGAGGAAGGAAGGGTGTATGCGGCACAGAAGATCGCGCTGGGGGAGCAAAGTGCTCCCCAAGCAAGTAGGCTTTACACGGTGGAAGGTTCAGTGCCAAGACAGCTAGCCTGGGGACACGGCGTGGGAGCTATTCAAATCAGCCCCCGAGTTAGCAGGGGGATTCCGAAGCCGGCACACCGTCCAAACGGAGGGCTGAAGGCAGGTGGGTTTACATCGTGCCAGCAATTACAGACTGGCAGCCTAGAGCGAACCAGGGGCATTCATCAGGGCCACAGCCACTCACTTCCCGAAACAAGTTGTAATGTCTGTTTATCACAGAGCCTAATTCCCCAATGCAGGGAACAAAGGCAAATATCAAAATAGAGCAAATGTTTTTGACACTGGCAAGTGAAGCAAGGGACTAACCTCTTCTCAATCCCATCTTTGGTAAAACAAACTCTTGCCTTGGCAGCTCATTGCAGGTGTCAGTCAGACCCTTTGCATGAGCGCCGAACCGTGCCTGCGACTCGGGCCCCAGAAGAGACTGGGACATAAACGGGGTAGTGATTCCAGGTGACTTTCCCATTACAAGGGAAGCCCTGCCTCTATCTGAGCCAGACGCAGGGCACGCACTCGGGAAAGTATAATCAGTCTACAGCCTTGGATGATGTTTTGTTTTACAGTCTGTTTGTTGTTTTTTTTTTAATTAGTAGACACTGTGATATTTGCATGTGTAAGTGAGTGAAGGCTGGGGTCCTCTCTAAAAGCTTATTGTTATTTAACAAAGGGTATGGAGTATTCCTTCTTTTATTTTCTAGGGAAAATTACAATTCTGTTTTTCCTAAAATCATGTTTTGCAAATGTGGGAAATTCACATCTAGCAATTTTCCTTTAAAAATATCCCGCTCGTCCCAGTGGTGGTTACTATGGTGGGGGAGGGGGCGGGGAATCAACCTCGTTTCAGGTTCAATGGTGACGTGCAATGAAAGATGTGTGGCAGAGGCTGACCAGCCTTCGCCCTCTCTGCTCTGGACCTTATGTGCCCCAGGTAAGGCCACTTACCCACGGGAAGCACGAGGGAAGTACGGGACAGTCACCTGGAGGTAGGACGCCTGGAAAGGAACAGAGGAGTTTTGCTGAAGGTACAACAACACGGTCACTGTGGCAGAACTCGTGGTCTTGACGGTGTCTCTTTCCTCTACCACCGACTTGTAGAAAACCTTCCTAGGCAGCTGCGTATCCCCACTCCACAGCTGTAACACTCGGCCAAAGGTGGCCACGTGCAGTGATGGTCTCGCGGCCTTCCGGAAGGCTGGGGCATTGTCGGGAGCCCTGCCATCCCGACGTCCCCTCTGCTCTGCGCCGAGGCTCAAGACACCGTGCCTGGCAGAGAGCTCTCCGTCGTCTCCACCGGTATTGACCTACGGCCGTTTCCAATCCGGAGGGACCAGAGCCGCAGTGGATTTAAAGGAGTTGCAGTAACTCAAAGACGGCATTTGAATTAGAACAGAATTTCAGTCCGCCTCTCCATCTATCCACTCCTTCACATCGCATTAGGATACCGTCCTATCCCTATGATGGTCCAGTTGACCCTTCAGAGCAGTGAAGTGACCCCCTCCACTCCTGCCAGTCTGTCACTTTTGCCTTTTTCCACCCACCTTCTACTTGGGTATTTCAGGCAGCTTATGAAATTCAGAACAATAAAAGTGCCCAGGAATCACGAATTGGTGATAAAAACAGATGTGCATCCTGGACCCATGACAATTCGGGAGGAGCATCCAGCATCTCCCAGTCTCGGGTCTGTCGGAGGGCCTGGCAGGAGGGGACTCGCTCTTGTTCCGTTCCCCCAGTCGTAACACAGGACTCCAGGCATTGCAGACTGGGGATCGCGGGGTCCTGCCTGGCTTCCTTCCTGGGGGTACGGCTTGAGAGGCCAGACCCTGCCGAACTCAGGAAGGAGGAAAGGCTCAATGATCAACAAAGGCTCAGTGATCAACACAGAGCTTACTAGGTAACAAACCTAACAGTGTTGCCAGACCAGCTCGTGGATGTAGAGTCAGTCTTGCACAAAAGAAGAAAACAATGGAGCATCATTTTTCTCTCTTGGCGTGACACCTTTGTTTGGAGGAAAGAGGCCAAGAAAAAGAGAGCTGGAAGATGATGGGAGGAATAGGTCCTGTGTGGTGTGAACTGGAACCCAGGGGTAAATGGGGGAAGGAACCGAGTCATGTCATTCAGTGGGGTTACCCAAGGAGGGTTGGCGGTATTGCCCTCCCTTGACCTCAGTGCTTGGGTGTCTCTGGGGAACACGGCAGTTGCCCAGGTGAGCACACACATGCCCTCGCACCCACACCCATGGGCGGAGACCCCGTGTGACTCTGAAGGGTACAGCCCCGTGCCGGCCACCTGTCCTGTATCAACTCTCTCCTTGTCTTGTTGCCTCTCCCTAAACAAAAGTAACAAACAATGAGGACAGGACTGAGAGGCACGCTGAAGGCCACTTGTCACCCAGCCTGAGTGGCTGCCAGCGCGAATTGTGGAGCATCATTATAAGGGAATCCGTCTGCAGCCACAGCTCCTTTGATGTCTAATGAGAACGCAACAAACACGACGAGTGCAGAGAAACTCCAGATCACCGAGCGCATGTCCATCGTCTCCCCTTCTCCCGTGGGGCACTAATTCGACCTTGGGTGAATTTAAAATCAAGTTGAACCCAGTTCAACAGCAAGAAAGGTGCTCATGATGAAAAGGAGAAGATCGCTCTAGCTGGGTATCGGCAGTGTTATCAGGGCTCTTGTTTTGTTTCGTTTCATTTCGTTTTGTTTTTGGAACTTACAGCTCCTGTCCCCTGAACAGCTCTGCATTCAGAAATCATCACACTTTCCCAAGCTGATACAACTCTTAATTCTCATTAATTCCAAGACTACTTTCTTGTTTGGTAGTTAGCTTTCAAACTGTCAGGAAATTACTGTAATTGAAAGTGAACTTGAAGGATAGGGAAACGGCCAAGTGTGCTGGCAACCTGGTTCTGAGTTGTTGGGGGGATGAAAGAGGCGGGAGTGTTAAAACACAGGAGAACTCCTCTCGCTGGATCAGCAGGCAGATGCCCAAAAAACAGCAGTTGGCTAGGATGCTGGGATGATGTGAACTTTTCTGACCCGAGTTCCAACCCCAGGCAGTAGGAGGGTAGATGGCAAATGATGGCTTTTTTTTTTTTTTTTTTTTTACTGTCACCCAACCACCTTAGGAGGCGGGGCCCAGCAGAACCTCCATTCACAAGGAGGAAACTGATATTTGGTCAAACACTGTCCTAGACGATGTTGTGGGAGTGTTTTGTTTTAGTTTGTTGCTGTCGTTGTTGTTTTTCAGTTGAGATGAACATTTAAGTCAACAGACTTCGAGTAAAACAGATTATCCTCCATAATGTGGGTGAGCCTCGTCCAATAGATGAAGACCTTGATAGAGAGTAAGGTCCCCTCAGGAAGAAGGAATTCTGCCTGCAGATGCCCTTCAGACTTAAATGCAGCATTAACTCTTCCCTGGGCCTTCAACCTGCTGGCCTGCCGACGGATTACGGATTCTCTGAAATCAGGTTACTCTATCATTCTCTCTCTCTCCATAGATTGTTGATGATAGATAGATAAATAGACAGACAGACAGATAAATGGGTAGCTAGATAGATGATAGACGTACACACCTCCTACCGGCTCTGTCTCTCCAGAGAACCCCGACTGCTATAGCTCCGGCAGTGAAAGTTGACCTGAGCAGGTGCTTCGGAGATGTGTGTGTGCCTCTCAAGGCGCATGCGTGATTCTCAAAACTAAAGACCTTTATCATCACAGGTGAACATGTAGGGGTCATACAAGACGACGTTGTGGGACCATAATCTAAGTCACCATGTGTGCATGCGCGTGTGCGCGCGCACACACACACACACACACCTGCCCTGCAGATGAGTGTGGCTGAGCAGCATCAGATGGCACAGATCTCCCAACAGGAGTGTTTCAGCCCCATTAGAATGAGGTATGATAGATGCTGGATGATGGAGGGAAAGACTTATATTACAAGGAAACTTTCCCGGCTGCAAGCTACAGGATCCCATAAGACAGTCATGAATGGACATGTGCACTCATGGGAATTCCAAAGAGTGCTTGAAGAGGGACACTCTGTACAGACAGGTGTGGACTGAGCATCACTAAATCGAGAGTCTTAATATTCACAGGACTGCATCTGCACTCATCTGCTGGTCACTCTGAAATCCCTGCATAATGACGTCATTCACCGGGCCACGGCCCAGGTCTTTGCTATTCCTTCTGTGCTCTGATGTCCTTCTCCAAGTAGAGGAAGAACACCTTTTTTTTTCCCAGGCTTCATGTGTTCATGAGGACAGACATCAGAAATTCCAAATTCTACTGGCCTTTCCTGGACCTCCTCCCAGGAAAAAAATGGGCTGCAGGTAAATCAAGCTCCTTCCCCTTCTCTTTCTTTAGAAATTGGGGCACATACTCTCTCGACTCTGTCTTTTACTCCTGTCTTTCAGGAGTAACCACCCTGAGCTGTGAGCAGAGATCCTGCCATGGGCTTGATATTTCTGCCTCGTTCTGAGATTTGATGACAGTGGGACAATTGTGGCCATACACCCAAACCCTGACCTCTAGTGTCTCAATCACTCATGACGCGGACATGTCAGTGTCTTCTGCCTGATTCTTTTCTCTTCCTCAACTGGATCAAGCTTAAAAACTCAAAAGTGGAAACATCAGCTGACTTTCTCAAACCACTTCCCAGTGCACAGACCAGGAATGTTGAGAACTGGAAAGGAGGTAGATCCCCCCAGGGGTAAAAAGGCTCTTGGAGTGAGAGAAGGGGTCCTAGTCCAGGAGAGATACTAGACACTTAGAGAGCGTCCCGGTGGCTAACTATGGCTACAGTGGCCTCACCGTCCTGTGCGGGGCCCTGCACTTGGCCATGGACAGCTCTATATCACTGCTGTGCCCTTGACTCAAAAATAGTCTGTCTGTGGACAGCAGTGCCCGGCCCTCGGTCTATGAAATGATGGGTCACCGCACTGTCGAAGCGCCTGGTTATGAGGCTGCAGCCACTTTCTTCTGTAAAGCCATCATTACGTAAAAAAGATGAACTACTTCTAAACGGGAAGGCGCTGGAGCAGGAAGTTGGCCAGCACGCCTGGACCAGAAATGCAGGTAAGCGTGATGTGGACTTGGATCATCGGAGACTTGGGAGAGCAGAACAGCTGGGCTTTTTAAAAGGCAAGATGCAGAGCTACAGAGCGATGGTCAGTTTCTCTCTTAAACTGTCCCGTGCCAGGCTGGGTGTTATGGGCTGAATCGTGAACCCCCAAAGTCCTATGTTGAAGTCCTAACCCCCGCTGCAACTGTATTTGGCAATAAGACCTTTCAGGAGGGCTTCCCTGAGGTTAACTGAGGTCATAAGGATGGGGCCCTAAAACATTAGGACTGGTGCCCTTAGAGGAAGACAGAGACACCCCAAGGACATGTGCACACAGGGAAGAGAAGGACAGAACGGCCACACGAAGGCTCAAAGGGAGGGTAGCTGTCTGCAAGCCGCGGAGAGAGGCCTCAAGGGCAATCACACCTGTTGACACCTTGATCTTGATGTCCACTCTGGAGCTGTGAGAAATAAGTTCCTGTTATCTAGGCTGCCCCGTCTGTGGTATTTTGTATGGCAGCCGAAACTGACTGATACGCCCCGGTAACTGTTCCTGATTCCATTCCGCGGGGAAGGCCATCGTGGGGACTGTGCCTGGGTTAACATTGCACTAGCATGAGTCGATGATGAGCTCGAGCCATCTGTTTCGCTTGTGTGTATATGCACAATGACACATGATCACACACACACACCACACAACCGTGTCTGCACAGCCACGCACGCACAATCACACACATTAAGAGTGTTGAGTGTCACAGCGATGTATTCAAGTATTCAAGTATTCAAGTATCAGGCTGATGGTCCTTGATGAAGATCTTTCTCTGCTATTTCGGGCACACAGACACCAATTCCTACACTGGGTGAAAGACAGTAGTTTTTTCTAGAAAATCCTTGAGTTCCTGGGCCATGCTCATGCTCATGTTTCTGTTCCTGTGCTTCTGCTCAACCCATATCTCTACATGCTGCTTTGATTCCCAAATGAGACTAACACTTTCAGTTATTTGTTAAAGAGAAATGAGTCCAAACCTTTCACTATGTCATAAATTTCTGTGATTTACGGAACTAAGGAAGGAGTCATCTGGCAGAATGCATGGCCCTGTTCCATGTGACCTCATCTTCCCCTGTCCTGTTCCTGGATAAATAGCTATTGTTTCTTTCATAGTATGCGGAACATTTCTATCCATAACTGGACCTTTTCAGGTAATTCTATCTATCCCATTTACTCATTACTGTATTTTTCCCAAAAGTGTAATTTCATTTCTTTCTTTCTTTTTTTATTGTTATGTTAGTCACCATACAATACATCATTAGTTTTTGATGTAGCGTTCCAAGATTCGCTGAAAGTCCGTATGCCTAAAACTTCTCCCATGTTGCTGGATGTCATTAAACTTTCTTGAAATATGTATTCATTCAACTATTAACTGATATTGTTTAACTTTTTGAAATGATCATCATATTTTCAGGTTCCAACCCTTCACATGGATGACATTACATACATCTGTCAATTCTCAAGTCTTTAAAAGACCACACAAAAACCCTGTGAATTAGGCAAAACTGAGTTTATCAGGGTTCGTGTGATAAAGGAGAATAGCCCTTGGCAAAGTCTTAATAATTTCCTCTAAGGCAGAGGTCAGCAGAGAAGATTATTGGGTTTTCACTTTTGGACTTAGGTGATTTAGGATGGCTTTCTCTTTGCAGAGAAGTGATCGGGATTGGGCAAACTTCATGACAACATATGTTAGGGTTGACAGACAAGATGAGGACTGTAAAGTAAGTCTTGATAAATATACTACTGTTTGATAAGTGAGCTTTTTGCCCAAGTGAACTAGACAATCTGTTACCATGAAATGAGAGCTATTTGGCTTGACATGAAATGTACTTACCCAGAAAAATGAGTTTGTAAGAATTTTCTGAAATATATAGTGAAGTTATTTATTGGTAGAAGGTTTACCTTCTTGGAAACAATTTTCTGAAGCACATAGTTCAGCCATATTGGCACAAATGGCCTCAGGTCTCACTCCCTGGAGGTTAGCTATGTGAACACACACGGTCTCAGCGTTTCTCTGTGACTCCCTTGCCCACGGCTGTGGCCTGGTGTCCGCCATGACTACCCATCTCCGCAGCCACAATCTCAAAGCTCTCCTCAGCTCAACAACCCCATCCTCTAGCAAGTCCGATGTTGGTCTGTCTCTTGTAATTCCAGTGCTTTCAAGGAGCCCACGCACCAACCATGTGCTGTCATGTTCGTTGACCTGTTCGATGTTTTCTCTTTTCTCTATCTGCCTCATCATCGAGCTCTCTTCTGGTTTTACTTCCATCTCTGCCCGACTCAGAACCTATGACTCACCCCTTCCGTGGCATCAGCACCAACGACAAATATTTCCTTACTCTCTTGTCTTCAGCCAGAAATATGAGATCAACCCGCAGGTTGCCAGCAACTTTGTCTACAGCTCTGTCTCTTTTCACTCATTTTTTCCCCTCATTTCCCTTAAGGAGTCTTCTTGACAATTTTCCTAATCACTCCATCCAATATAAATTGAATAACACAAATTCACTGTATCTGTTTGTGAATTTGGTTAGATCTGTATTTCATGCAAAACAGTAAGTTCTTTTTCACCTACTGTCTTTCCCCCTAAAAAAATTATCATCATCCCTTTGGGGAGCGATTTTGTTCCTGTTGAGAATAGACACTCTGTGGCCCTTCATGGCGGCAGAGCCCTGAAGGAGGAAATCACACCACAGCCATAACTAGAACACGGAATATTTACTCTTTCTCTCTTACAAGCACTCAGTGTTCCTAAATGATGCTTTCACTAATTTCTGGTCTGGAGAAGGACTAACGCACGTGTGCTGCCCCCAGCTAATCCAGGTGTCAGAGAAAGTAGAAGTTATCCAGAGAGAAGGCCCTCAAGGTCCATCTGCTCCACTGATCACCTTCTCCCCTTGTCTTTTTGCTTCCTTTCTCTGAATAAATGTTACTTCACCTTCTCCTCCAAAATTAATACCTCCAGCTATGTTCTGAATCTCATGTCTTTTGTCAATTCTAAGATCTTAAGCTCTCTGTGAATAACTTCATCTTCTGTTCCATCATTCTATCTTCTTATAAGCAAACATTCACATGCAAAAAAAAAATTAAGTGTGCAACATATTATGAAGTTCTGAGGTATTAGATTTCTTAAATATGACTTTGTCTGGTCTTCTGCTTTCTACCATCTCTGCACCAAATGTGCTGGTCATTCCAGAAATGTGGGCACTTCCGAATTCTCCCTCTGTCAAGATCATCCATCTCTCTGTCAGTCTGGAATGTTCTCCCAGACCACTCCCAAACTACTCCAAGAAGTTAGGACATGTGTCCTCAACTTCCCTCATCAATCCGCCTTTCCCCACCTGACCCTCTGTGTTGACCACACCATTGAACTTTGGGAATCTACCACCATAACACTTACACTACCTTATGAATGTACTGTCCCCTAAATGTGATCCTGCTAGATGTGTACACCGTTGGTACAAGAATTACATTATTTGGTCTGAAGTCTCCAATGCTTCCACCAACCCCAAGAATAATGCACTGTCACACATGTCTACTGACTGGTAGAAGAGAGGGGTGATTGATGAATGATGAATGATGAATGATGAATTGATGAAAACACAAATTGCTGGGTGGAAGAAAAAAGATAAGAATTTGAAAAAATAACCTGCCGATACAACAGCTTGACTAAGTAACTGTGAAATGCTAACCACATCAAATGAATTCTATGCTTCCAAAGATAAGCTAAAAGCTTCCACAGGAGGACTTGCCACTTAGGGTTCCGGGATGCATCTATCTGTCTTATGCAAGTTGACTACCCACCTCTCCAGGACAGAGTGTTCTTGATGATGAGCCTCCAAACTCAGGACTTGGCCTCTGGAATCATTTAAACGAATTCTTCCTGATGTTAAAAATGTGTTTCTTTAATAATATTGAAGGAAGTAGCAGCACTGCGAACTCTAAGGCAGTTCTATTTGGCAGCTACCGAGTGCATCCCACATGACCGCCTTCATGGAAAAAGTACAGCTCAACATTTTGGGTGGGGGAAAAGGAGGAAGGTGGCAAAATCATCAGTCTTTTCCCCACTACTGCTATGTTGCCATGACTTTCTATTAGAAGCCCGTAATAGCTTCATATAATAAGAGCTAGAAAGGGTCTTTGAGATCAATTATATTTCCAAAGAGAAAAACACCTACCAAAGGATAACGTGTCTTTGACCAAAATATTTAGCAAATATTCTATTAAGTTCGAGCAAAACTTCCCATTTTAATGGAGTTTAAACATTGTAGGATGGATTTTCTTTGGTACTTTTTTTTTTTAATTGACATGAAGGCAGTCTTTGCTCATCCTTTGTTGCTTTTCTTTTTTAATAATTGGAAAGTGCCCAAGGACCATCATTAAATATTAAAAGGTGAGGGGAACCATATGGTCACCACTGAGGGATTTCAAGATCGTGATGGTGCTCCATCTGCATCAGTAACAATTTAGTCATTACATCAAGGACATGGAGCGATTCAGAAGTGGACTTGTGTGGGAGGAAGCGCGAGTCTGAGGTGGCATAATGCCATGCACGCTATGCTCTGATCACCTTCTCTCAGTGGAGCGCCCTTGGACCCAGCTAAATAAGTCAGAAACTCACCCACTAATGCAATTTTTTTCTTTTTGAAAAGAGAGTCTCTATTTACACAATCATATCATCTTTTCTTCAAAACAGACATTAAGAAAGTATTTGCTTCTTAAACACCGGGAACATCCTATTTGAACATCATACGGCAGTTGCACGAAACTCTCTTGCCCATTGAGTTGGGCATTTCTGGATTTCATTTCTACTGTAAACTACATTTCCAAGCAACTATTCCCTGAATTAAGGGAATTACACATCAGGAATGCATAGAAGACTTCTGCTGTTGATGTCCACCTCTTCCATATGTTGTCCCTATTGCCTCTTTCCTAACTTCAGCTAAAATCTCATTGAATTGTACTGTGGAAATGCACCAAAAGGTCATAATTTTAACAAATAAGTCCTACAAATGTTGGTAATGATAATAGTAAGTTGCTTTTTAGGAGTTTCACTACTGTGTATGCCTATCTCCCTATACTTATATTTTTCTAAGTATCTATTTTACCTCCAAATATGCTATGAAATGGTTCAGTACTCCTCACTTTATAAATGAAGTGTTGTAGCTCAGATTTTTTTAATTCAACTAACCAACATATAGTACATCATTAGTTTTAGATGTAGAGTTCAGTAATTCATCAGTGATGTATAACACCCAGTGCTCATCACATCACATGCCCTCCTTAATGCTCATCACCCAATTACCCCATTTCCCCATCCACCTTCCCTCTAGCAACTCTCAGTTTGTTTCCTAGAGTTAAGAGTCTCTTATGGTTTGTCTCCCTCTCTGACGACTTCCCATTCAGTTTTTCCTCCCTTCCCCAATGGTCCTTTGCAATGTTTCTTATATTTCCCACACGAGTGAAACCATACTTTTTCTCTGACTTATTTCACTCAGCATAATACCCTTCAGTTCCATCCACGTCAATGTAATGGTATTTATCTTTTCTGATGGCTTAGTAATATTCCATTGTGTGTGTGTGTGTGTGTGTGTGTGTGTGTGTGTGTGTGTGTATATATATATATATATATGCTTTATTTTCTTTTTCTATTTGTCTGTTGATGGACATCTCATCTCTTTCCATAATTTTGCTATTGTGGACATCACTGCTATAAACATTGGGGTGCAGGTACCCCTTCAGGTCATTATGTCTGTATCTTTGGGGGTAAATACCTAGTAGTGTGATTGAAGGGTCGTAGGGTAGCTCTATTTTTAACTTCTTGAGGAATCTCCATACTGTTTTCCAGAGTGGCTATACCAGCTTACATTACCACCAACAGTGTAAGAGGGTTCCCCTTTCTCCACATCCTCTCCAACATTTGTTGTTTCCTGGCTTGTTAATTTTAACCTTTCTGACTGGTGTGAGGTGGTATCTCACTGTGGTTTTGACTTGTATTTCCAAGATGCCAAGGGGTGTGGAGCATTTTTTCATGTGTCTGTTGGCCAAACATACAAATGTATGTCTTCTTTGGAAAATTTCTCTTCATGTCTTCTGCTCATTTATTAACTGGATTCTTTGTTCTCTGGGCATTGAGTCTGATAAATTCTTTTTATAGATCTTAGATACTAGCCCTTTATCCAATAGGTCATTTGCAAATAGTTTCTGCCATTCCGTAGGTTGCCTTTTAGTTTTGTTGACCCTTTACTTTGCTGTGCAGAAGATTTTTATCTTGATGAAGTCCCAAGAGTTCATTTTTGCTTTCGTTTTTCTTACCCTTGGAGATGTGTTTAGCAAGACGTTGCTGTGGCCGGGGTCAAAGAGGTTGCTGCATATGTTCTTTTCCAGGATTTTGATGGATTCCTGTTTCACATTTAGGTCTTTCATCCATTTCGAATCTTTCTTTGTGTATGGTGTAAGAAAATGGTCCAATTTCATTCTTCTCCATGTGGCTGTCCACTTTTCCCAGCACCATTTATTGAAAAGACTGTCCTTTTTCCATTGGATTTTCTTTCCTGCTTTGTAGAAGATTACCGTAGAGTAGGGGGTCCATTTCTGGGTTCTCTATTCTGTTCCATTGATCTATGTGTCTGTTTTTGTGCCAATATCGTACCATCTTGATGATTACAGTTTTATAATACAGCATGAAGTCCAGCATTGTGATGCCACCAGCTTTGGTTTTCTTTTCCAATATCCCTCTGGCTATTTGGGGTCTTTTCCAAAAGATTCTACCCCAAAATTGCCAGGACTCAAAGGAATTCAGCAACGTGGCAGGATACAAAATCAATGCACAGAAATCAGTTGCATTTCTATAATCTAACAATGAGACAGAAGAAAGAGAAATTAGGGAATCTATCCCATTTACAATTGCATCCAAAAGCATAAGATACCTAGGAATAAACCAAACCAAAGAGATATAGGATCTGTACTCTAAAAACTACAGAACATTTATGAAAGAAATTGAGGAAGACAAAATGAAATGGAAAAATTTTCCATGTTCATGGATTGGAAGAATAAATATTGTTAAAATGTCTATGCTTCCCAAAGCAATCTACTCATTCAATGCAATCCTTATCAAAATACCATTGGTATGTTTCACAGATCTGGAACAAATAATCCTAAAATTTGTATGGAACCAGAAAAGTCCCCAAAAATTCACTTTAAGTAATTTATGTAAATATTCATTAGCATGCCAATGAATGATAGTTTTGATTTCCCTTCTTAGTCAAATCCATTACATGCTCTCCAGTTTTTATGAAAATAAAATGTATTTTATAATTGAAACTTCTTAGAGATTATCCCATCAAACTTATCAGAAACAAAAGTATGTATGCAGATTCAAATCTTTATTTTTATATTGTCGGTGATAATTAGGCCCTAAGAAACAAAATATTACAAGTGATATTAGTGCACAATTGTTCAAAACACCAAAATATATTTAATGCTTTTTTAAGTTTTAAGAATAAAAAAGTAAAATTTTATCAGAGATGCAGCTCTTAATGAGAAAAATCATCAATCTTTTCTATACATTTAGTGGAGAAATTTCTGTACTGCCCTGTGTAATCAGAATGATAGCTTTCATGGCATTTTACTTTTGGTGAGCTGACAGAATACAGTAAACGTGTTTAGAATGAATTGGGGATTGGCTACAGCTGAAAAGAATATTTTATGACTTCATACAAGATATTTTCATGCCTAACAGAATAACACATACCAAATATGAAAAAAAATCACATAACTTTTTCCCATAAAGTTAATCCAAAGGATCTTTAAAACTTTGACATTCCTAGAAAAATTTCCAGCACTCTTTTTGCTTTGCTCTCATGGGAGTCTCCCTTAGACCTGTGCTTTCTTTAGCCACAGTTGAGAGCTGGGAACAACAAGCACGAAGTGAGAGTTGCTGTGTCTCCACCATCCTATCACCCATAATCTGCAATCGGACCGTCCCAACGAGACACCACAGTAACTGGAGCACATAGCGGGTCACTGTCTCATTTAACTTGGAAAGGAAATTCAAACGCTGTGAAATTGCTATGTGGAGATGCTCTGACCGAAGATACTGAAAACTTGGGTTTTTTACACCTGGCTGGGGGGAGCAATACTGAGCTTTGAGATTTGGGATGGGGCGGACAAATGTTTTCCTTTTGTAACATGGATAAATGGCGACTGAGAGTTCTGGCCTGTCCTACCACAGATCAGTTTTGGGAATGAGTGGGTAAGGAAGAAGAAGATTTGGAAAGCTCACTCTGAAATGATGCATGCCCTCACAGTGCTAGAAAACGCCCCGTACACCTCCAGACAAAGCATCTGAGAAGTTGAAGATAATGCCCTGAACTAACGCACAAGTGTCAGGAAAATGTCTACCTTGCCATGACTGCCTTTTCCCCGTTGATCCTGTATGTCGCGGAAAGACAATATTCGGTCAACAATTATTAAAGTAATCCATGAATCAGCATGCAAATGAAGAAGTGAATGAGTGAAGAGAATGGGTCATGGGGGGCTGGTACAACAGGGACGAGTGAAAGTCTACACAGCCTGGAGCTCCTATCCACTGAAACTCCCTGAGATAGCACTGCATAAGTGAGGTTGTCCTAGAAAGATGGGACCCCCGCTGGAGCCCCAGAAAACATGGCTATTGCCATCAATCATGACACCCTAGAAGGGAATGTTTGCTGAATGCATGGCATAGTTGGAATAGCTATGAACAGTCAGAGTTAAATAACTGCAGATCAGTTTTCGACATGAAATGAAAATTTTAAACGCAGCTAGAGAAACATTAATTAGGGGTGTCTGGGTGGCTAAGCTGGTTGATCTCAGCTCAGGTCTTGATCTCAGGGGAACGAGTTCAAGCCCTGTGTTGGCTTCCACAAACCCTAATCTTGGGGGGCCTACCTGGCTTAGTCTGTAGATCTTGCAACTCTTGATCTTGGCATTGTAAGTTCAAGCCCCATGTTGGGCGTAGAGATTACATAAAAAATAAAATCTTTAAAGAAAAGATCTTATTGCCGCTATCTTTGGGAAATCTTTTTCTAACAGCAACTTGGAATATTCAGTTTGAAATAAATTCCATTCTCTGTTAAGTTTTTTGAAGGAACATACAGCTGTCACTGTATTCAGAATACCAAGAATATTTCATATCGTTTCTTTTTTGCTTAAAATTTAAAAAAAAGTAGGCCAAAGCTTTCCCCCACAATTTCTATACAAGTCTTGCTATGAAATGACAGCTAGATCGTGCTGAATTCAATCAATGGCTAGTCAGCTTGAAAATCCAAAACCTCGCATCCCGTGAAATGAGAATGATATTCTTTCAGAGAAATCTCATCTTTCATAGGTGCATGCAAACATATACATTGAACCTGTTGGAAAATATTAGGCAAAAAATATATGTATGTTTAATCTGTATAGTTTAGTTAGAGACTACTCAGGATGTGAATGTTATTTTGTGATAGCTAGAAAGTTACTACTCTAGTTTATGAAATAATTTAAATATTACCCAATGGGAAAGGAGGTCTCTTTTCAATTTTTATACATTTCTGCCTTCCGGAAGCTTCTTTATTACAAGATACCACTTTCCTATATGCTATATCCTGGTAATGTGCCTTTTTTTTCTTTAAATATTTTATTTATTATTTATTTACTTTACTTTAGAGAGAGAGAAAGGGGAGTAGAGGGAGAGGGGCAAGCAGACTCCACGCCGAGCTCAGAGCCTGACATGGGGCTCGATCCCAAGACCTTGAGATCATGACCTAAGCTGAAACCGAAAGTCAGATGCTTAACCAACTGAGCTACCAGGTGCCCCGTAATGTGTCTTTTGAGTGTTCCCCCTCTTTTTGAGGTGGCAGTTTTTGTATCAGAGTCACAGAAGTGAGCACATTGAATGGTTCTAGTGATTTCCCTCTTCTTCCTCCCTGACCGGGCCAGCCCATTCCCCCTCCTTCACCCCATCTCTTCCAATGACTATGACTAAGTCATCAGACCTCAGTTTAGGTGACACCTCCTCTGAGAAGCCTTCCTTAGACCTTTATGGAAAGGATACAACTAGGGAAAAAAATACTCTTCAAATCACTCAGTCCTTATCCTGACCCAGCCTGGCGTTCCAACTTCCTGCTCACTGTCCCTGCCGTTCACCGGCCCGGAAGTGCTGGTAAAGCCGGGGCTGCACCCGTCCCGCCCACTTCTGTACCCCAGCAGCGCGGCAACGCTAGGCACGAAGCGGGCTCCCAATCAATATTTGCTTAATGAACAAATCTGCCTCATTATCTTACTCTCTCATTATGCTAGCATGCAGTGTTGCTTAAGAAACGTTATTGAGTTTGATTGCACACAAAATGCTGGTGATTGTCACTCCTGGGAACATGGAGTTAGTGTACTTTTTTCTATTCCTCTCACAAAGTACAATGAAAGGCCCTGGGTTATTTGATATGAGATAAACATAAGAGGACCGCGAAAGGTGGGGGGAAAATAAACACACATTTCAAAGAAGAGAATATCCAGGTGACAAGTAGGCATATGAAAAGGAACTCGACATCATTAGTCATTAAGTAAATGCAAATCAAAACCCATACTGATAGCAGTACATAAATATCAGAATAAGAAACACACACAAAAAATATTGGTAGCACAAAATACAGAAGAGAATAGCACTCTTACATTTAATCACTCATACATTGCTTGTGGGAATGCAAAACAGCACAGCGAATCTGGAAAGGGGTTTGGTGCCTTCTTTACAAAAGTACACATGAAATCACCGTGTGACCCAGCAATGGCACTCTTAAGCACTTATTCCAGAAAAACGAAGGCATGGCCAGACAAAAATATGTACACACATTGCGATGCCAGATTCACTCAGAATAGACAAGAATTGGCAACAACTCAGAGGTCCTTCGCCAGGTGATTGGTTAAAGGGGCAGAGCATGCCTTGCTGTGAAAAGCTTCTTGACCTAAAAAGGATGAACTGCCGATCCCCTCAATAATTCATGGGGGGAAATCCCAAGTTGTTCAGTGGGGGAAACACAAAATCCCAAAAAGTATGATTCCATTTATGTAATGTTCTTAAATTGGTGAAATTATAAAGAGCAGTTTAGTACTTGGTGAGGAGGAGGTGGATAGGCAGGGAAGTAAGTGGGCTAAGGAAGCCCAGCAAGAGGGACCTTGTTCGGAGGAGATTTCCTGTATCAACGTCAGTACCGGCTTGTGATCCCATCCTCCAGGTTTGTTGGCTGTCATCTTTGGGCAGCTTGATAAATGGTACGTGGGATCTCTCTGTGTTTGTTCTTACAACTGCATGGGACGTGGCAATGATCTTAAGGTACAGTAATTTAATTTTTTTCCTTGTGTTTTTTTTAATTTAATTTTATTTTTTCAGTGTTCCAAGATTCATTGTTCATGCACCACACCCAGTGCTCCATGCAATCCGTGCCCTCCTCAATCCCCACCACCAGGCTCGCCCAACCCCCCACCCCTTCCCCTCCAAAACCCTCAGTCTGTTTCTCAGTAATTTAATTTTTAAAAAGTGATGGCTAATTTATTGCTCTATAGAAGATAACCAGCTATACTCTGGTTTTAGTTTTTCATTGAATTGCTTTCAATAATCAAGGAATATTTCCAAATCCCATTTACCTCCCTCAGATTTTACGAGTCCCTTAATTAGGACGAGTATTCTTGGTAAAATTAAGTTCATAAAATTACCTGGATATATCCAACTCTGACAATTGTCCTTATGGGCTGAAATAGCTCAGGCAATTTCTATAATAAGCAAGAAATAATTGTATATTTTAAAGTGTGTGCATATCTAGGTGGATTGAATTAATGGATATTTGATAACCTTGTTTGGACAACCTACATCGATTACAGCGCACACTCTTACTACCTATATGGCCACTAATATGCTTGTGTCTGTATTTTAGTTGTCAGAGCCCTATGTGCCCTACCGAGAAGAATTTCCATATCTCACTTTGACGCACTTGACCCTACCCTTCAGTTTCAAAGGTCTGAGAATCCTGCAGCTCGCGGAGCTCAGAGTGGAGAGCGGTGAGAGGGGGTTTCTCCTGCATGCCATTAGTTCAGCCCACGCTGCTCCCATGCTGCTGCGGAAGCTGCTCCCACGGGGGCCAGTGGATGGGCTCTGTGCCGCCATGCCGCCCTGCGGGAGAAGCTCCCTGGACTCCCGCGGTGCACGCGGACCTTGCTCAGCACTGTCTCCCCTAGGCTCACTGCTCACTGCAGGGCCGAGTCCTGAGGCATCTCGGCCACACTTCCTCGCAGCCATATGCTGTCGCGTGCTCTCGGTTTAACCAGTTTTGTCATCCCATTTACACAAGGTATGTTTATCCCAGAGACAACCCTCCATCCCAAACTCCATCTAACTCACAGCTTTCCTGATTCATCACAAAAACCTCCCTGAAAGAGAATCTTGTGTAATGAATGTTGGTGCCTGGACTCCTTGCACAACCTGGTGTTCTTACCCAAGTGTGTAACACCAAAGGCTCCACACCTCAGGAAGAAGATATGTTGACATGCCACCCAATATCCAATAGAAGAAAGGGGACACTGCCAGAGCTGGACACAGGCAGGTAATTTAACACACTTAACTTTGCCAAGCATGCTAGTCCTAATATGGGACTCATAAAATCTCAGGAAGGTGAACTGAGCTTAAAAATACTCCTTGATTCGGGCGCCTGAGTGGCTCAGTGGGTTAAGCCTCTTCCTTCCGCTCAGGTCATGATCTCAGGGTCATGGGATCGAACCCCGCATCGGGCTCTCTGCTCAGCAGGGAGCCTGCTTCCCTCTCTCTCTGCCTGCCTCTTGGCCTACTTGTGATCTCTTTCTCTCTCTCTCTTTCAAATAAATAAATAAAATCTAAAAAAAAAAAAAAAAAAAAAAAAAACTCCTTGATTCACCGTACTATATTCCTGCTCCTAAGGGATATCATTGATGAGTTTTTGCAAAATTCAGGAGACCAGTTTAAAGTGATGTAAGCATCCACATTCAAAAGGATAAATTATTGCTTTAAGAGGCAGTAGGGAGACCAGCAACCAAAATGCTGGAGTGAGGAGCACAGCAGACTTACTCTGCAACAAATAACCATTTAACTGGAGGGAATTATAAAAATGAATCATTTAAGGTCTTCAGAAATTATTCTAAATGCATAGAGCAAATGAAGAACAGTTCATTTGAGAAAATCTATTAAATCTCAGTAAAGCAGTAAAAATCTGTGACATTTAAGCAGCAACCCTCTCCCTGCCCTGCCGTCCTGTCCCTAACTTCTTTCCTATGGAAATGACCTTGGTATCTACTCTGGAGGATGGTGTGTCCAAGGTGGGGCTTCCTCTCTAACAAATACAGTCAAGAACCACAATTTCACCCCAGAAAGAAGAGATGTTATAGTTTCTCATCTGTCCCCGATCAGTGTTGCAGAAGACAGTCAGGGCTGAGAGTTCTGGGGCTCCTTCCTCCAAATAGCCCACATTCAGAGGGCAGAAACTCCAAACCCTGTGTGACGGGTTGGGTTCCTGGGCTCCAATCATGCCCGGCCCAGCTGGCTGGTAAAGTAGATGTTCCACACCAGGAAAGACAATGGAAAGGACGGGGGTCCCAGCCCACATAGCACCCTCCTCATGGAGCCGTGTGAAACTCCAGGAAATGTGGTCCCGCCTCAGCTCCAGTGCAGGGCTGCCGAGGTTTTGTTGGCAGGAAAGGCAGCCATGATGATTATAAACGCAGTTCTGCTTGAAGGGGGTGACTGTTTGCAAAGAGGTAGGGAGAACTCCATGCCTAAGGACATCTCTGAAAACAATGTGCCATCTTGGAGGAAAGCAATTAAGAGGAGGCTGGTAGCATCCCAACGTAAGTCCATCCTTCTAAACAACCCAGTTCAGGTTTCATTGATTTTTCTCTATTGCTTTTCTAATCTCTATTTCATATATTTCCTCTGTAACCTTTATTATTTCCTTCTTTCTGCTTGCTTTCGGTTTGGTTTGCTCTACTTTTTTTTTTTTTTTTTTTTAGTTTTTTAAGGTGGAAGGTTAGGTTATTGATTTGAGACATTTCTTCTTTTCTAATGTGTGCATTTGTGCTATAAATTCCCCTTATCTCCTTGCTAATGCATTCAAGCCTGTGACCTTCTCAGAAAGTCATCCTTCAGTGTTGACAGAATCTCTGCAGATTTTGTCACTGCACAAACTTTGCCTTGTGGAGGAATTGACTTGGCCTTCCTGGAGATGAAAGCTAGAATTTGTGTCATTCTCTATCATGCCTTCAGGATGACATGATGGCAATTAGTGTATTTTAAAGATGGATGTGTAATAAGACCATCAGTCCTATCCCGTGGTGTGTAAAGCTGTATTTAATCAGGAATAAGGGGGGCAAAGGTACCTTCAGAACAAACATAGGATGTATGAATTTCTTGTAATCAAGCACACACTTCAGTTCAATGCAATGAGTTCCCTTCAGATTTTCCAAGAGTTTTAGAACTTTTCTGAGTACAAAGGAGTGCTTTTTATGAAAATACAAATATATAACTACATGCATATTCACTTGGAACATGATAAATATACATTCACAGTGAAACCAAGAGCCACTCAAAAAACTGGGAAAGAAACGTCTGACTCATGTCAATAGTCTTGATCATAATTTCTTAATTTGGATTTAGTTTTAAAAATTTTAGAGGGCAAGTAATAAACTGATGAGATTTGCTTACAGTAAATAACAAATGTGCTTCCCCCTTGGTGGTATATACAGAAATTCATATTTCTTAATATCTGTCTGAAAAGACAAGACCCTACTTAGAAAATTCTTTGAGAAGAATGAAAACAAAAACACAACATACTAAAATTTATGGAATATGCTAAAGCAGTGCCTAGAGGGAAACTTCCAGCTGTAAATATTATTATTAAAAAAGAAACATATCAAATAAATAATTTAAACTTCTAACTTTAAGAAAGTAAACAAAGAATAACAAAACAAATCTAAAACAAGGATAAATAAGGGAGTAATAAAGATTCAAACAGAAATAAATGAAATAGAGAATACAAAACAACAAAAAAAATCAATGAAAGCAAAATTTGTTTCTTTGAAAAGATCAGGAAAGTAGGCAAACATTAACTATACTGACCAAGAAAATGAGAAGACTCAAATAACAAAAATCAGGAATGGAAGAGGAGACATCACTACTGACCTTATAGAAATCAAAATGACTGGAATGCAATACTATAAAGTACACCAATACATTCGACAACATTGGCAAAATGGTTGAGAAATGAGATGAAGGGAAGCCCATGACTTAGAACTCTGTCATCCCCCAGCTCTGAGGAATGCTTTCCTGTGCAGAGGGACACTGTCCAGGAAGTGCAGGCGCCACTATAGTGCGAGACCCTCACTTGAGTCTGAGGGAAGTTGCGATTCCAAAGTCCAGATGCATTGACTACTATCAATGCTCTGCTAAATAAGCTATACTTCAGCTACCTTAACATAATTATTGTTTATATTTAGCAACCAAACAAAAACACACTAAAATTAATCAGATGCTCAAATGCACTAAAAATATGCTTTCATGTATTCAAATCACATGTAAACATTGCTGATGTCACCTTTTGTTTCACTTTTAATCCGTATTTTTCTTTTTCCCTAGTATAATAACAGACATCTGTTAAGTAATGTAGTCCATCTACACTGATTGCCGTATACCAATTTATATTACGTAAATATACAGGTTTAAAAACAATTCTTCTTAATTATAAGGAAGAAAGTAGATCAGGTGCCCCAGGGAGTGCACTGTCCCCAGGTCTGGTTGAATTCACATCTACCGTAACATGACAGGGTTTCCTTACACTCATCTTTATCTTTTTTTCCCCCCTTTCATTTGTAAACTGTACTTGTTACCTATGTACTCCAACATTATGACAGAATTTGTGAAAAGAAAAACATATGCATATATATGTAAATTTTACATAAACTATTTTAAATATATGAAAATATTTTAAACAGAGAGGTGGTTTTGGAAATCATGTGTCCAAGTGCATGTTTACTCAAAGGCCTCATTTAATAGAAAGTGAAAGGAAGTAACCGTTGTCATGGATGATGCATAGAAGGACACCTACTAGGGGTCTAGAGACAGGGACTCTACTGTCCACTCTGTGTTGACACTGTTGAGCTGCAGTTAACTCTGGGACATCCATTGCCCCGGAGATCCTGTCCAGTCTAAACTCCTGTAGTCACCACTTCAATCTGAAAACCAACGGGCTCTTTTTAAGTTTAAAGTGATATTATCTTACTTTTCAAGTAAAGTAATATTAACTTGGGGTGGCAGGGTGGCTCAGTGAGTTTAGCATCTGACTCTTGATTTTGGCTCAGGTCATGATCAGGGTTCTGAAAATAAGCCCCATGGTGGATGCTATGCTCAGTGGGGAGTCTCTCTCTCCTTCTCCCTCCTCGATCCCTCCCCCTGCTCTTTCTCTCTCTCTAAAATAAGTAAATATATCTTTAAAATAATATTAACAGAACTTGTCACCGAAGATTGAAAATTCCAGTGTTTTCAAAAATTGCTACCTAATATGATATATATTTTCACTTTGAAGAATTCCAATATATGCAACTTATACATTTATTATTTTTTAACTTTTTATTTTACTTCCAGCTAGTTAACATACAATGTAATATTAGTTTCAGGTGTACAATTTAGTGAGTCAGCACTTCCATACAATTCCCAATGCTCATCACAAGTGCACTCCTTAATCCCCATCACCTATTTCACCCAATTTAAATTATATTTATAATTGAAAACACACTAGAATCAGAATAACTAGAAGATGTGGCAATTCATAGTAACTTAATGTTGATACAGATGATTGCTCATTCCCCCTTTTAATTATTGACAAGGCATGTTTGCATGTTAAATCTAAAAATATATTTTTAAGGTATTGACACCAGTGAACTTTAATGGTAACCAACTTAATGGCGTGCTTTTGAAAAGTCTAAATGAATTTTAAAAAAAAATTGTAATGGTTTCTACCCAGGCTTCATTACATCTCCAATGATACAGTAAAGGAGGTCCATATTTGAAGCTGGATAGTTTTAAGTTTGGACTTGTGATCTGCCCCTCACTAGCTACTAGATGTTAGGCAAGTTGTTAACAATTCTGAGATACATTTCTTCCAGATTGCCTAATCTGTTGGTATATAGTTGCTCATAATATGCTCTTAAAATTGTTTGTATTTCCTTGGTGTTGGTCGTGATCTCTCCTCTCTTGTTCATGATTTTATTTATTTGGGCCCTTTCTCTTTTATTTTTGATAAATCTGGCTGTGGTTTATTGATCTTATTAATTCTTTCGAAGAACCACCTTCTGGTTTAATTGATCTGTTCTACTGTTCTTCTGGTTTCTGTTTCATTGATTTCTGCTCTAATCTTTATTATTTCTCTTCTCCTGCTTAGTTTAGGCTTTATTTGCTGTTCCTTCTCCAGCTCCTTTAAATGTAAGTTTAGCTTGTGTATTTGAGACTTTTTCTAATTTTTTGAGAAAGTCTTGTATTGCTATGTACTTCCCTCTTAGGACCACCTTTGCTGTATCCCACAGGTTTTGAACAGCTGTGTTTTCATTTTCATTTGTTTCCATGATTTTTTAAAATTCTTCTTTAATTTCCTAGTTGACCCATTCATTTTTATTTCTTTTTTGGAATTTAATTTTTTATTATGTTATTTTAGTCACCATACAGTACATCATTAGTTTTTGATGCAATATTCCATGATTCATTGTTTGTATATAACACCCAGTGCTCCATGCAATATGTGCCCTCCTTAATACCCATCGCCAGGCTAATATTGCCCATTCATCTTTAGTAGGATACTCTTTAATCTATCTCCAAGTAACCTTTTTGAGTTCCTTCCAAATATCCTCTTGTGATTGAGTTCAAGTTTCAAAGCACTGTGATCTGAAAATAGGCAGGGAATAATCCCAGTCTTTTGGTATCAGTTAAGATCTTATTTGTGACCCAGTATGTGATCCATTCTGGAGAATGCTCCATGTGCACTCGAGAAGAATGCGTATTCTGTTGCCTTAGGATGGAATGCTCTGTACGCATATCTGTGAAGTCCATTTGGTCCCGTGTGTCATGACTTCAAGTTCTATTACAATACTGTAAGCATCAAGACAGTATAGTACTGGCACAAAACAGAAATGGACTGTCTACTCTATGGTCAAGTAATCTTCAACAAAGCAGAAAAGAATATCCAATGGAAAAAGCACAGTCTTTTCAATAAGTGGTGCTGGGAAAATTGGACAGCCACATGGAGAGAATGAAACCGGACCATTTTCTTACACCATACACAAAGAAAGATTTGAAATGGATGAAAGACCTACATGTGAAACAGGAATTCATCAAAATCCTAGAGAAGAACATAGGCAGCAACCCCTTTGACCCCGGCCACAGTAACTTCTTGCTAGACATGTCTCCAAAGGCAAGGGAAACAAAAGCAAAAATGAACTCTTGGGACTTCATCAAGATAAAAGTGTTCTGCATAGCAAAGGAAAGGGTCAACAAAACTAAAAGGCAACCTATGGAATGGGAGAAAATATTTGCAAATGACCTATCAGATAAAGGGCTAGTATCCAAGATCTATAAAAAGAATTTATCAGACTCAACACCCAGAAAACAAAGAATCCAGCCAATAAATGGGCAGAAGACATGAACAGACATTTCTGCAAAGAAGACATACAAATGGCCAACAGACACATGAAAAAGTGCTAAACATCACTCAGCCTCAGGGAAATACAAATCAAAACCACAATGAGATACAACCTCACACCAGTCAGAATGGCTAAAATTAACAGGTAAGGAAATGACAGATGTTGGCGAGGATGTGGAGAAAAGGGAACCCTCTTAGCCTGTTGGTGGGAATGCAAACTAGTGCAGGCACTCTGGAAAACAGTATGGAGTTTCCTAAAAAAATTGAAAATAGAGCTACCCTATGACCCAGCAATTGCACTACTGGGTATTTACCCCAAAGATACAAATGTAGTGATCCGAAGGGGCACGTGCACCCCAATGTTTATAGCGGCAATATCCATAATAGCCAAACTATGGAAAGAGCCTAGATGTCCATCAACAGATGAATGGATAAAGAAAACGATATATATATATATATATATATATATATATATTTATATCTATATAAATATAGCATTATATGTTAATTAAAAATATATGTATATATAAATTAATAAAAATAAAAAGCAAAAATTCATGAAGAGACTCTGACTAGTTTGCAATAGATGTTGACCCCTTAATCAGTGAGCTGGGACTACAGCATAGGGATGTTTATAGACATGGCACTGGGAATGAATCTTTCCAAAAGAAAGGCATTTATAAACAAGTGGAGATCTCTGAAAGCTAGGAAGTCCACCAAATAGGGTTACCTCCTGGTCGTACCACAGAAGTTGCTAGGGGTAGAAAACCATCATCTGGCTTTGTACAGTCTGTCATGGCCACCTCTGTTCAGAGAAGAGGGAATTGTGTTTACCGTGTGGACACTGGTATAAGTTGAACTGTGTCCTCCCCATATTCGTATGTTGAAGTCTATATTCCAGTACTTATGAATGTGACTGTATTTGGAGAGAAGGTCATTTCAGGGATAATCAGTGGAAGATGAGGTCATTAGGATGGGCCCCAGCCCAATAACACTGAGGTCCTTCTAGAAAGAGGAAGGGAATTTAAACACCGACACAGATGCTCACACAGGAAGGGCAAGGTGGAAGCACAGGGAGAAGACAGCCATCTACAAGTCAAGGAGGGACCGCTCAGAAAGAACCAACTCTGCCAATGCCAACGTCTGACCTTAGCTACACAATATGTGGTACTTTGTTATGGTGGCTCTAGAAAATGACTAGATAGTTATGTACAACACTGAGCCCTCAATTCAGGACAAACCGCCAGTGAATACATTTGTGCCTTTCTCCACTGAAAGGGAAAGAATATTCTTGAGGTCATCCCAAGGATGGAACCAATGGCTGCTCCTGACTATGCAGCTAAGGGGTATTTTGTTCAATTCAAGGTCATGGTTATTAGTTAAACCTTTATACAGCAATCACATTTTCCAAGAGCACTAGTTATGCCACGTTACAGCAAAATTAATAGATTTGTAAATATTAACTTAGAACCTGGGATAAATAAGTCTGGCCCCAACAATAGCATTTCTGAATTAAATGAGGATCTATGTTATTGCTCTTAAGCCAGCACTCAAAGGACTTAGCCAGTGGCCGTTTCCCATTCGCTTCTTTGAATGGGCCACATATTTCATGATGTCTTCCTAGGGATTTGCCTTCCCTCCTCTGCAGGGAAGTACATTAGCTGGTTTTTAGCAATATCTTTAAGTAGGTCATTAAGAAAAACATTCATAGGAAGCAGAGGTCAATTCTGGGCCTTTCTCCTTCCAGTTAAATTAGACGGAGAAACAGTTCTGAAATTTATCTACTGTGCTGTGACATTTACTTTTAAGATATTCAGTACACTTTTCAAAATTACGGTTACCCACAGAAACCTAATATATTATGTCCAGGGTATACTTGACATTTTGGAATTACACATCGGTTACTTAATTTCCCTATTTTATAATTTGAAGTGAAGCAATACATAAAAAAAAAAAAAAAAGCTGAAGCTTTTTTGCTTTTTTCTCATGATAACCAGGGAGACAGACTAGCATTTCTGGGACGCACACACGCTCTACTCATCTGGAAAAGTTTTATGCAGACTTGGATTTTGTGCTCTGAGATATTATGGCCTTATGAAATTAGTGTTGAAATTGTAATTATGACCATTTTCCTTAGAGTCTACCCTTGTTTTGTAATGATTAACCGCACAATTCTCTAGTGAGCAGCTGTGTCTAAGCACCCAAGCTGACCAACAGGAAATCCTTATCCTGAATGATCTCTGCTGATGAGCACCTCAAACTATTGCCCTTCACATTTCTCCATCTGGCCTTGGAGAGGAATGTTATGGAGAGGCATTTGGAAATGATACGTTATTTATTTACTTCGCTGTTTATTTAGTAAACATATTCGATTAATAAAGACCGAGTGTTAAGTTAATTTTTATAAGAGGAATTGGGTTTGGATATACAATGGAAATACAGAGTAAGGGCAAGTTTGCCAGTAAGCCTAGAATTTGTATTTCTAAATTTTTTTTTAAGATTTAATTTAAAAAAAACATGAGAGACTCTTAACTCTAGGAAACACACTGAGGGTTGCTGGAGGGGAGGTAGGTAGGGGAATGGAGTAATTGGGTGATGGGCATTAAGGAGGACACGTGATGTGATGAGCACTGGGTGTCCCATGCAAAGGATAAATTGTTGAGCACTACATTTGAGACTAATGATGTACTATACGTTGGCTAATTGATTTAAATGAAAATCAAATCAAATTAAGTTAAAAGAAATAAAAATTACTATGTGAAAGAAAAAAAATATTTTTAAGTAATCTCTATACCCAATGTGGGGCCAGAACTTAGAACCCCAAGGTCAAGAGTTGCAGGTTTTACCTACTGAGCCAGCCCAGAATTTGTATTTTTAACACCATTCAGAGCTTACTTCTTATCCACAGAAGTTGGACTCATGTAGTAATAAATGTTGCTTTGTGTAGCGTATAGGCTATATATATAATTTGTGCTAGGGAGAGGTCAAAGAGTGGGGATACAGTAGGACATGTAGTCTGGGTGTATTCAAGGGCAGCAAGGAAGACCTTGAGGCTAGCACCAACGACTC
This sequence comes from Potos flavus, assembly GCA_028534135.1. Lineage (NCBI taxonomy): Eukaryota > Metazoa > Chordata > Mammalia > Carnivora > Procyonidae > Potos > Potos flavus. The sequence goes on along the minus strand of CM052895.1, from coordinate 131,046,783 downwards.
CAACAGTAGGGACTGTAGGACTCCCAGAGACTAATGTGTCCCCAGTTGTGTTAGTAAAGAATAATAATGAATAAGAATAATAATGAATAGAATAATAATGAATGATGGCGACCATAATATTTAGAAAAAGGATGTTAGTCCAGAAGGGCTACAAATGCGGATACACCAAACAAATGTTTAACTCTTTAATAATGGTAAGGCAAAAGCAATGGATTATTCAGAATAGCCATTCGAAAGTTTGTATAGCAATTTGTATGATTCTGTGATATCTTTATGACATCATTGTAAGAATACTAAATAAGTTGTTATCTATTTATGTATGTTGTAGTCACCTCGTAAAGGCTGGATAGACATCCTCAACATAAAATGTGATTCAGATGTTGAGATAGATGATTCCATACATACGACAAGAGGATGTCATTTTATTACTCACATAATGAGGCTTTCTGGGAGAGAGGGTGCAGAGCAGGCTCCCAAGTGGCCCAAAAATGGCTTGAGAAACTCAGGCGGGAGGACTGGAGTGGCTTCACTTATGAGTAGGGAATGAGCCCAGAGTGTGGTCTTCTGCCTGGGGGTTTGGTTTGCTAGTTATCATTTGAACTTCCCACTCATACAAAAGAAAGGAGCATCTCCGTCTTTTTATTGTCTTGGCCAAAAATGAAACAAGTTGGGAAAAGAGGATGGTAAAGATGGAAAGCTGTCAGCAAACATCCACAGTGGAGTCCAATTTTTTATTATAATCTATTAATGATGGTAAAGTGAATCAGAATTGACTTCTCGCAAATTTTCAAGTCTTGTCATATTTCCTAAGATAACTAATGATGTCCCACAGTTACAAAACCCCAGTTGGAAGTCCTTGCTCCTGAAAAACTCTAAAATTTGGATTTGATGTGTTAGCCCATGCAACATCAGCCCCAGGATCCTGCATGGTCATCAGGAAACCACAATGATGGGGAATAGATGTCTGTATTTCCGAAAGGCTTTAAGACTGTGAAAGAAATCGAATAAGTAAAATTCAATTAAAATAGATACAATTTTATGGGTGGGTGGCCTGAGTGGCTAAGTCAGGTAAGCATCTGACTCTTGGTTTCTCCTCAGGTCATGATCTCAGGGTCATGGGATCGAGTTGTGTGGTGGGCTCTATGCTCAGCGGGGAATCTGTTTCAGATGCTCTCTCTCCCTCTTCCTCCGTCCCTCCCCCAGCTTACATGCTTTCTCTAAATAAATAAATAATTAAAATCTCTAAAAAAAATAGACAAACTTTGAATATTTGATGTTTGTTTTGTCACAGTAGTTCCTATATAGCTAATTGGAAAAAAGATAATGACAATATTCTAAAATGAGATAGCACAGTGTTTTATTACAATGGAGAGAGTTGCAATAGGAGGCACCCAGCGTTTCCATCTTTCAAGAAATAGTGCCATGAGAGAAAACCAACAAAAAATTCAAGTAAATAATAATAGCAACACAAACACAAACGCACAGCAGACTTAGCCTGTAAGCAAACTCGGCACAGTCCAACAGCTGATTGAATTCCCAAATACCAATAGTAATATTTCCTCGCGACAAAGTTCTCAAGAAAGATCGATGAATCTTGAAAGAAATTAAACAGCCCACATAGCTTTTTCTGAAGTGCTATCATTTATGGTAACATTTAGAGCAGTAATATATAAACTTAAAGATGCAATACATAAATGGTAGAAGATATTTTGGAAAAATAATATTCTAAGTGCTGATTGGATATGGTTCATATTTTTTAATAAAGAAAAAGAGTAACGAGGAAATCGATATTTTGATTGTGTAAGACAAATAGTATATGGTGGACTCAGATTGACAACCTAGAGCCACCTAAACATCCTCATATCCATTCTTGAAGGCTGTAGTGGAAGGGCTTGAAGACCATGATTAAAACAGGCAGTAATTGGATTTTGTTTTAGTGTACAAGCGGTACGGTAAATGAAAATAATCAAATTAGCCTTTAAATCCTTTTATTTAATTATTCAGCCACAAATGGCCTTCAATAAATCTTAGCATAAGTGAAACAATTGTGTGATTTCCAGACACACAATCCTTCCTTCTACCCACCATGTTCGTGTGACAACTAAGGCACTGTTTTTTTCAGCTCCTGGCCCCAAAGCTCCACTTTGAGATACACTGGTCGAATTACATCATCTTTCAGGGTCTGCGCCTAATTTCATGTGTGAATAAGAAATTACATGTGACACCATTATGTATTCCATTTTTAGCTAAAGTTTTAAACTGTGATTCCCCTAGATATTTTCTCAGTGACCCCAAAATAATTCTAGTAAGTCTCTTTCTGAACAAATGCAAATATATGCTATGAAAGTATTCTCTACTGCCCTTTTACTCCTAACTTCCAACGATATGGATTTATTTTAAGTGCTGATTGATTTATTAGGTATTTGTGCAAGACACAGAAAATCAATGCAAGAAAAACAAATGCAAAATGTAAGTGGCCACAAAAGATTTTATGTGTGTCTAAAGTTAATGTAGAGGGAGGTTTTGTTATCAATTTATCTCAACTGCAAAATTCTGCTTTATTCCAAACTTCTATAAACTATTTCTTAAAATAATACTGAATGAAAGAGAAACAAGTAAAACATCAAAATTGATTTTAACAAAGAAAACTCTTTTTTAGAAAGATTTATTTATTTATTTGAGAGAGAGAGAGAGAGAAAGAATGCACAAGGTGGGGGAGAGCAGAGACAGAATCTCAAGCAGACTCCCCACTGAGTGCAAAGCCTGATTGCAAAACTTTCATGAAACAGTGCATTCCGAAATGTGAAACTGAGCTGGAAATGTTAGCACTCAGAACTCAGCAGCCTTAACAATGCCCTCCATGAGACAGAGCCATAGGGGAACGGGTCTGTGCAGGCTTCTGGGGCTCCCAGATAACTGTAGGGCAAAGCTAAGACAAAATTCAAACCAGAGTTAGGCGAGGTTCTCCAGTTGAAATTCACATTGCAGAGATATTTTGAAAAGAGTTCCTTGGCATTTGGCGCAGTTCTTATTTTATTTTTGTTGCTAAAACAGATAGAAGACCAATTCAGTGATCAAGAATTAAAAAACAAAGCAAAACGAAAAGATGAGAATGTGTCCTCAGTTTAAGAAGCATGACAGACTGGAGAACGTATCTGTGACATTTACATGTGAGTCAGGGCTCTATGCACTAGGATCTATGTCTGGTACACTAGGTTATAGAATATCTCAATTGAGTTTCATGCCATAATTATTTTATATTATAGGGTTATATGATAGGCATTATATGATAGGATTATAGCACACCGTAGCATAGCATGATAATATAAATGCAGCCTGAGAGGCTAGTGTAATTGTATAATGCTCGAATGGGATTTTTTTTTTTTTTTTTTTGAGTTCTAAAAGAGAATTTAAAATGCAAAAAGGCATCAAAGGGGAAGAGCCTCTGTCCCGGGAAGGTGGGAGGGAAGCTAAATGTCTCTGTTCCTTTGCTTCCCCTTTTGTTTATTGAGCAGACCAGATAAGTCTCTACTTCCTTGACAAGAACAAATGTCCATTTGGTTCCAAGCAAGAAAAGCTGGGTGAAAGGAAAGAGAATGGGCGTCCAAAGCAACCTAAACAGGGCTGCTGCTACACGGAGCTGGGTTTCAGAAACAGGAAATCATCTGAGAATTTGACTTTTGTAGGGGTAAAAGGACCCTATGAAGGGGAAATGTGAAAATCACGAAGTAAGTTTCCAGATAAGCCCAATGACCACACATAAACACAAAGCAGAGATAACTATCATGGGAAGTGTAATTGACCAAAGTGAATACATTATAAATAGATAACCCAGATTTTTTTTTAAAACACCAAAATTATTGTATGTGTTTTTTTTGTTCTGTTTCTTGCCACTTGAACAAATCAACACACACTTAATAGCTTGAAACAATCTAATTGTAATCTCTTACATTTCTTAAAACCAAAAGTCTGCAGTCAGTTTCACTGGGCTGATGTCAAGGTGACAGCAGACTGACCCTCTCGAGGCTCTAGAGGAGAAACATGTCCTTGCCGTCCTAACTTCCAGAGGCTGCCTGAATCCTTTGGCCAATAAACATCCCTGCATCACTTCTGCTTCCCGCTCCCTTCATCTTCACTTTCGGCCCTCCCTCTGCCTCCTTCGCACTTGTGATGACGTACAGGGCATAATCCAGGGCAATCCCATCTCAAGATCCCTAACGTACGTCACATGGGCAATGCCCCATTTGACGTACCAGGTAACTAAGATTCCCAGGTTCTGGGGGCTAGGGTGTGGACATCATGGGGACCACTATTCAGTCCACCACAACCGTTAAAAAAAAAAAAAAACTGACTCAGTACCAACTTCTTCCCCTGTGTCTTGCCTCCCTGACCACTCTCCACAAAAAGATATTAGGCTCAGATAATTTTGCAGTCAAAAATGTTTAATGTATCCAAGTGAACTAATAATTTCTATTTCTTTTTTTTAATGTTCAAAACCTAGGGAAAAAAATGAGAGTTCCCCAACTTTTATTTTAAGGTTGCTATAACTTGATCTAAAGCCACACATAACACTATAAGAAAAGATTATCATAAACTAATCTTACTTATAAATATAGATGCAAAAGTTAATTATAATGCAAGGGAAGTCAGCTATATCTAAGGAATACAAACACGGTTAAGCATCAGAAAATCTATTCATATAGTATACTAAATTAGCGGTTTGAGGAAAAATTACTTTTGATCATCTTAAAGCTGCATAAAACACATTTAATGAAATCCATCATCCATTTATGATACAAAGCACTAGCAAGTAAGAAATAAAATGTAAATTCATAATCTGATAAATATTTATCTCACCATCTAGAAGAAAGAAAAAGTACATAAATAAGGAATTCATGGCCAATAAACACAAATAACCAGTAGATGGAGAAAAGATGCCCAACCTTACTAGTTATCGAGAAACTGGGCATAAAAGCCACCGTGACATACCGACATATTCCTTAGATTAGCAAAAAGTTATAAATACCTAACAAAGGCAAACATTCCCAAGAGTAATGAAGAAAGAGGGAATTGCACACACCGTAAGGGGCTATACATTAATACGACACGCTGAGAGCAACGTAGCAGCCCAGCAGTGATTACCAGGAAGGGCCCCCCTTCTGGTTCTGCGTGATTCCATCCCGGCCTGCGTGGGTCTTCTCTCATGCTCTTACTCCGTAAACTCCTATCGGCATCGCCCCCGCCCCTGTTCCTGGGGTGGCAAAGCGTTGTCCTCAGGTGGAATCTCAACTATCTACGCCTTCCTTCCTCATCACCCCCTTGTCCTCAAGACAGAAGTCTCTCTTGCCCTCCCACCTCCAGTCTGTTCTTCTGTCTGGGCCGCATGTTTTCCCCAGTCCCTATCACCTCCACGCTTCCCTCATCTCATCCCTCGGAGAGGAGAAACACGTTCTCTGGGCACACATTTCAATCTTTGTTTCCATGGTGGTCAGTGGATTCTTGGAATGTTTGACTCACGCCATTGAAGCAGGACGAACGGTCCTAGAGTTACACAGACCGAAACCAGGAAATGGACAGACAGACAAAACGATCCCTTTGTGTCCTACTCCATTCGGGCTGCTGTAACAAAGCACCATAGATGATGTGCTTATAAACAACATACACATAGTTCTCACAGTTCTGGAGAATGGGACATCCGGGATGAAGGTGCCAGAAGGTCTGGTGAGAACCTGCTTCCTGGTTCGTAGACAGCCATCTTCTCCCTGTGCTCTCACGTGGCAGAGGGGTAAGGGAGGGAAGGGGGGAGCTCCCTGGGGCTTCTTTTATCAGGGCATGACATCCCATTCCATGACCTAATCACCTCCCAGAGGTCCCGCCTTCTGGCACATCATCTCGGGCATTGGGTTTGAACCTGTGAATACTCGGCCAGGTAGCCTGGCCACCATACTAGCAAAGCTGAGAATGAGCTCCGTTTAAAGAAGCCAGTCTGTATGGATACATGAGAAATTATGATCGTTGGAGCCCCTGCATTATATCATATATGGAACCAGAGAATGGATAGTTATAGGGTAACACCCACATACAAGGGGACAATACACACTTCAAATTCATGATCTAGCACTAGATGTGTCAACATGGAAAAATCACAAAATACTTGATGCTGAACAAAATACAGAAGTTGGAGAAATATACCTGTGATATAATGCCATTTGTAAACCTTCAAAAACATACATAAAGTGATTTATGAATAGGAAAACATTATAAACACAAAAATAGGGCAAGCAGTTACATCTGGGGGGAATACAGGGGTGGGGAGTGAGAATGGGGCACCGGGCCCCTACGATTCTATCAGAAGTGAGTTTTCTCCTCTTATGAAAATACCTGAAGCAGATAAGTGAGTGTGGTAAGGTTGTTAGAGCTGGGTGAGAAGCACATGACCGTTTCCCGCATGATTCTCGACACTTCCATTATCTAAGCACCACTTCCTGGCACAGCCACCGTGAGGGCATCAGTCAACAAACAGAGACTGAGTGAGAGGTGGGCAGGAGGGGGGAGGCAGGAGGTAGTTCCGGGGAGGTGGTTTTCTTTTTCCTTTTTTTCCTCTTCCTCTGCTTTCTGCTCTTTGTCTATTTTCTTTTCTTTGGACAATTAAAACAAATATATGTTTAACCATCCCAGTGGAAAGAATTGAAGGAAAGAAAGAGGGGGAAAGGATGTGCTGCAGACAGATGGCCCCAAAGGGGCAATGTCCAGAGAGACACTGAGCCAGAAGGATGAGCGGAAGTTCAGGGAGGAACAAAGATCCCCTCTCTTGCTTCAGATCCTTGCTGCAGAACAAAGAGGGCAGTTTCTCCTTCTCTTCTGGGAAAACACCCAAGAGCAACAGGATCCCAGGGAGCACATATGCAAGCTCTCTATTTGATGAACTTAGGAGACACCTGCAAGCCCGAACCGCAGAACGCGAGGAGGGACTGCCAAGTGCAGAGCAAGCGAGGGCTGCAGGTGACGCGGAGGGCAGGGGTGACCCAGTGGGCAGGGGTGACCCAGTGAGACCCGGGCTGCTGGCACACTGCCACCTCCAGTGAGCCACCGCTCTGCCCGGAGCCCCACCATTCCTTCTGTGTAACTGGGAGAGTGTGCACGAGGTGGTAGAAAGACAGTCAGTGGACATGGCTTGGTGTGGTTTCAGGAAGCAGGACAGGTGGATGTAAGCAGAGAGTTTGGGTGTCTTTGCAGGTAACTGTCTGCCTTGGATGAGAGAATGAGCAGAGAGCACCTGCATGATGGAAAGGTCTCCACGCAGTGCCCTCCTGGGGGAGAAGAAAGGCTGGAAGAGCTCAGTCCCCCACTCATCTGTCCCACCAGGTGAGTAACTCTACGGCGTGCTCTCTCCCGCAGGTGGGAAGAGGACACACTATACTGACACTGTCAGAGGAAAGGAAAAGTGGCAAAAAACCAAACCATAGGCGAAGACCTCTCACCAGGAAGAGGCTGCCCTTGGGCCCAGGAAATGTAGAGCAAGCATACGGATGGCGGGCATGTGTGTAGTTCCTATCCGGTGGTGTGTTGGAGCCAGCCGTATTACTTGTAAGAACAATTGCACACATTTCTGCCAAGTTCAGTGGTCCTGCCGTGGTGGCTTGAGATTGGTTCTGGTGGTGGTTTATAGCATGGATCCAGAAAATGCTGCAGATAGGAGTATTTGTTGTTGTTGTTGTTGTTTTGTTTTGTTTTGTTTTGCTTTTCCTTGGGAAGGCTGATAGTAAACACTTTTCGGCACACTACTGGAGCTTATCATATGCCTGGTATCAAACAGGACTTTCTCCCTTGTTAACTAACGTACCCAAAGTGACAAGACTTTCTGAGCAGCCAAGCTTGAATTCAAACATGGGCATCTGTTCTCCACATTCCCCACACTCTGTAATCACTGCACAATATGACCAAATCACTGCACACTGACCGAATCACCATGAATTTAATGACAGCAACAAAGCCAATGACAATATCATGAAACCGTGACCTTTCCAGAAAATAGCGCAACCCCGTGATATCGTGGTTCAGGAGAGAGATGGTGTGACAAGTAAAGCAGAATAAAATCCAGAACTACGCAGGGAACAAATGATAATAACCAGCCCACCAACCAACAAAATAAACCTATCAAACATTTTACAGGCAAATGTAAAATATGTTACAGAAGAAAATAAGGAAAAAAAAAAGCAAAGTGACATTGAAAACAGAACAGGTAAGCAAAGTACTACAAAAAACAAAAAGTTCTAAAAGGATTAGAGTGACAGAAATATATAAGATAGAAGAATTGATGTGTGATATTTAGTATCCCCTCCAAGAAAGAGAATAAAGGAACCAACAGTAACAACTAAATTATATAAAGGGAATATTCTGAGAAGTAGCCAGCAATAAAATAAGACTTCAACCTGCAGCCTCAAAAGACATAGCAGACCCCATAAAAGAAGCATATTTATGCATAGTTTAGCACATTTGTTAAACTTCAAACAAAATGTCCTTTGGTTTTGGACATTCAAATCAAAAGATCAGGTCACCATTATAGTGGAAAGCCAGGCTGGCCTTTTACCCCTCTGTGGCCACACCCAGTGTGAAAAGACAGGAAGAGCGAACTCGTAGGATTGAAAATACTTGGTGCCAGAATTTCCATATCCAGCCAGGAAGGTGAAGCAAATGCTCCTACAAGAAAAAAGACAAGTCCTTCCACCTATGCAACAGCACCATCGATGCCCGTGGGGACCCCGTGGGCCCCACGAGTTGGAGTCTCACTTCGCCACACTGATTCAGGACTGCAGTCTCTGGGTCCCAGCTGGACACACCCTGCAGTAAAGGCTCCATTTCCCCAGAAATGGTTATAAGAGAAGATAAAGAACACGGGGTCCTTGCTACTATGATTCACTATCCCAACTCCAGACAGGTTATCAATTAATCCCTTTTACTTGAGGAAGATACATTTATATCATTTTTTCACTGCCTTTTCAGATATTTACTTACTTACACACAAATCCAACCCTGTTATACTCATGAACAAGAAAAATCATACCACCCAGAAAAACAATTAAAAAGTATTAAGAAAAATATCACAATCGGCATTAGGCAATAATCCTATATAAAACATTAGCTAATAGGAATGATCACTTCATTATAAATATGTACCATGAACAAGTGAAGCAAAGAAGCAGAAAGCATATTCAGAAATCTTTTATCCTGTTCAACAAAGGAATAGACCAGAACAATAGACTACCTATAACATAGGTAATAGACTAGGAGAAAAATTCAAAAAAACATATGCATGGATGCTGAAAAAAAAAAGACATTCTTTTCATTAATTATTCACTATTTTCAAAAATGCTTAACAAAATAGTCATATATAATATGCTTCCTCAGGTAGAAACTGCATCATTGCCTTTAAATTATCATTCCCTTTATATTCAAGAAAAAAAACAAGGAAGTTCTTACTTAGTGCAATTATGAACTTTGTTCTGGAAGAAACAGCCATTGCAATCCAACCAAAGATATCACAAAAACAATGGAAAAGTGTAAGTGGAACATGCTTTTGCAAATTCTGTGATATTTTTAATATGAAAAACTGAGAAAAGGCAATGAAAGGAAAGTTTCTAGTGACTGTCAAAATAAAATTAATATTCAGTTATCAGCCTAACACATAGAGTAGAAGAAATGCTCAATTTATAAAAGTTACAAAAAAATGTCAAGGTAATTAGGAATAAATTTAAGAGGTGCACACTACAGGAAAAACATTTTAGAACTCTAGCGTGAGACATTAAGAAAATATGAAATGTAAGAAATATAATTTATTGGGTAGAAATATGAAGATAAAAATTAATCTTGAATCTAACTAGATATTTTTGAACTTTTTGATATTGATGTATAATTTATATACACTGAAATGTACATATCTTAAGTGTATAGTTGGATGAATATTGCTAGTATTATATACCTATGAGTCTATCACTCCAATCAAAACAGAGGCTGTTTCACTGCTGAAATTTCTTTTGTGTAACTTTTATTTTTTTATCTTTTTTAAAGTTTTAATTAATTTATTCATTTTAAGTAATTTCTACGCCCAGCATGGGGTTTGAACTCAAAACCCCAAGATCAAGAGTCACATCCTCTTTTGACTGAGCCGGCCAGATGCCCCTCTTTTGTGACACTTTCCATTACGTTTTTCCAGTTGCATGCAGCTCATATCGTGATGCTTGTTTATATGTGTGGGTTGTACCTGTTTTTCAGCTAAATCTAAATGGAATCATACAATATGTATTCCTATTGTGACTAGCTTATTTTACTCAATATAATACCTACATATTATATTACATGTTATATTATATATCTATCTATATATATATATATATAATATAAAATTGCCTATGTATAACGCACGTCTAAGTAGCTTCTTTCTCTCTAATGCCGAGGGGTTTTCCATTGCATGATTGGACCACAACAGTCCTGTTTATGGACATCTGAATTGTTACTCATTTTTGGCCTTTCTGATCTGACAAAGGCATATATCTGGAATAAGGAGACACAACTCACAACCACCAGAATGGATAAAATTTTAAAAAAGAATGACAAAACAACTTTCGTGAGGATGCGGAGCAACTGGAACTTTCCTACACTACTGCTGAGGATATAAAATGGTACAGACATTTTCAAAAACGGCCTGGTAGTTTCCTTTTAAGAAAAATGTTCATCTACCTTATGATGAAGCGATTCCACTCCAGTCATTTACCTGAGAGAAATGAAAACATACATCCTCAAAAGAAATTGTATAAAGATGTCCATAATATTTTTATTAACTAAGAGTCAGAATCTTATTTTATTGTGGTTCCAATACAAATCTCAGCCAAAATGTATTTTTATTTAGTTATTTTTATTTTTTTAATCTGATAATGTTCATATAAAAAATAAACAAGAATAACCAAAAAATATCACTTGAAAAAATGAAGAGGAAAGGGCCTGTCAGGTATTAAGAGACATGACAAAGCTACAAAAAATTAAAACGTGGTGGTGCTATTGCAGGAAAAGACAGATAATCTTTGTAAAAAATGAAAAATAGGTAAGCTAGAAGTACACGGGCCAATGTAGATGGGGTTTTACTATTTCACAAAGGTGGCATTCGACATGGGGAAACTGGGAGATTGATGGATCACTGCTTAATATTTCACATGAGGGCAAATGAGAAGCCATATTAAAAGGAAGTAGAATGAAGTTGGATTCCTTACCTGACAGATTACATAATAATAAATTCTATGTGGATCAATGTTTTAATTCACACGTTAGAATATAGAGCATTCGTTCATACCAATATGCTCTTCCCAACAGATGCAGATAAAAATTAGATAAATTTCAACACCCTGATTGCAATCTAAAAATAGAAATGTCTCAATCTAATATGGAATATCTACCCAAAACCTTAATAGATACACTTAACGGAAGACCAAAAAAAAAAGCAAATAAATCATAAAAACCATGCAAATTGAGAAGGAAAACAAATCTCATAAAGACAACAGTAGGTCTATATACAAAACTTTGAGCATATATATTATAGCCAGTAAAAAATTTAGGTCAAACTGTTGAATATAAGATAAATATACAAAAATGAAAAATCACCAATGCAGAGTTAGAAAGTCTAATAATAAGTAAGAAATACAAAATAAACAAAATCGAAGCTACCTAAAAATTACTTAAAAATAAATCCAGCAAATGGCGGTACAAGTATTTAAGAAAGAAAAATGGTAAAGCTTGATTGAAAGACATTGATAGAGACTGAAATAAATGGATAGAAAAATGTAATACATAAATGTCAATTACCACTAAATTATATCATTCCCATAATTCCATATATAAGCCCATAAATTCTTTATCATTAAAACTGACCAATTAATTTTTAAAGAATAAATCCCAGCCCATAGCCCAGACATGCTAAAGGACAGATGAGGAGATATGCTTTGCAGGTACATGTTATTAAGATTTATTACAAAGTTGGTGGTTTTGCTGTAAAGACAAAATAAAACAGAAAACTTAGAGGTCCACACATATATGGAAAACTGATACTTGACAGAAGCAACAAATAGCTCCATTAGAAATGAGATTTCAATGAATCATCTGCCATGGATAGTTTTAATTTTTTTTGAATGATGCTACTTCTATATATGAAAGAACGCCAAAACATTAAAAATATAACTATGAAAATCAAATTTTAAAACATTGCAATCCAGTGAAGTTTTTTTAAGTTTTTATTTAAATTCTAGATTAAGCTTTAAAAATAAAATGGAAAAAAAAACTTTCAACGAAAAGACTAGTAATTTCTATTTTATCATTTAATTTTTAGAATTTTGTTCAGCAAAGGTCTCAAAATAGCAAAAGGGCAATCCAGAGACTGAGTAAAGTTCCTGGCATAAAACCAACAAAGAATGGTATTCAGCACCTAGAAAGAACTGAAAATCAGCAAGAACAAGATAAATGGCAGAGTAGAAATATGAATGAAAGATATAAACTGAAAGTTTCTAGAAGTGCAATGGCCGACACACTAATAAACAAGTGTTTGACCAATTTAGTAATCAAGGAACACAAATTAAAACCACCAGGAGATTCTCTTTCTTGTCCATCAGACAGGCAAAATTCACAGATTTTAGAAACATCCATGGTGGTCAAGATAGGGACCAACACCAACCCTGATAAATCCTGGTGAGAGTGGAGACAGTTCCAGCCGCTGGAGAGCAGTAACTGTGTATCAGACGGCCCAAAACACGCACACTTTATGCCCTGAAATGCTTCCCCCACATGTATTCACTCTGCCACATGTGTTCACACGGTCATTGTGGGGAGGTTTGTACAAAAACCAATTCTAAATCAACCTAAATAACTTCAAAGGAAACTCAATCAATAAATCCAGGGACAGTCTCACATTCTAATGCGGTGGGAATACTGACAAACGAGGGCCATTAGACCAACACAGAAGAATCTCACGTGAAGGGTGTTCCCATCAGACACTTATGACACTACTTAGGTAAACTGAAATATACATATATATGAATATGAAATACAAATATGAAATATGCATATGGTTTCAAGGTAAAGGTTATATCTGATAAATCTAAAAATAAATGGCTGGGAATAACTACAGATAAATTTGGTATTATGGTCAACTGGGGACACGGAGGGGATGATGTGGTCTGAAAGGCTTCAACACTATGGGTGCCATTTTCTTTCTAAATGTCTGGTGGACATATGCGTTCCTTGAATGCTGACCGCCAGCCCCCGGTGGCCCCACTGCCCACTTGGCCTTCATTACCCCTAATCAGTTCCTAAAATTCTCCTGAGCTACCACCTCCTTTTGGAAATGTGTCCCAAGTTCATCCTGTTTTTTAAGCATCCCCCCATCTTTATGTTGTTTTATAATTACCAAATTATCAGTTCATCTCATCACAGGACTGCTAGTGGAGTTAACATTGGAAACAATGGTCATAATTTTAGGTACCTTATTTATGCCAGTAACCATCTAAATAATTTGTTACGTATTAATCTCCAAATTGAAGAGTTGGTCAAAGTCATGCAGCTATCTGTATTTTTTTAAATATATTTTCTATTAATTTTTATGTAATACACTGTCATATAGTATTTTTGTGACATTTAATATTCTAATGCTTTCTGGATTAATTTCCTATGGCTTCTATAGCAAGTTTTCACGTGTGGGGTCGCTTAAAATAACAGAAATGTAGTATCTCGCGGTTCAAGAGGTCAGAAGTCCCAATTCAAGGTGTGGTCAGGGCTGGTTTCTTCCACAGGAGAATCCACCCCTTGCCTCTCCTCTCTGGCAGGGACCTCCTGCGATCCTCGTGACCCTTGGCCTGTAACGACATCAGCTCAATGTCTGTCTTCACTTTCATCTCATCTTCTCTGTGTCTCTCATTCTTCCTCTCCTTAAATTGACACCAGCCATTGGATGTAGCCCCCCGCCTAAATCCAAGCTACTGTTCTCTCAAGATCCTTCACTAATTACATCTGCAAAGACCCTATTTGTAAATCCGGTCACATCCTGAGGTTCTCAGTGGACACAAATCTGAGGGAACAGTATTCAGCCCGCTACGCTTTCCAAATATCTCATCATTTAATTCTACTATCAGCCCGCGAGATAAATACACACTTTGTTCCCCTTTGATAGACCAGGGAACCAAGGCACAGAGGGCATAAGATCCTTGCCTCGTGTGACACAGCTAGAAAGATCTGGGTCCGGACCCAGGCTGTCCGGCACCCCAACCGGAGCCCTGGCCCACCCTTCCACGCCAACAAGAAGCGGGGTAGCTGCCCCCAGCTGCCTCTTGTCAGGGGAGCGCCCCCTTCGGTTGGCGTGGATGCACACCCACGTACCAGCTAAGGCAGGGCTTTCTGAGACACCCCCCCCCCAACGCCTGCCCCCCGGGGCCCAAGCACATCCCATCCGCATGCCACTTTCACGCAATCACGAACACAGCACCGTCTGCAGTTTTCAAAATTAAATGCTCGGCTTTTAAGGGGGGTGTGCAGTTATACCCGGAGCACCAGGAAAGGCGCTGCGGTCGAATCCGGGTGGCTGGAAGCCGGGGCTGTGACCTGCACCTGGCCTTGACTCGTTTCAAAATCACCCACTGCATACACATCCACAGGGGGAAAAAAAAAAAAAATCCACCTGAGCGGGGAACGGTGCATCGTCTCCTTGAAGTGGTGTGTTTTTTATTTCGCTTGAACTTGGCCCGTGTCCTTCCTAACTCGCAGCCCCCAAACTGAGGACAGTGCCCAGAGAAGGCGGGGGCGCCCAGACCGGGCACGGGGCACGCCTGCAGGCTGCCGCCCCCTTGGAGCCCGCCGACCCTGCCCTCTTTAGCTCCTTCATGCGAACCAGAGGGGTCCTGACCCGGGTGCGGGGGACTATTATCCCCACCACTACTGCCTCCTGACCCGAGAGTCTTGGGTGGGATGTGTGTCTGTGTGAGCTCGTCCCATGGAAGGCAGGCGCCGCTTGCTCGCCGGTCTGGTCCGCAGAGCCAGCCCCGTCTGCTCCCCGCAGCACGTGGCATGGCCAGCCATGGTGCTCTGAGTGCCCTCCTTGGGCTCCCTGTAGGGTGACCCCGGGGGTGCGGTGATCATGGGGTAATGGCCCCCCGGGTGCTGGGTTCACAGCTGCAGCTCACATCTTATAACACCCAGGAGGCGCGATTATCTGCTGTCATGCTTTAATTCTTAATTAAAACAAGACCCAGCACTAAAATAGGATTGGGGAGTGGATTAGGCTCCTCTCTGGTGAGACAAGGGGTGTGTGGGGTCCCTGAGCTCGGGTCAGGCCCCGAGGCCCCTGCACAGAGCAGAGAGGCACTCCAGCTGAAATCTTAGCGCTCCGTAGATTACAAGGATCCCCCCAAAAGCACAGGTCCTGGGACTTTGTGATGTCAGCAGCACTCCAGGGCATTTTCAGGTTCACACTGTTTTAACCTTTTAAGCACAATTGTGAGCTGTGTTCTCATTAGCAGGCTTCCGTAGAGAGCAAGGGAGGGGCTGCGGCTCATCACGCTCATTACAGAAAATTAGAATAACTGGGTGTTATATTGAATACGGGCTGGCCAAACCTGCAATTAAAGGAAGTAATTTTAAAACCATGGTGAAATATTAATATTAAAGGTGTTTCAAGGACAGGAATCTAATTAACACAAGTTAAAGAAAAGCCTTAAAGATTCTAATTTTATGATCGTCTTAAATAAAAATTAACCTGATTAGAGTTCTCTGTTAAAGGTTACATTTATTAAAAAGTTCCAAGCAATTTAACTACAATGGGTTTCGACAAGACAGCTTCCTGTCTGCACAGCCTCCCTGTTTTTAAATTTTATGAGGTTCTCCTGGCAGAGTTTTGTAGCAGTTAAGATGAAAATTCGGATGCATGGCATCCTTTAAAAGGAGGGGGGGAGGAAGAAGAGGAGGAAGAGGAGGAGGAGGAAGAAAGAAAATAATCAATGTGGTATCGAATTTATTCCAAAGCAGAGAAGTGCACACATATATATATATATATATATATATTTTTTTTTTCTGATGGTGGAAAAAAGACATGCCGAGAGGTCAAAGGTCACGCGAAGAGGAGACAGTATTGTGTAGAAACTGTCACGCATCACCACCTATTTTGACATGCAGGGGGCCGTTTGTTGTCTGTGGAACATGCAAATTAAGTGCCTGCTGTCATAGCCAGCCGATATCTGAATGTGGAAATGAGACCACCTGTAAGCAGTGAATGGAGTGATGGACAAGCATTCAGCGCTCGTCATCTCGAAGGCCATTCACTCCACCTTGGAATTGCATATGACATGTAAAAATCTTTTCTTAATATTCACCACCGGGAAGTTTGGGGAATTATGGAGGCTTCAACTGCTGCATCTAATGGGCTCTCCAAGCAGACAGCTGTGACTGCGAGCTGGCTTGATAATTAGGTGTCCGGGAAGATTTTATGCTACGAATCAGTTAAAAGGGAAAAAAGAAAAAGAAAGTAATGGCAAGCAAAACTCGCTGGGATGGAAATTGCATTAACCCTTGTGTGTCTTTTTCGGCTTGCACGCTTTCTAGGACCCGGGATTGATTTTCTAGGCGCGCTGCAGTCACGCCTCTCCCGTGTACGGCTCTCATTTGCACACATGGCCGACGTGCCTGGCGGCTCGGCTGGCTGGTCCGGGCCACCGTCCGGGAAGGGGTCACTCGGCAGCGAAGTGATTCTGCTTCCCAAAGTGAGGTGGTGCTTCCGCACATGCACTAAGATTTTTCTGTCAAAAGAGAATTTTCGAGAGGCATATTCTATCAAAATCATAGACAAGAACGGGGACCGATGGCTGCTTGGCGCAGCGCCAAGCCTTTCGTCCTCAGCTCGTCCTGCACAGCCGCTCAACTGACCTTCCCGCTGGCGTCCCTGAAATGGGCACCGAAAGACCCGTCTATGCGGAAAGAGTCAGCAAATAACATGACTGAGAACTTTGCATTCCATGTAGTTGATTGGAACCGAACCGTGGGAAGCACCGGGCACCCTTTTAGTGAGACTCCCTCATTTATTTATGTTTTTAAACATCTTATTTTTTAAGGACTTTCTGTAGCCTATGTGGGGTTTGAACTTATAACCTGGAGATCATGAGTGGCAGGCCCGACCGCCTGAGCCAGCCAGGTGCCCCGTGAGACTCCCTTGTTTAAAATGGAGCAGTTGCTGTTTGGAAATCACCGTCTTTTGCCCTCAAACACCACCTTGCGATGTCCAAGCTGAGCTTTGTAGGGGAAACGCAGACTGGCCTCTCCGCAGACGAGGGGCTTCTCCTTCTGCCGGGGCCCTGAGCGAGCCGGTGTGTGGACCAACCACACCGACCCGGGCTGAGAGTGGGGCTCTCCCGGCCCCCATCTGACCGGAGCTCGCAGGCCCCCTCCTGCTCTCCCTGCATGCGTGTGGGGCTGCCCCTCGTCAGGCCGGCCACGCACGAGCAGGACGGGAGACTTCCGGGGAAGAAGTTGTGGGAGCTACCGCTGGTCGGACCTACGGAGTGGAGATGGGGAGACAAGGGTTCGTGTCACCCTGGGGCGGATGATTTCATCTTTGTTCCATGGCCAGATCGCAAGGTTTAAAACAAATGTGTTCCAAAAGAACAAGGGCCATAAATGACCAGCCCCGCTTCAGTCCGTAAGTGATGTTTGCTTCTCGTACTGTTTGGGACATCGTCATTGCTCGTTTTTACTTGCCATCTTTTTCGTTCTTTCTTTTTTTAAGATTTTATTTTTTCATGTGAGACAGAGGTACAAAGAGAGAGAGAGCATGAGCAGGGGGAGAGAAGCAGAGGGAGAGGGCGAAGCAGGCTCCCCGCTGAGCAGGAATTCCCGACTAGAACTCCATCCCAGGATCCCAGGATCACGATCTGAGCCGAAGGCAGATGCTTAACGAACTGAGCCACCCAGGGGCCCCGTATTGCTTGCGATCTTAATGTCACTAAGGCAGGGCCTTGTTCCCACCCCCACGAGCTGGCCGATCGCTACACGCTTACCAGCTCACCACCGCGCTCAGCCACGCTGCCTTCCCTGCACCGGGACGCCTTCGGCTCTGACATTTGGTACATCAAGCTAAGCGCGTGAGCAACATCGTTGGGGCTGTGGGGAAGGCTAGTGGCAGCTCGCCCATTTTGAGGCCAGACGCTGGCCCCACGAATGATTTCTCCGTGGTGCCATCCCCTGCTTTTCAGGAAACCTTATGCAGCCCTGGGACGTCCACTGTCCTGACCTCTATGTGACCTTAAGGCCCTTCCCCATTGAAAAAGTTTGGGCTCCAAAAGTACCAGATACCTCTCGGAGAAGCATGTGCATAAATGATTTTGGCCTGGACTGACTTCTAACGGGCAGGGTTTCAGAGCCCGGGAAGCTGCACTCCGCTCCCACGGTTCTGATGCAGCAAGTTCCATCGACCGCAGAGGGTCCCACAGAGGGTCTCGCGCTATCTCCCCGGGCAGACACACGGAGCGGCCACACTGAGTTCCATCAAGGGATCTGTGCATACCCGATCGTGGTGGCCTCAGTGCCCGAGAACATGTTGTGTCGACACTTCTGGGCTCTTTCCAGCAATATCGGACAATAAGGACCCCCCTCCGCCAGGACCCCGACAGGCCACCTCTCTAGCTCGGGTGGGGCTCCCACAGGCCCCGGTGGGATAGCCTGGGCTCTAGAAACCTAGCAATGAGGCAGGGAAGGGCTCAGTGAAGAAAGTCTGCAGCCTTTTTAAATGGGACATGTCTAGCTCAGGCTGCACAGTTTGACTACATCCCTCCGAATCTAGGTCATGGTCACGTTGTCTGTGAAGAACTTTCATAGCTATTTGCATTCAGTTTGGGAAAAAAAATAGTGACTGTTTATCCAGAAATTAATAGGGATACTTTTGTAAATAAGATCCGGGGTTGATGGACTGTTTCATTCATTACAGGTTCTGCATGATGGGTGAGAAGTTAGCAAGAAGAATGTGTCAGAGCTCCGGTGTCCCACTCGTGAACCAGACGAGTCCAGAGAGAGAGATGGACTTAAGAAGTCAAATAGGAAACTTGTGTGGGGTGCCGGAGGGCAGGAAGTAGGGAGATGTCGGAGTGTCTCCGGGACACGCTTGGGAGGACGGGATCCCCAGCCCCGGGGAAGGAGGACGTGCTGTCAGCTTCTCCTGCAGACGACGCCCACCTTCACCTTCCCAGACCCACCCCGGAGAAGGGGTTCTGTGAACTTCTAGCAGTTCCATTCGATGCTGAAAGAAACACAGCCTCTGATGAGACCATCTTCCTGTCCAAGAAAGTTCTACATTTCAAAAACGAATCGTCATGACATCATTGAACTGAGCAAGTCAGCAATTACTTTTTCTTTCATTTGAACTGGAAATGGACTTAGCATGTCTTTAAGCCCTTTTGAATTTGCCGTAGACTAGATCAGTCTTTTAATTTAATCTTTTTCAAATCTCTTGTTAAATGACTCTCGCCACCCTTCCCCCTCGGATCTCTACGCTGGGAACCCCGACCCGGGCCCGCGGATGAGCTCAAATTTGTTTCTGGCTTCTTTTCCATTCCGCCTCTTGTGGAAAATGCCAAGCAATAATCATAAACTACAACCATTCCGGGTAAAACACATTATTTTCTACATAAAGTGTTTCTATCAGCTTAAAAATATACATTTCTTGGGGAAATTTGCCCCCATTTTAAATGGACAACGCAACGTGGTAATTATTTCAAGTTTTCCCAAAGGCTTCAACTTGTGAACAAATATCAGAAAGACATTTTCACCCGGAAAAAGCCAGGCATGTTGTCTGCTTTTTCCCTTCGGTTTGTTTCAGGTTATTTGTAGGAGAGCTGAGTAAAGTGAGACTGCCATCAATGTTTAATTAAGGTTCCTACAGCCCCTGGAGGAGGAGAGCTCATCTGACTGCGACAAGTTAGTGGAATGGGGCCTCCTTATATGACACTGAAATAAGTAATACCAGATTATAATTTCAGGGAAAAAATAGAAAAAAAAAAAGGAAAAACACTGAAAATTTTGCTCACAACCTAGCAGTACAACTACTTTTCCTGGTGATTCTACATGGGAATTGACTGATCCTAGGGAGAAGCCCCATGACTTCTGCTAGGATTCTACTCAGATGATCTTAACCATGACGCCTGTGTTCTGGCGCCCTGTGCTCCCGTGATCTCCGCCTCATTTCGCTGTAGAGGAAGACACGAGGCTGCCTTTCTCAGAAGACATCAGGGCTGCGGCCGAGGTCTGCAGATCTCTGCCACCCCTCGCATTACCGAAGAGAAGCAGTGCACGTAGCACGTCCCTAAGTGGGAACCTGCCTTCCTCCGCTTCTTCGGAGACACCGGGCCAGATGGGGTTTTTAATCAAGCAGCGAGAAAGCGCCATGGTATTCTTTCCACGGGAATGCCGGCAGGAACAAAATCAACGCCCGTGATGTCTCCATAATGCAAAGAACTGCATGGTCAACGAAATTAAACAAAATCTTTCCAAAAGGCATGTCAAAGCCATTGGGTTATTGCACCGATTTAATACAAAATGGTGCATTTCAATTCTGATTAGCAACAGGAAAATGCTTTTCTTGTCCTAAAAACAGAGCAGAGCAAAACGCCAGAGCCCCAGTAAAGGCTTCGAATTGATCCAGCATTCCCCCCCAGAAAGTGCTGTCGGGGAGACCTGGCTCGGAAGAAGAGTATTTTAATATTTCCACGACTGTGTTCGTTTTTAAAAGCTTCGGCAGGGTTTCTGGTGAATCCAATTTGCAATTCTTGTTCAAAGTTTGTGTGATTTCCTGATACAATTATTAAAAATACTTTATTCTTTCAACAAAGTTAGGTTGTTTTTCCCCCACACATCCTTTCTTCTTATTTTTCGGCAGTGTGATTCTCTTTCCCTTCACATGGCACACAGACACACCGTACAGGAGTTCGTTATGCTCGCAGTTCTATAGCGTATGACGTCAATTACGCTCAGTAATACATAACAATACAAGAAATTGAAAGTTTGGTCCCCAGCCTTTTCCACAATCTCAGACTTACTGAACTTCAGTATTGTTTAGAGATGGATGAAGTAATTTCTTCAAAAATAGTTCCACTTTATTTTTTTTCTCAAATACTTTTATTCTATTTTTTCAGTGTTACAAGACTCATTGTTCCACTTTAAAAATTCCCTTACTTTTTTTTCGATTTGTATTTTCTTTTCAAACTTCCCTTCTATGCTCTTCCAGGGAAAAGCAGAAGGATGGAAATCGCTTCTGCCCTGTGTCTGCAGGGGAAGCTCTGTCTTGGCATGCATACCAGCCCGTGCTACAGAGAATATACATTTTCTATCGCAAATACCTACAGCTCCACCTGCATACATAAACATGCAAATACAGACACAACCATATGTGCTTTCCATGGGGGTGTTGAGTTAGACCTTCAACACAGAAAGTGGTCTGGAAACGGCGTCTTGATTAGGATCATAATCGAGGATACTTCTCGGCCCTGCAAGAAGAGGTCGTACGATGTGTGGTTTTATTTTATATGAAGCTGCACCATTATGGTAAAGTATTAGGTTAGACCTATCGTGTTTAGATTCTATAATATTTGATATTGCAATTGTGGTTTGAATTTCATATTCTTCAAACTAGTATCTTTTTATAAGAAAAATTTTAAAACTTCCTTTTTCCCTAAAAATGTCTTGCTTAAAAAGCGACCACTCCCACATGCTAATGTGGAGAAAACCTTGAAAGATAAGGGTAAAAACAAGCCTACACTCTAATAAAATATCAGCCAAGCGGCCCTTTGATGCTTTCAGAATTAAAGGATTTATTTTCTTTTAACCTATGGACAAAAACCATATTTTACATGTACTTTTAAATCACGAAATAAATAAGTGAATGTCATCTTGACTCTGTTTTTGAAAACCTGTAGATGGCATAAGTTACAGTGGCTACTTTATTTGTAATAATCCGGCCCACTGTTAAAAATACCTATTTAAAAATCATTCATGCAAATAGTCCCAGTGAATCAGAAAGTGTGATGGAAAGAACAAATATTTAAAAAAAAAAATCAAGCGCGCTTTGTGTATTTTCTCTATTAGGCTTTTTTTTTTTTTTTTTTCTTTTCGCATCTTAGCGGTTATTTTGATAGGTTGCTTTCAGAAAACTTTTCCAACCTGTTTCAAAACAGCTGGTTAAAAAAGTCAGGGACAAAGCGCAGTATGAATATAAATTATTTGTCAACATATGGTACCGGAGGGCGTGCCGCACTGAAGGTCTGCACAAAGAGCAGGCATTGTTTGCGGTGATGAAGTTCTCAAATCGAAGTCCTCTGGTCACGCGAGATGCTGCTTGCATGGTCTGGGGTTACAGCGCCTAGTAAAGCCGGGGACAGCTGCACCAATTGTACATAATTAGTCAAGGTCAGACACGGCAAATGGAGGACACTCACCATTTGTCAGGAGAACAATGGAAGGGGACCTGAGTGTTCTCAACAGGGACAGCCGTAAGAGGGGCGCATTGAACGCGGGGAAGGGGGCCTGCCCCGCTCTGTGCTCCCCGGAAGGGGGGCGGCCGCTCAGGATGTTTCACACGCTAGCACTAGCCAGCCGAGCCAATGTCACAAAACACAATCTTGTTTTAACGACCAGAAGCATATGTTCATTGACACCGTGTGATGTTGGTGACACTTGAAGGAAACAGTCAAACAACAGACACGAGAATAAATGTATTTCCTACATGTGCGTGGGATCGCAGGACCCTTCCTGCATTCAATGGTAGGATCTTTTAAGTTACCAGCTGATGCAATGTAATCCTTTAAAGAAAGGGGCGATTGCTTTCAAATGAACGGTAGAGCTTGGAATGAAGAGAATCATGTCGATCTAGAAGGAAGTGCTTTTGTCTTAACGGTGGCTCAGAGAACGACTTTATTTCTAACTGCAGAAATGCAACGTGCATTCAGAAGGTCGGCAAAAATAAGTTAAGATAAAGGAAAATGTCTGGTGCCGATAGGTAGCTTAGACCCAACGTGGGGTTCTAACCCACCCAACAAGTAAGTACAGAGTGTGATTTTGAAAGCTAAAAAGTCTGCGGGAGTTTTAAGGAAAAGAAAATGAGGGCATGGGTGTTTAAACGGAGATCCGCAAAGATGCGAGGAGCTAATTGTGTAAACGCCCCCACGATACCCAGTGAAGACGAAGGCTGCCCGCTTTCCTCCTGTTGGCCCGGGGCTGCTCCTTCCAGCCGGTGGAAGGCTGTTTCTGCACAGGACGAGCACACTCTGTCCCGAAGTGGGGTTCGCCCTGCAGGACACAACCTTTCTGCTGGGCATGCCCCTTCTCCCCTCCCTGAAGCAGCCCCGTGGGAAAGAGCAAGGATGGGGAGAAAGGATGCCCGGCACAGAGGGGTCCGTCGGGTGCGTGTTCTGCAGTGATTCTCATTAGCTCGCTCTCCCTGATCACAATTTCCAGGTGACATTCCTCCTTTGGACTCAGGGCCCTCATTAGTGCCTCATTATAATGTCTTCCCACATATCAGTTATTTCAGTCCATGCACTTTGCAACACAGTTTCCACCTGCCGTGGGAGGGAAGGAAAGTCACAGAATTCCTTTAAAAGTAAGGGTTTAGTGGATGGCTCACACACACACACACACACACACACACACACACACCCTTGCCCACAAAATCTGTTAGACATGACAGAGCACCTTACATTGGGAGAAGATGCCAGAAAAGCAAGACAGTTTACCACCTTCTGTAATTATACACACTTAGAGTGGGAATTCATTATCTCCTTGTGTACAAAGCAATCCATTTCTGATTAGCCTTTTATCACGCTTTCATTTTCAAAGGAATAAATCAGAATAAGGAGAAACTGCACCATAAAACCCTCCCCCAGTGCTGCTAGCAAGGCAGGTGAATTATACATTACCCATAAATTTCTACATTTTTATAGGAAGAAACGGTACACATATATACACATTCATGTGTGCAGTGTCCACACATACTCGCACACACACACACACACACACACAGCATTCGGGTCTCTCCTCCATCACCGCCGCCGAACCAACCATCCCAGCTCTTTCCCTCCCAATCTCCTCACCTCTACATAAAAAGAGAAAAAAAAGTGTCATCTGTGATATCAGAGCCATTTCTCCCATATTCTGCACATTGTCAAGATTTTCTCTTGTGTCCTCTGGAGGAGATGATAGACTGTGCCGTGCAATTTAGTGAATCCCCAAATACAATCTGAAGAATCTCACTCCCTGTAAAGTTAATAAAGATAATAAAGAATTAACTCCTTTATTTCTCTGTAGTGCCGTTCATCCTCAGGCGTAAGGAACTGACGATGTTATGTAAGCAAGGTAAATTACGCCCTTGGCTTTCTCACTGGGAAATAGATCTGGCAATTAAAAAGGAGATACATCATTAGGTAAAGCCATCATTCACAGCACTCGCTTTATGCATGCTTTCTCTAAATTTCTAAAGAAGAAGAAATGCTGCCGTTCCGATCAGGCAGACGTGCATTCGCTGCAGGTCCTTTAAGGTGGCTTTTCAGGAACATCTTTGGGTGAAGCCCGCTGCGCTGTCCCCACTCTGCCACCAGCCCCACGTCTACTAACCACTGTGCTAAGTGGGCTCCTGGTAGCTCATCGTGGCGGGGGGTGAGGGGGTTCCCAAAGCCCACCAGTCTATCCATCGTTTCAGTTTAATCCAAAAGTGGGATAGTCACTGCTCATGGGAGACTATGATTCAGCACGTTTATTACAATGTCATTACATCTGATTATTTTTATGTCCGTTAACATCGCGTGCAATTAACACAGTCTCTATAGACATAAAGGCAGCCCTATATTTATTTCTGATCTTAAATGTGACTGAAGTGGATTAAACTAGCACGAAGAAATAGCATTTATCATGAAGCATTGATTGTTGAAGCTTCAGCCTTTGATGAATGATGGGGGGCTCCATAGCCAGAAGCGCACGCAGACTGGGGGTAATTGACCCCCAGTGGCACCCATGAGCTTATGGGGGATTCCCCTACTTACCCCTGAATGACAGAGATGATCTTCACAGGCCAGCTTCCTCTGAATGGAGGGCAGACAAGGCACATTTCTAATGAAAACTAAAGTTACTATAGTATCTGTATATACTCTACTTTTTATCTACAACTTAGGTTTAGAAAAGTGGTACCTAATATATCTCTTATAATCTCATATACGATATTATATTTAGACTCATATTTACACATCGTCGTGACACACCACAAAATAATCCAAAAGTGCGATGACTACATAATTCAGGACACAGATGAACTGTGCTTTTCTCTTTTTTATCTAAATTTAAAAGTGGCTTAAAATTGCATATTAACTGCCTATTAATTGCAGGGGGAAAGGGGATTCAGGAGAAGTGGTTCCTCTGGTCAAAGCTTATTCTAATTTTTCAAATTAATTCTTCCAATTTTCAAATATTAGTTGAAAAACTGTAAAAGTCTAAGATTTAGCCGTGTGGTTTTAAAATTTCCTCTTTGTCTCATAAAGTGTTTGCCACTTCCAGGTATCTTAACACTATAATTATTACCATCAATCTTTTTTTTAAGACCGGACTTACGTTACTTCCTGGTAGTGAATTTTAATAACCACCTCAGCACACCCAGTGGGAACCCTAGTGACCTCAAATAATTAATGCACCTCGAACACGGCTAGAACTCTTCATCAGGAGCATGCTGGGAAAATCCTACAGAATGAGCTCTGTAATGCCAGACTGTACCAGCCCCAGAAAGAGTTGGGATGGTTCACTTTGGGGTTTAAAGCGAGCTTCCGATATCTTTGTCTTTCCATGTGAAGATAATCACACTTAGCGGACCAAGGGCCCGTGAGAATTTGTGTTGCAGATCACAAAGCAGGGACTCACCTGGAATGTTTCTTCGGTTCCCACCCCGCAAGGTGAGAAGATGCGGCGTTAGTGGGAAGGGCCCCTGTCTGCTTGGATGGTCACCGCCCTCTAAGGCGGCTGCCTGAGACGATTGGAAAGGATCACACGCCAACTTTCATGGGCATTTCTGTGCTCGCCTCTGAAAGCTAATCCGTGCATTCCATTTTTCATTGTTTCAACAGATATTAATAAAGAAAAGGTTAATCATCCACACTGCATTTATTTTTTTAACTTTTATTTTATTTTTTTAACTTTTATTTTATTTTTTCAGAACAAGATTCATTGTTCATGCACCACACCCAGTGCTCCAAGCGATATGACAGCAGACTAGTCTATTGTCTTCAGGAATCTGAGAATCTGACACACTGATTCTGAAGGAAGATTTGATAGTTTACATTAGACAGCTCCTGCACTATTTGAGTTCCCTCCGCCTCTGACGGTATCGGAGACAGTTCCGAAATCCAAGGTTCTACTGAATGAGGGAGCCAGACCGCAAACGATGGTGTAACTAGTGCTTTGGCCAAATTGTTTCTCCTTTATGGCTAATGCTGATGCTGTTTTCTGTTTCCTTTTTTTTTTTTTTTTTTTTCCCCTCCTTCCCCTCTGTCTTTTAATTCTGTGAAGACAGTCACTGTATTTCTCAGCTCTGATCCAAAATATTAACCGGGGAGCTGCTCATTTATATTTGTGCCAAACTTCTGGCAGAAACATACGAAAGATGCCCAAGGAAAGAGAAAACCGTAGTGGAAATGGAAATTTGGATTACTGACCATAGGTGTAAAATTTAGAAAAGGGCCCATCTCTGGAGCAGCCTCTGGAGTGATCCAACAGCTCCCTCTGCCCCCTCCGAGGGGGAAGTGTTCCTCACGTCGCGGCAGCTCTGCGGAGATGCGGGGCGGCTTTGAAGCCATGCGTGCGTCCTGGCTCCGAAAAGGAGCTCAGGTCAGGCTGCACACGTCCAGAACCAGGCAGCCCCCCACCCACGCTGCCCAGGTGAGCCCAGCCACAGGCTTCTCTTCATTAGTTCCCTGATGACTGGCCGGAGGTAACAATTAAAGGGAGGGCTTTTTATGACATTATTAGTGTGAGAAGTATTAAAGGTGACTCCATTTGTCATGCCTTATTAACAAAAGCATGGGAAAATATTCAAATTGCAGAACATTCAACCTCCCCTCCCCCTAGTTCTGCCAAATCGATTTGACTTTCCCACGTTCCCCTCCACACCGGCTCCTTCCAGTTAGAAAGGGGATGGAGCTGTGGGAAGATTCACGTGTGGAGGCCAGGAAGAAAACGGGGTTACTTTACAGCCGTGTCGCTCCAAATCTGCATGTTTTGAACGCTTTCTTGAATTCCCGGTGTTTATTTCTAACAAGTACGGATGCATTTATACTTAGGTGATCAAATGTGTCCTTTAATCCCCAGCCTAGCCCGGGGTGCTGGCATGAAAAACACAGTTTGATTTTAAGAAGCAAATATGTGGATTGAGACACACAGAATAAAGGCTTTATCTGTGTGTAGATATCACGTTTGCAAAGGAGCTTGCACTGTGCTTGTGAAAACTATAGAACACGTGCACACACATGGCTTAAACACGTAAATACAATTATTTAATTTTCCTATCTCACTTTTACCCAAAATTAAAAAAAAAAAAAAAGCTAATTCATTCCATGGTACCTAATTTAGATATTCCAGTCAAGTTTCCTTAGGAAAAAAAATGATTAAATGTGATCATTACTAGTTACAACCGTACTTATCACCTGAAATCCTCTGCCTGTGATAGATCATGTTACTAATTCACCTCCGTGTGCTTTAGCTTTCATTTTGAATCATTTTCCCGGTATAGATGTGGTGTTCATTCATTCACCCATCCCTCTGTGTATTTAAGATTATTGAGGAAGTACTGGGGTCACAGGCCAGGGGGCAATGTGCGTGACACTTGCCCACTTGCCCAGGGTGCAGAAAGGAGAAGAGGGCTGGCCAGACCCACCACGGACACCGGAAGAGATGTAGGCGTAGCTGCTAGTGCAGGCACGCTCCCGGGCTGTGGCTTTATTTTCTGTAGGGGCGGCTATGGCCTTGAATGTGTATGTATGTATGTACATGAATCTATATGTGTCTAGATATATATACACACATTAATAGTCTAATGTCCTCCTGTGCCTACTTAGGGTGTATTGGCTTTTGTATACAGGACACACAACTATTACTCTAAATTAAAACAAAATGCTCCCCTGAATAATACATCTCTCTCGTTTCCCCTTCTCTGTACCCATGCACACATGCATACTCAATATGATACAGTCATTTATCAAATTAAAACAAAAACAAATTATTTAGGATCCGTGTGGTACTAACAAAGAAACAGCCTTGTAAAAAATATGAATTTATTAGCACCCCAGCCTCTGAATGTACATTGATAGAAAATATAATTAAATCAGCGTTTTTTACTACTCACTCAGCATAAATTGTCGCTAGCTCTGCAAGACTGATGCAGTGCATTGTTTGTGCTCATGAGGACAATAGTCTTTGAGGCTGAAATCTTTCTTTTTTTTTTTTTTTTTAATCTATACGGGAGCTCCATACCCAAACTCTGGCAATTGGGGGTAGAATGTTGAATAATAGCTTCATCCCCATCATGCCGCCCAGAAATTCTCATCATCCCAATTGCCAGAGCGCTGTGTATGGGGAATAATCACGATCCGAAAGCTGACGAGAAATGGCTCTTAGAAGTCACTAATTATTTGACATGTGGTATTCACACCGGATAAGTCCCACTAAGTCCGAGGCCAAGGGCAAGCTAGGCTGTGGCTTCCGGTCTTTGCAGATACTGGCAGCCAGCTTCGGCCGCTGTAGCTCAGGGCTATAACTGGGTTCCTTAAACAATAGAAATTTATTTCTCACAGTTCTGGAGACTGGGAAGATCAAGGTGCCTGCAGATTGGTGTCTGGTGAGAGCCCGCTTCTCGCCTTGCAGACGCTGACTGCTGTCTGTGCCCTCGCACGGCCTTTCCTCGATGAGTGCCCCTGGAAAGAGACCTCCCACTCTCCTTCCCTTTTTAAAGGCACTAATCCCATCATAGGGGCCCCATCCCCTCATCCCCTAATCTAAACCTAATCTCCTTGCAAAGACCTCACCTCCCAAACCATGGGGGAGGAGGGGTCCTAGAGCTTCAACATACGAACTTTAGGAGAACGGAAATATGCATTCCATCAAAGGTACTGTACTCTTCTTAGACTGATGGGACCCCTGAAGCTCTTCTCTTCTAGAATCATGGATCATACGAAGTGGTGCAGCTTAGTTTGAAAAGACTAAAATAAAACAACGTAACACGGCACCAAATAAAATGAAATAAATAAAACAAAACAAGCCAGACCAAGCTTAAATGGCCACCATGATGTCTGCCCTCCCACCAAGGAGCCTGAATCCCACCGGAGGAGAAAGGCACACCCCATGGTTTGCCGAAGTAATACTACCAGTCAAAACGTCTCCCCTAACTTCTGTGGTGCCTTTTTCCAGGGTGACACCTCGAATGTTCCCGAGCATTGCCACAGACACTGCCTTGCATGACATTCTTGGGACCTATAGCTACGGTAGATGATCTTAAAGTTTAACTTCTACTCCTATTTTTCCTATGGACTTCAACAAGTTCCTTACTGTCCTCTGATTTGTTCCTCTCATGTTGCACACGAGTTCTCTGCCAATGGGCCGTGCTGGTGTGGCAGAGGCATCCCCCACATCTAGAGGTGTCCCCCCCATCCAGGTCCAGGAGGGGAAGGGGCGGTGGGATTTGATTTGAGTTCGCGGTGTTCCCAGGCTCCTAGCTGAAGGTCTATAACCAGCAGAGCTCTGAAGCAGAAAGTAGATCACTTAGAGAACAGTCTTGTCTGCCACTCTTTCCCCAAGCAGGAGGCAAAGAAGGGAGCAGACCTCCGTGAGAGGCGGTGGCTCGGATGTCCTCAGACAGACGGGGAGTGACAGAGAGTTGTCCCACTGTGTTATTGGGTATACAAACTTCTAGTTTGGTGGAGAGAAAGTTTGCCCATACACCTTTATCACTTAAAATATCTTAAAACTGAACACATTTGAAGAAAGCAGCACTCCATTACGGTAGAGTCTTTGCGTAATAGGGAGATCTCTCCCACTCTGGAAGGATGCATGTCGCTAGTGGAAGTGGTAAGTGGGGTCCACGAGCTTCCGTGCCCAGAGACTCTCCATGCGACGCCCCTTGTGACCAGACCCCTGCAGCTCCAACCCAGGGGAGCTGCAAACAATGAGCACTTCTTACATGTGTGTAGGTTCTAAGAATATTTCCTGGCTGGCTCGGTGTTAATGGGCGAATTGGCATGGAAGCATATGGACACCATAAAAACAAAGTACTTAGTGTAAAAACCCTCATCTCACAACTTCCTGTTCCTTCCCAAAGCCTGCCCTCCTCTCCTTGTGGACCAGTAGCAGTTGTGGTTAGTCTGTGGACACACAGAGACGAGGTCTTCTGACCGCCTGGCTGGTGGGGCTGGAAATGGCAGCCAGGGCGATGCAGCAACATCTAGGACTCGGGTCTTCCTTCTCCCCCTGAATTACCTTCACGAAGCAACGCCCATGAGACCATATTTGGGAGACGTCCCCAACTTGCTTTCCTTATGAATAATTCTAACACATCATCAAAGGACTCATTGCCAACATGTTAATGAGACAACCCTGTTAGTCTGAGAATAGACCTACCTACTCGGTGGAGATAAAGCTCCTCTCGCTGAGCGTGCAGAGGAAGATGTGGGGCTGATCTGGGGGACAGAGGGCGGGGGAGGGGCAGTGGAGCTAAGACATCCAATGAAGCTAGTGTGGAGAGTTTTCTCCGGCGCAGGGCACAGGACGCAAACATACACCCGGGCAGAGCACTGTGCCCGAAGGCTGGCGGTCCCCCACGGCACGGTGAGCAAGAGCAGAGCTCTGGAGAAGACGAGTGAGCCCAGGCTCCAGGCCCCGGCTGCACTGGCATTGGGAAAACAAAGAGAACAGGAGGAGGAGGAGGAAAGGGGTGGGGAGGGGAGGAACATATTTAGAAATTAAAGTGCCTACATAAAGAAAAGTTCTGGGGCAGCTGGGTGGCTCAGTCGGTTAAGCATCGGCTGTCAGCTCAGGTCATGTTTCCAGGATCCTGGGATCAAGCCCCGCGTGGTGCACTCTGTTCAGTGAGGAGTCTGCTTCCCCCTTTCCCTCTGTTCCTTCCCCTACCCCAACACCACTCACGCTCTCTCTCTCTCACTCTCTCTATCTCAAGGAAATAAATAAAGAAAATCTTAAAAAAAAAAGAAAAGCTTTACATTGTAACAAAATACACTCTGTATGATTCAATCTACATGAAATCAAAGAACCTACGCTAGTACAAGACTAATGTATGGGAGTAAGAGTCAGAACAGTGATTCCGAAGGGGGAGTTGACTGGAAAGGGCACCCGGGAAATTTCTGGGTGAAGCGACTGTCTGCCCTAGGTCTTATTTTGGCGATAATTATCCAAACGTGTGCAATTGTCAGAACTCACTGATCCGAACACCCAAGATCTGTGTGTTTCACTCCATGTAATTTATGCCTCAATAATAATAATTAAAACCGTGTCTACGGATGCTGTGACTAGCCTAAGACTTGGTCGTGTCGGTATTTTGAGAGAATAGCCTAGGTAGTTCTGAAATCTGGTCTCAGCAGGCAGGGACCAGCCTTTCATTTTCAGCTTTCCTGAGCATTCTCTTGTGCCCGGGACACAATGGAGTTATGTGTAAATAAATAATAGTGGAAGCAGCACATCGGAACACTCACTTAACCTGTGAATCGCAAGGTTATTTTTGTAGCTGTGTCCCGTCTTCCCGTGTGGAGGGTGATTTATGGTTTTCCGCCGAGCTTCATCATCATTGTGCTCACCTTTGTTTCCATCATAGTTAATTAAAGGGAAGGTCATTGTCACCTTATGTTTTAAACCTTCTTAACATAATATATCACCCTTGGTACACTTTAATAAGGGGATTTGTGAAGGAATGGTGTAATAGGAAAAAAGTTTACGGCATAATCCATCCTGTTCACAATTACACTTTAGCTCTTGCACATAATGAAAGTTAATAAGTAGACAAAATGAAGGGTCTATCTTGGGATTCATTCGAGTGTTGATTAATTGGCTGGGTGATATAGTGGAAAAGAAGATACCTAGCTTTTCTAAGCTGCACGCAAATGTGGCCAAAACAAACTCTATTTAAAGGACAATGTCTCCTTTCCTTTTTCCTTGCAAATTGTCACCCCTGAACAATATGAAATTAATTAAACAACTGTTTATTGAATGCCTTCCACGTGCCAGGCATAGTAGCAAACCTGGAACATAAAGGGTGAAGTAAGACACCGTCCTTTTCCCCGCAGGGAACATAGACTAGTGTTGGTTGAGATACAAAGGAAGGACAAATTATTTATTCTAAATGGTTACTCCTGGGGATACCAGAAGTAGTTAAGATTCATAAGAATGACTGAAATAATATTAAGTACGCCAAGCACATCTGCCAAGAAAATGTTAAATCCTTTTTCCAAAGCCATTTATTTTATTTAACAAACACTTATAAAGCACTTACTAAAAGATGGCCATTGTTCTAAGTGTTCTCCAAATATTAAGTCATTTAATACCAACAACATCCCTAATGAGGAAGACACCATTATCATTCCTCTTTTATAAATGAGAAGACCGAGGCAGGGGGCAATCAAGTAATTTACCCAAGGTAGTATAGTTCTCCAGAATCTGAGCTCGTATCCACTAGGCTACACTAGCTTTAAATAAGATGCTTTTGATGATTTCAGAAAACAATGACTTTTTACAGTATGTTTATTTTAAAAGGGACAGTTTTGCATAAACATCTTGTAGGATTCTGTATTTCTAACAGTAATTCTATTCTATCTCTACCGGGAATCACTGGTCTTGTTAAATAATACAACTCACCTAAAGTAAAGAACCTATTGGCCCAGTAAAAGTCAATTGCCGACCCAGTTAAAATTTAGGAGAATGTGAAGCAAGACGAGAAAAATGTGTTTTGAAGCATATCTTCCTATGCACTTGCAAAAAAAAAGGGGATATGTCAAATCTAGGACGAGGACTATGTGAAGTGAAGCCTCACACATCAAGAAAGTGTCACGGTGATTAAGGTAGAAGGGGCTCATCAATGACACGATTCACTGTTTGAGTTATCAACAGACCCATCTTTGATCCGCGCTCCCCTAGGGTAAAGATGGATGCAGGTTTTCATAATGTAAAAGACGAACGCACACTAAAATAAATCACAAATAGCCGAGAGAGAATTGAGCATGACAGTGTGGTGGGCCGTTTCTAAGAGGACTGCAGCGGTCCTGCCTTCTGTTGTTCGCACCCTTGGATAAGCCCCCCACCCCTTGAGTGCAGGCCCCCCATACCCTGAGTGCAGGCTGGACCCGTGACTGCTCCTAGCAGACAGAATTCAGCAGAGCTGCTGGGTGTGCATTTGGAGGTGATGTTACAGAGAGGTATGTTTCTGTCTTGGCCACTGTCCCCCTCACTTTGTTCACAATGACAGTGCCACGAGGGGAAGTGCTCTAGAAGGGCCCATGAGACAAGGAAGTGAGGGCGGTTCTGGACAAAAGCCAGCTAGGAAAGGAGGCCTCTGTCCAACAGGCTGCAAGGAGCCAAATCCTGCTACACCCACAAGAGTGGGAGTGGAAGTGGATCCTTCCCCAGGCGAGATTTCAGATGCGACCACAGCCCTATCAGACACCCTAACGGCAACCTCAAGACAGACCCTGAGCCAGAGGCACTCAGATAAGTCGCCGCCACATTCTCAACCCATAGAAACTCAGAGATAATACACATTTCTTGCTTGAAACCACTAAGTTTTTGTGTGATTCGCTATGCAGCATACATAACAAGAGTACTTTTCTTTCAGCCCATGTTTATTTTCTGCTGAATGCCAAGAAACTGGAAGAAATATTGCAGAAAGGATTTGGCGCAGTCTCTGCCCTCAGGGAGGCTGCAGTCTAGTAGAGGAAAGGGGAGTCCATGCTCCCAAACATTTTCTGGTAAAGTGTCATGCTGCTTGGGCAACGTGGAGCAAAGGCGCCTCTGTAAACATGCGTGTCAAGCACCAGACACCAAGTCCTCAGTGATGAAGGGGGCGGGGCATTTCTCAGTATATTTATGCTTCATTTTGTGTCCATAGAACACAGAAGTTCAGGGGCACTCTCGGCAGGTGGTTTGCTTCATTTTGTTGGTGGAGATAAGCCTAGCGGATCTGGATGGGCGGTCTAGAAATGGGGAATCTCTGGAGCATGGCTGTTCCTTTTCCTCTCTCTACTCCGTGGCTCTCACTGGGGCTGTAGGAAAACAGGGAAAGAACAGGAATGAAAAAGGACAGCATGACAAGTGATGTGCCTGCTTTTCCTCCAATAAACACGTGTTCAGCAGCTGTGTGCCAGGCACGGTGCTCATGCTGAGAGATACACATACCCTACATGTCTCCATATGGCTATATAGAGATGAAAGCAAACACTTTGAAATTCTAAATACATTTTAAGCAAGATGCCTGACTTTGTCTACCTGTTGCTTGTATAGATGTTCTAAAGAATACTAAGTGGGCTTCACATGTGTAACTCAGGCCCTAAGTTCCTTCACGCAGCTATAATGCTACTTTGCATTCCAACACGCACATCTGCACTTGAGAGAAAAGCAATAATTCTTTTATAATGTGTATCGCCAACAGCTCCTCTTTATAACAATCCTAAACAGGAATGGGATCCTGAATACGTATCAGTTTGTTACTTAGGGAAACAGTTCTCTTTCCATTAATAGAAAATAAATATTTTCAGATATATTTTGAAATACCAGTTCAGTCCAGTGGGAGTCTCTTTCTCTTATTGGTATAAAGTGCGAGAGAAATATTCATGACAGGGGCATATGGATTTCACTCACCAGAGACTACAAATTAGCTTCATTTGATCTTGCACAAATCTCTTCCTTACTGGCAGACCATTTGATGGTCTGTGAGGACGGAGACGGAAAGATGGCCCATGGGGGCCCTTGAAGCAGTACCACCTCTCTGGAGTAGTACTGAGAGGGACCCTTCACTACTTTCCAGCCACGTGGACGTGGGTGAGCGACAGTCATTTTGAGCCTGTTCCATTCCCTCTAAATTCACCTTACACTCACCTCATAAGATGAGGAAATTAAAAAGAGATAACCTTTCCAAAGTACAAAGCCAAATAACCATCACAGGGTGGGTGCTCAATTTATAGCGGATCATTATAATTTGTTTCTTAAATTCCATGATTGCTATTTACATCGCTATTACATTAAGGTGGCAATTTCTGAGTCTCTATACCAAAGGGAAAATTCTATACCTGAGAAATTGGGAAATAAGAAAATATGACTCAGCTTTGAAATCCTTTTGGCAACAAGCTTATGAAATCAATATGGCGCCCACTAACTCCGCTTATCTACAGAAGGATTGAGAAACACTTCCCGGGCTGAGGCTGTGTTCATTTTTGTAACCGCACTGTCCCTTGGCACCAAGGCTGACACAAGTTAGCACTTAACACCTGCCAAGTGACTGGGTTCTTTAATGGCTTTTAAAATATTAGAAACTTCATCCCTTTTAATTACTTATGAGAATGTTTCAAGGTGATGGAATTCCCCTGAATTCCTGGCTAGAAAGATCATCTTCGTCTTAGAAGGTTTCATCCCTTCCTCTTTCTTGGCTTACATTGAGGAACACAGGAATTATCTTAGGTTGGGTTTCAACACAACTCCATTTTTTTTTTTTTTTTTTATGGCAGATTCTCTTGAGCAACCCTTCTTAGTCAACAAGTATGGCACAGAGATTAGTGAGACTTACTGTGGTCCCACTTCTTGAAAAATCTGGACTCTAAGAGCATGAGCGTGCATGCTTATATCATGATTGGAGTCATACTTAACTGGCAAGTCCAGGAGAATCACTGAATCGGAGCCCCAGGAAGTAGAAATCAGGCTTGCGGGTGACCGCCATGCGTCCCCGCCGGTGGGCAGCCATCACCCTCCTCAGGCCAACTCAGTACTTTGTCCAGGGTTTTATTTTAGCCCTGTGAGCACATTTAGGTCAGGTGATTTAACGTCTGGGAGGACTTCCTCATGGATAGTTTCTGTTGATTTGTTTTTTTTTTTCTCTTGTGATCAGTTCATACTGCCTTGTTTTTTTGCTTGCCTCATTTTTTTTTTCCCCGAAAACTGAACATTGAATGTTTTAATGTAGAATCTCTGGGAATGAGAGACCCCTCCCCTCCCTGTGGCCGCCACGTGCTATGGGCTCTTGCTGGCCTGTGTGGAGGCTTCTCTAGGCCAAAGCTTAGCTCTCATGTCTGAAACGAAGGCAAGTTCAGTTAGATTTTGCTCTTTTCTAAATATCAATCAGCTGTCCCTTAAAAGAGGCCACCATGGATTCCTCCTTTCTGGACTCCCAGCAAGAATAAAGAAAGTCTCGAATGGACACCGCCACTCTCTGGAAACTGTTTTCTTTTACGTCTCTGGTCACAAGGCCAGCAGAATGTGCTGTGCAGCCCGAGCCATCTTATCCCTTTACTAAATCAGGCCTCAGTGACACGGGGCAAGCCGGCTAGTAGAGCAATTATCTCCTGGTGGACAAAGCAATAAGCTGAATTAGTCACGTTCTGTGGGATACATTTCCAACTCTTCCAACAGACTCACGTCTTTCTGCCGGACCTCCCTTCCCTGGCTGATGCTCCACTGCCCGGCCCCTGACATAGAACCACCTGGCCTGACCTGCCTCTCAGAGATGCCCCCACACTCAGCTCTGGAGGTGCTGCAGGGAACCTGAGGAATGGAGAACTTGTCCGGCTTTCTGAAGTTCCTGCGAACTCTTCCATCCAGGGAGGTATGTTTGGTGAACTGCTTTTAGGATCCAAGTAAGGAGGTTAAGTGCTTCTTGCCCTGTTTCCTAAAGAAGCGAATACACATAGGTACCAAGTCCCTCAAGAGGAGCATGTTGCTTTTAAATACACCTTAGTGAGGCTCTGTCCCCTTTATGTCCTGTAGAAGGTAAATAATTCTGCAAAAAGAAGATTCTCCAAGTGTTTCAGACTGCTTCTGGGCCGTGTCCACATCCGCTGGCCTCTGTCCTCCAGCCACACTCATGTGACATCTCCATGCCATGGTCTCACTGCCCACAAAGTCCGTTCGGGTCTCCAAAGTCTTCCATGGCATGGAACACACTCACAATTTGATAAGAATCCAAACCTTTCTTTTTTTTTTATAACAACAATTTTTAAAAGATTTTATTTTATTTATTTTACAGAGAGAGAGACAGCGAGAGAGGGAACACAAGCAGCAGGAGAGGGAGATGGAGAAGCAGACTCCCCGCGGAGCAGAGAGCCCGATTCGGGTCTTGATCCCAGGATTCTGGGATCATGACCTGAGCTGAAGGCAGACGCTTAACGACTGAGCCACCCAGGTGCTCCTCCAAACCTTTTATGTAATCTTTTTCGTGCCATTTTCAGATAACTTAGTGACTTTTTCCAGCTATTATAGTACAAATTATTTAATAAAAATGTCTGTTCCAGGATTAGCAAACTACTTGAAGCAATGACTAACAGACCGTTCTCTCTTTTTCAATCTTTAGCTGATTCTAATCAACCAAACTTCTCCCCAGTTTTGAACGTTGACATAAAGTTTCAACTGGGACATCCTTGGTCAAGTTCACACTCATCAAAACAACTGGCGCCCTACATGATTCTCAGGATGAGCGTCTATGTGGTTTTCTGTTCGAATACGGATGAGTGGAGCATAAGGTGCTACTTGCTGAGATTTCTAACACCTTGGGCTCTAGAGCGCAGTCGGTAAGGCTTTCTTGCTGCAGATAGGCACATTTCAGGGAATTCTCGCACAGACATCGCACCTAAGCCACCATCCCCAAGAACCAAAATTGCTCCCAGCAGTTTTATCCTTGCTTGAAATAAAAGGTAGTTTGCTTCTACACTGAATAAACAACTTGATAAAATAATAGTTTCTATAATAAAGTAAGATTGTTCTATTAATAAGCTTTCATGGTGTCTCCTGGTTCGAGCTCATTATTTCCTATTTGACGACACGGTTCCCATTGGATGGCAGACAGCCTACTTCCCGGTGTATGTATTTGGTTATTGTGGCTTTGAGTGTCTTCATTTGTATATGAGTAGTAGTATTGGGTTGAGAATTTCATGTTTTCTACCCCATTTCAGAGACTGTACAGTATCATCGTAGCTACCAAGGTTAGATTTAAAGTACCATCATATTTATTTGATGCCTGTGTATGAATAATCAGTTAGCCAGTACTTAAATTACCTGTTTCCAATTAGTTTACATTTCAGAAGCAAGCTACCACCTAAAGTAATTCTCTAGCCCTATGCATTGATTTTTTGAGATAAGGTTATGTCTTCATTAATGAGGGAAAATCATAGCTTTGTAGCCATCAGAGGCCTGCTGAAGAACATGTGGCCTGCTGGCTATTGCATGAGATTGAAGCCTTGAATATACAGCTTCCAACCTAAGTTTCAAACGTAAATGAGCCAGAGAGCATTCTGAAGAACGCAGACATTATTAGTCACTTACTGTATGTGTTTGTTTTCCATTGTTGCTGTAACACATTACCTCAAAGTCAGTGGCTTGAAACACTGCAGAAGTATCATCTTACAGTTCAAGAACTTGGAAGTCTAACGTGGATCTCACTGAACTAAAATCAAGGTACCTACAGGGCAGTATTTCTATCTGGAAGCTCAAAGGGAGAGCCTTCTCCTGGCCTTTCCAGACTCCAGAGGCTGACTACACGCCTTGGCTCAGGGACCCCTTCCATCGCCAGTACGGGTAATGGTGGGCTGAGTTTGTCTGACTTATGTTCCTGCCTCCTGCTTGCATTTACAGCATAGGACTCCTGAGATTACACTGGGTCTGCCTGGACGGCCAGGATAATCTCTCAGTCCTAAGGCCCTTAACTCAAGCATATTTGCAAAGGCTCTTTCATCATTTAATTCATATTCACAGTCTCTGGTAATTAGGATGTGGACACATTTGGGGTTCCTTATTCTGCCTACCATAATGTATTTAATTTGAGACTACATTCCTTAATCCTTTCAATGAGGCAGATGACCACCAGCAAGAAAGCCAGGCAGGGAGGGAGGGCCTAGCCGCCACAGGGGAGACGTGTGGGATGGTAGAGTCCTTGCTTGCGCGGGTCACAGTGTCATCACGCAGAGGGCATCACTTATACTGGAATGAAATTTCTGGGATCGTGACTAGCAATTGCAAAGGTAAGGCACTGCCATGTTTGGTGCTCATGCTTGGACCTTGGGTGGTTGACTGAGACACAATAAAAGGGAGGATGAAACCAGAGAGGCAAACAGAGTCCGGCTCAGGAAGGAAGCGATGGGACATCCTGGCCAAGCCAACATCTATCCAGACCGAGGGGGCCCTTGACAGGCCCTGAGGATGTGAGGACATGACCAGATTTTCATTTTGGGTAGACGACTCGGGCAGCTATTTGAGGCTGAGCTGGAGCGGTGCACAGGGGGTGGGGGGAATCCAAGAAAGAGACAGAGGATCGCCGTCCTCTGGAGGAGACAGGGGCGGCCCAGAACAGAGCTAGGGTTTAGGCGAAGGCTAGAGTCCAGGACTTAACGACGGCTGTGGGAGCTCTGAGGAGAGGAGGCACGGCCAGCCTCCTGCTCACACTGCTGTCTTGGATGGCCAGGGCCGGGCCAGAGTGGGGGGGCAGATCTGGGGGCACAGCCCGGAGCTGGTTTGGTCATTTAGATTTTTGATCTCTAGTGCAGCCTGGGTTGTGTTGGGGGGCCTACTGTAGTTAGTATTAAATTAAGAATCGGCAGATGATGGCCTGCCGAATGAGGAGGCACCGGCCATCCACACGGGGCGACAGGTGGCTCCCTCAGCATCCAGGCTCCCACTGTGGGGAAGCGAAACTCACGGGATCATTCTGGTGGAAGGTGCAGTGACCGCAGAGGAGAACTGAGGCCATCAGAGGCACCTACGAGACAGCAGTTAGAAGAGGCCCGGACACTGAGAGGAGAGCTGGTGCGTGCTAACCCCGGGAGAAAGGCACTGGAAACGGCATCATCTGAAGTCTCAGCAGGACGAGAACCCCTACATGGTGGCGACTTTGATGTGTCACCTGGATTGGGCCATGGGGTGCCCAGCAGTGTGGTTGGACATTATCCTGGTGTGCCTGTGAGGGTGTTTCTAGCTGAGTTAGCACTGGGGTCCCCAGGCTGAGTAGAGCAAGTGGTCCTCCCCCATGTGGGTGGGCCTCATCCAATCCTTCGAAGGCCTGAATAGAATACAAGATTGAGTAAGAAAGAAATCTCTCCCCACCAGACTTGGCCTTGGGCTCAAACTGTACGAGAGGCAGTCCTGAGTCTAGACTCATCAGCCTCCATAACTGTGCGAGCCAATTCCTTACAATCAGTCAGTCGATAAGTCAGTCAATCAATCCATACACACGCACACTTGTTATTGGCCCTGTTTCTCTGGAGAGCCTTGACCAAAGTA
The DNA here is from genome assembly GCA_028534135.1 of Potos flavus. Taxonomy (NCBI): domain Eukaryota; kingdom Metazoa; phylum Chordata; class Mammalia; order Carnivora; family Procyonidae; genus Potos; species Potos flavus. The sequence continues at coordinate 131,006,223 of CM052895.1, read as the reverse complement.
CCCTGTTTAAAATTAGAAAACAACCAAATTCATGTGAAGCCTGACTTATTTGAAATAAATTTGACTATCTCCTCATAGCTCAAACTGTGGCCCGTTAAGGCACGTAGAAGCCGGTGCTGGAGCGGAGACTCTCTGCACGTGCATTGCCCTCACCGCGTCTCGGGTCCCTACCGCGTGGGGCTCTCATTGCCGCGGGCAGACAGGTAGAGGGGCATCCTTGCCAGGTCTACTCACTTCCATGTCGAATTCATGATCATCAACAAATCAACATTTGAATAAGCGATCTACAGGAAAGCAAAGAAGGAAACGGTTTGCAGGGTCTTATCTTCACTTGCTAGCCTTGACATCTCTCTCCGTAACTTTGTCTAACCGTCATTCTCGTTCCCTTCTTATTCATCACCATTTCTCATGTCCCACAACCAGTGGCCGGAAAGACCACGGGCTCCAGCCACGTGTCCACCCTGACCGCATCCTCGCACGCCCTTCGCCAATGACCTACCTGTCACACCAGTGCACCTGTGCAGAATGCAATCCCTCCATCCACCCGGCCTCCTCCGCTATCCAAGAATTTCAAGACGATACCCTAAAGCTTGGCCACCATAGTATAGAACCCTCTCCAATAAAGCGTTTGAAGTTTTAAAATTCATTCAGAAAGACCGGCTTCAATTCTCTCTTAGCTGCAGCGAGCCTTCCTCGGAGAGACAAATTCTACCACTGAAATGAGAAAAAATAATAAGGTGCTTACCCAACCCATTTTTAAATGTGAAATCAATAAAACCTACTAACTTATTGTTTCGAGGTTACCTTTAAAATGGTGCTGGGGGAAGGGACTAGGTACATTAATGCATGCAAATAATTCAGGATTTAACAAGAGCATGAAGATTTTCTCAAAGGAAGAAACATATACACCTGCTTTCTCACGTGCTCTCCAATTTATCATTGTATTCTTTTAAACTCCGGGGTGTTGCATTTTAGGGTCCTATTAAATAAATCAAAAGAGCATATTATCTGAAATTAGGAACCAGACAGGACAGCAGCTAAAATTAATTCACCATAGTAATCTCCTCCTAAGAAACTCCCCTGAGGGAAAACGTTATATGCCCATTTCCATGGGCAGAGATTTCAATATATCTCTCCTATTAGCTTTACATGCCTAAATCCCTATGCATTAAAATAAAATGCATCTATCCTCTCAGAAGAGAAAACTGGAAATCTGCACTTCCCTCTAAATGAGTCCAATTAAATTTAATCAAGTTACGCATCTACATTTTAGAATCATACACAGCGGAGAGAGAAAACAGGTCTAAAGATAGATGTGCCCGTGTACATTTCCAAACATTTCAACCCTAGCCTCTGCCAAAGAAAAGAAAACCCAAACTGAGAGCTATCAGCACAGACCCATGCACGTGGAAATCCAATCATCCTCACCCCTTCATCTCGGAGCTACACATGCAAAAATAATAACTATGTTCAGCAGAAGTGTTGTTAAACACCAGTACCCAAATTCCATTTCATTTCACCTCCAGTGTGTTTGGGGTGGGGGGCACGAAGCGTGCTTGGGTTCGTCGAAGATAATACGATACGGGGCTCGAAGCCCTCCTTGGATTTCAAACAGGTCAAGTTGTCAAAGCTTTATGTGGGAGGCAATTACATTAATTTTCCACAGCAGCCAAATACATATTTCATTTCCATCTCCCACAAGAGATGGGGTCCAGGGATCCTGTTTCGAAAGGCTCTTATCACTAAGTAACATTCATACCCCCAAAGGAACCCTTGGCAGCCGGTGGCCCATTGATGTGATTGAGCAAGGCCTGGCTGCCTGACGCGGCCACCGAGCCCCTCGCCGCCTCCCGTGCTCGGGGACAATGGGCTTCCACGTCGGCCACATTGTCAATAAATTTCAATTACGCTAATTGCCAAGAGTTCAATGAGTGCACTTTGAAAAGGGGGAGAAAGGAGTATAAAAAAAGGGAGCTTATGCCTCGTAGGGCTAAAGAAAAGGAAGTAATAAACAGTCTGTGTTTTCTAATGGGGGCATTCAAGTATTTTTCAACATGGCTTAACCAGATTTTACAAGCTGTCCCAGCTTCGGGGATCCTGTTTTACATTTCTTTGTTACTGTCTCTAAACAACATACGCAGAAACTCAAGTACGTGGCGTTATATTTCAAGGGAGATTTAATTTCTAAGTTTTGGTTTATTTTTTTTTAAATCCATCAATCTGCTCTGCTTGGATGGATAAAGTGCCGAGTGCATTTGGGGAGGCCATTTTCTGAATGAAGGGGATGGCTTTAAAAACTCACCCGCACGACGGCGTGGGACTCAAGGTGGGGGTCCCTGTGACGCACCCCCAAGGAATGAAAGAAATGGAGAATGAAAGCCCCGTGGCCCTCCCGCAGTCACACACCCACGCGGTCGGGGACTCGGCCCTGTCCCCGTAAGGTTGGGAGGATCTTGACCAGTTTTTCACCATTGGATGCATCCTCGTCATTATCCACACTCTTCGGTCTTCCCAAGCAAGGAGACAACAAAAAGCAAGAATGGTTCCACGACATGTGGGACGTGCAAGTGGTTCCCCCGAGCCTGCGCACCAGGCGTCAAAGGGGCTCGCTCTCCGAGAGGCTGTCGGCTGGAGGATCCACACGCTGGATGGGTGTACGTGGCCAGTCCCCCCTGCCGAGACCCTCAAAGAAACCCTTGCTGTCCGGGGCATCCCGAGGCCAGGAAAATAATGAGACAACACACCTCCCAGTTTCTCCTGCAACTGAGTGCAAAGAACTAAGTTAGGCTCCTTCCCCCGGAGGGGTGGTTGATCACGGCTCGTTCTAGCAGAGAGAGCCTGGGTGCCAAGGCTGCCTTGGTTTGCACCACCGCCATTAACCGGCGCAGCCCGTCCCCTCCTTTGTAAACCGCAGTTAACGGCAACCCCACTAGCCGACGGACGCTCTGCACCAGGCACTGTACTAAGCCCTTTATACATATTAACTTATTTCATCCTCAGATTGAATCCTTGGGGTCATCTTTCCTCATCTTCCAACACAAAACCTGAACGCCGGAGAAATGTGGTGTCGGTAAAGTACGCCTCTGTAATACTTTTACGTCACTGTATTGCCTCTTCCAAGGATATTTTCATTTTAAACAGTATCGCAGCTTATTGAATGAAAAGCTTTGTGCTCTGTAAAGGGGTTTGCAGCATCAAGGAGCAGATGGGGGAAATTGTAATAGCTTGATCTTTGGAAACATGGTGCTAATTACACCCTGGGAGGATTAACAAAAACGAGGAAGGATCATGACAGCACTTCTGAACACATCCAAAGGAAGCGGTCACTGGGCTGCCCTCGATGGCGGCTTGCGTCCTGCTGAACAAAATATTCAACAGTGCAGTACGTGATTCTGTGAGTGCCTCATGCGAAGGAGCTGTCGCTGCCAAGGATGGACACAGGGCTATCTTTAATACGGTTAACCGACCTGGCGGGCTCCGATGTGCCTTTACTGTGTGGTTGGTTTGGTTACGTGACTCAATCTCCCAGTCATCCTCAACGCTTTATGGAAGAAGGTTGACCCCTGAAGTTAAACAATTAGAAGAAGAAGAAGAAGAAGAAGAAGAAGAAGAAGAAGGAGGAGGAGGAGGAGAAGAAGGGGAAGGAGAAGAAGGGGAAGGAGAATAAGAAGAAGATAACGGGGGAGTAAGAAAGGGGATGTTTAGGGCCACGGGACTCGTTCCTAAGAGTGCATGGAACAAATTTCAGAGGATTCACGCACAAGTACATCTCAGGGATCCTAAATTCTCTTATCTTGTACATGCCTATAAAATATCTATAACAATTTTAAATTGAAAAAAAAGTTCAAATGAGAAATGCATGGTCCATCAAAAATTTCCTTATTGTCTTCACCCTGGAGCTTTGCTCCCCATAGGGTGGGACAGAAAGAGGCTATCTTCACTCCCAGACGGCAAGTGCTGTTTGGGGGAGGAGGAGGGTCCCCAAAACACCACGACTGCTGCTGTTATGGATGATTTTGGAAGACCTTCCTTTCAGAGGTCTCTCGTTACCTCTCCAGAGAGTCTCAGGTACCATGTGAATAAAACATCTTGTCATTTCTTTATAGGTTTAAGATTAATTCAAACGCATCTCTCCATAGAGTTTTCCTTAAGAAAGAATACAGACAGTCCTTTTGAGGAAACAGGGAGGAATTAAGTCATGTTTGCATTTTAGCAACAAATGAAACCAAACAGAAATGGATTAACAGGAATCCGGAGCTGACTGCACATTTCCAGGTGACGTGAAGTTATCTCCGAGGAGGCAGTCGGTAAGACACGAGAGAGAGAACTTTCGCATCGGGACACAGACACTCAGAGCTGGATACAGAGGGGAAAGGTGCATGTGTCGCACTGCGGCTCAGGAAGCAGGTGGGCGCAAACCTCCTGGCCCGGAGCAAAGTAACCCGCGAAACTGATGAAAACATAAACCCACGTGAGAAACAGAAAGTAGGGGGGAGTTAGGACAAAGCAGGAAAGAGACATCGCGGGGTGAAGTGTTCCACATCCATGTTCAAGGAGGTTAAAAATCACCTTATCATTGATAGTGAGGGAAGTCTTTTACTTCTGCAAGTTGAGTTTTCTTCGGTGTTTTCTCTTAGGACATGCTTGTGGGCATAATTATTTATTTAGTGGAGCCTATGTTGGTGTCTTCAGCTACTAAATATTACGGCATTCTGATCAATATCCTCAGGGCAATCCAGGAGGGTAGGATGAAAATCTAGTGTTGCAGCCCTTGAAGAGTGTGCAGTATTAATTCCACTCAAAAGGCCCCGTGCTTTCCTCGGGACGCAAAATCAACCCTCTGGGAGCAGTTACCCACAGGCATTAAGCAATGGCAGTTAAGAATATTGCTGCCTTGACCTTCAGGAAGGTTAAATGCCCCGTGAGGACTGTCGTCTTGTGTTATTTTAGGACAAAGAGCAGGTATGAATTATTATTTCCCAATCTTGACCTTGCCTTGTTTTAGAGAAAGCCATCTTTCGGCTTCTGCCGGAGGGGCCGCTGATAAGATCATCGCGATGATATTTCAGTATAATAGTGATGATAGTAATGACAGTGGTCTCACCCGGTGACGCTTACTGAGATGTCCCAGTGCACCAGGCTTGGGGTCACGTATTTTTTATGAATGATCACATCGAATGATCTGAAATACGCTACGCTGTAAGTATTCTTACAGATTTCATTTTGTTGGGAGAAAGGAGGAACTCAGAGTGCAGAAGTAACGTCCTTGTACTAACACAAGTAGTAACTAGTGATGCCAGGTCACCTATCTGTCCCAGCCTCGGTTGTTACCACTCAATACCGAGCTTCCTCCATTCCTTATAGATGCACCACCCATAGAGCACGAGAGTGGAGAACACAAGCCTTGAGGGCACATTCGTCAGCATGTTGAGGCTCATTATTAACTCCCACAAAGTTGGTGGGCTGACACCACCATAGATTTTTGATGGAATGGCCCAGGATGCACGAGGGAACCAGACTGTGCAAACTGGGTGTCGGCTCCCTGTTACTGAGCGCACCTGTGATGCCGAGGACACCTGTCTCCCCTTCTCCACGGGCTCCCAGGCTCCTCTGAGAACATCAGGAAAGTCTCTGTGGCTGAACCGGACCACGCACTCCATGGGACGACTTGAGAGCGAACGGAGTCCCTCAAATAGCCTTTTCCGCCACTTAATTTTGTTTGGGTTTCCTACTGAAGAGTCACAAGCATGTGGACCCGCAATGGGCACTGAAATATGGCTGCTGATGGTGACAGAAAGGGAAAGCCGGGATGAAAGCCGTGGGTCACTCACCTGGGCTCTCATGCGATGTGATTCCCACTCAAAATCCCAAGATGCACGTTTGAGGTTCCTTCGCCCTGCCTCAAGCCCCAGAGAGAGATGCCCCTCTGAGCCCTGGGATTAATGACTTTATACAGTGCAAATTCTATTACTTCCATTTTAGAGGGAATAAAAAAAAAAAGAGCCTTAAGTGTCAGCCTTATCCTGTGATCTGATCTTTTAGCCCCTTCTAGCCATTTTCTCATTAGAGCTTTTAAGATGTCTGTTAATCAGGCTGAAGGGGACGGAAGATCCTCTGCTGGTTTCAGTCTCTCAACACGCACGGGGGCCTGTCCGCGGTGCCTGCCTTCTTCCCCACCCCCGACGGGGCTGCGCTTCCTTCCTCCCAGACGGAAAGTAACCGTTCTTTACATCCACAGCCTTTGAAATGAGGCATCTTGTAAAAATTTCAACCATGCTCATTGTGTTTTATTTCCTTTTCCGCTTTAGATATTTTTTGTCCCCCTGAAACTTCCAGTAAATGCTCAAGGTGTTTCGAAACTCTGGGAAGCAATGACTACAGCGCAGGGGCAAAGCCAACTCCGGAGTGTGATGTATTGAACGCAGCAGGAGCCACTCATTCATCTTGGAGGTGCAGCCGGAGCATCAGTAATTCCAAAAAGCATTACATTAAAATGAAAAGCCCTGATGGCAATTGAAGGTGGTTTTTTGTTTCTTGTCATCATCCATTTGTATCTGCCAATAGCCTCTAGTTAAATCAATGTTCCTGATAAATATTGCTTGACTGAGGAAATAGAGCAAATCATCATTTCTTAGTAATGGATATTTATCTCTTTGGGGATAACATTTATTTTTCAGAGGTACGCACACACAACCTGTCCCAATTTCATAAGCAATTAACGCACCTTAGTGGGCTCTTTAAAATTAAAGCTACTGAATTGTTTGCTTTCTTGTCTGTTCGATTTTTTTTCCCCCTGGAATTAGAGTGAATTATAACTGATTGATACTGGATGCATAGGGAAGAGCGGGGACGGAAGCCTCTGATGTCCTGCCATCTAGCTCTGGCTGCCCTGATCCCTTTGCTTTCACACGCTCTCCATGTACATCCACTGGACACCTGTCCCTACTCCGTGCTATGCCTCGGGCCAGCTTGGGAATTGGGCTCGGCACCTGCAGTCATGGGGAGGAGGGAGTAACGTAAAAGTCACACCAATAAATGGTAATTTGGAGTCTCAGGAGCGGTGCCCAGGGAGGCCAGTGCTGGAGTGCTTGCAGAGGGGAGATGGGAGGTGTGCACGGCCCTGGAGAAGGCATTCCCGAGCAAGCAGCTCTGTAGCTGCTGTTCGAATAATCTAGACGGGTCACTAAACAGCCGTGGGAAAGGGGGAACAGCCTGTGCCCAGGTCACTGGAAAGCAGCAAACTTGCGGAGTGCGTGGACAAGCAGCGGGGGCGAAACGCGGTGGAAAGGGGACCAGAGCCAGCTGTGGCGGCACCTGCGTCTTGGTCGAAGAACAACGGGAAGCTGGTGAAGGGCTAAAAAGTGGGTGCGGGGGGAGAGGGAGCTTATGTCCACATCTGTAGTTTGCAATGAGGGCTCCAGCGGGGTCATGGACACTGGCATTGGAGGAAGGATGGGGAAGCGTCAGACACCATGCTGTGGCCACTTAGAGCTTCTAAACTCAAAAACATCCATATTACTCTTAAATTTGTGTATAAACAGATCTATACCAAACATTTGTGAACTATGACACCAGTTCTTCACATCGCAGCAATATTCTCTTCGTATTTATATATACATGTCTCCAGGGGACATCTGGCAAAGTCTTATTTAAGAATCTGCAATAAAGTTGCTGTAATTTAATCATAGAAGTGAATTCATGTCGTATTTTGAGTTTATTGTGGTCTCCATGGGTCTTCCTTCCCCATTCATGCTTCTGACGCTTCATGCCCAGCCTGGCCTTGGTCCCAGCCCCACATTCACGCCCCAGCCCGCACAGCTTCAGCAAGGGAGCACGCCACTGGTCTTCACGCAGGGCCGAGGAAGCTCTTGCAGTCAACGTGTGACTCCTCATCACTGCGTCAGAATCACAAAGTGCTTTCATAAAACTCTTTAAGGATGGCAAAAGATCACACCTAAATGCAAATGACAATGGGAAATTAAATGAGAGGGAAATTTTATCATGTTTGAGATTTGTCTTTTAATTAACTCATATAGATTTTGGTAAACATCAAATATTCATCCATGGTATAGATTTACAACCAATGTGACCATTTGCGACCATAGTACTTGGGTGACATTGGAAATCAAGATAGTTAATCTTACCATGTACCAGTTCAGGATCTGTATAAAACTATTTGATATTTCCCTGATGGGTGATGATGATGAACATTTTTTCATGTGTCTGTTAGCCATTTGCATGTCTTCGCTGGAGAAGTGTCTGTTCATGTCTTCTGCCCATTTTTTGACATGATTATCTGCTTTTTGGGTGCTAAATTTGAAAAGTTCTTTATAGATCTACATCAGCGATTGCCAATTGGGGCAAATTTTCTCCTTAGGGGACATTTGGCAAAATCTGGAGATATTTTTGATTGTCACAGTTGGGGAAGGGGGATGCTATCAGTATTTAATGTGTAGGAACCAAAAATGCTCCTTAACCTCTTTCAAAGCAGAGGATAGCACTCCCACAACAAAGAATTACCTGGCCCAAAGTATCAATAGTGCTGAGGTTGGAAAAACCTGTCTTGCCTAACACAGAAATAGTGGGACTACTAGAAGGATAGCTGAGAGTTACCTTGAAATATTTGAAGGAATAATAACCAGGTAAAATTAGGTACCTCATCCAAAGTTATGTGCAAAGTTTGTGCTCAGTGCCCGATATAGATGATGAATATGTGTAAGTTGTATAAGACAAAGTCTCTTTGTTTGAGATTTCTAGCAAGCATCCTGGTGAGTAGAGAGAGGAAGCCGCGGGTAAGATGGGGGGCACACAAGTGCAAACTCACATAACAAGGGGGAGGCAGCGGGGAGAGGAAGACGGCATGGTGCCCCGGTCACTGCCTTCCCTCGCAGTCTAAGGAAACTGATGAAGAGGCTGTGATCAGAACTGCCTCATAAGCATAACAGCTTAGGAAATGCAATTCCATCACCTGTTCCTCATGCTGATTATGACGAGGACTCTGTTTTATCAGTGCTTCAAAATTTGTGAAAGAAAAAGCCATAGGTGATTTAAAAGCAATTGAAAGAATTCAACGAGAATCTAAGAATGATGTCATTCTCTTTCTGGGGTCCAAAAGAAGTATTTGACATTTACAGAATAAGAACAGGTTGTGATACTTGTCGATAGCAGCAACTCACAAATGCAGGTGCAAGAACTGCCTACATCCTGAATGCACAGTTACGAGTTAAATATGACCCTGGGGCATCCGGAGGGCACAGTCAGTTAAGCAATCCGCTCTTGGTTTCTGCTCAGGTCATGATCTCAGGGTCATGAGATCCAGCCCCAGGTCAGGCTCTGCATTGAGCATGGAGCCTGCTTAAGATTCTCTCTCTCTCCCTCTGTCCCTCCCCCACTCCCGCTTGTGTACACATGTGCACTCTCTCTATAACATAAATAAATGAATAAATAAATATTACCCTTGCTTCCACCAAGAGGGACCTCACCCTCAGAAGTCAAAAACAGCAGCTATTTATGGTTCTGGATGGAAGCCTCTGTGATGCATTGCCCATCAGCGTCCACCCAGTATCAGCACGTGCAGTGGACGTGTGACTCCGTCTGGCCACCATCTACAGGCAAGAGTGCAGAGCGGGTCAGGAACTTCAGGAATACCTCAAAACAGTGGTCCTTCCCTGGGATGGAGACAGTGCATTTTCAAACAACTTTAGCCAAGTGCAACCCTCTTGGAAGCAACGTGTCCCAGCACATAAGTCTCACCATGGACGTGGTCTGGGTCACAGAGCAAACCACCGGGGCCATGATAGAGTGTGCACATCAACAGAGCATCCTCAGCCTGAAACACCAGCACTTTCTAGACCTGGATCCACATAGTAACCCAGTTCAGTCTAACCGGGCAATGAGTGTGGCTCAGTAGAGTGCATATAAAAAAAAAAATCAGAGTTTGTTTCTTCTTACTTTTCTATATTTTCTGAATTTATCAGTTCCTGCAGGTTCAGACTAAAAAGCATTAGCCAGTAAGAAAATAAAAATTTAGTTGATTTTAGTGATTCTAGAATTAATTAAGAATATCAAAAGGCGGTCATGAGAGAAGTATAAAGAGATGGTTGCAGTAAAGGAGAATGGGGCCAAAAGGCCCTGGCATTCCTCAGGCTTAGAAGACACAGCCTCCGGCTTCTGGTTTTCCTCCTCCTGAGACTGCCCTGCTCCTAACGTGCTAATCTCTACGCGGAGCAGGAAAACACTCATGTGCTGAGCCTGAGGGCTGCCATTGGGAGCAGCGGGAGCACGGCCCCGGGGGACACAACGAGGTGGGGTTCTGGTGGCTAGGGCACAGTCAGGGAAACAAAAGTCCCTTCCTCTTAATATGGTTCCACTGAGGAATTCAGGGGTGACGTCCCTGTAGGGGAACTGGGCAGTAGACTTTGAAGTCCACCTTGGTGCTTAGGCTCTCAGCCAGAAGCACCGAAGACCAGCCCACCAGAGAATGATGGAAACTCTTGTGGTTTTGAGGGGTCTCTGGGGAGCTCTGTCGCGGTGCAGGGACACCGATGCTGAAGCTGCTCTGGAGAGCACCCGTGAACACACGTCTGCCCGCTCATCCAGCTGCCGCAGCCAGCAGAGAACATGGACGGAGCCTTCTCCACCACCTGGTGAACCTCTGGGCAGTGTGTGCCACCGCAAGGGCAAGCCGGCAAGCACGGTCCCCGCGCTGCAGAAGAGCCCTTAGAAAGCCCTTAGAAAAGGACGATGCTCAACGGAAGACGGGTGATCACGTATAATTTGCTATTTTGTCCCATCAGCAGCCATACACCCACTTTGTCCCTGTTTAATGTCCAAGTAAAACAGTAAGAACAGATAACTATGATAGGTACAATTGAAGAGATGCTCACCCCCTTTCCAAAAGAGGAGACACATGTACTAAGTACCGTTTCCATCTCCAAAGGTTTACCGTTCTTGTTCTTCTCAGTTTCCTTTTAAAATATACAGTAAGCATTTAACTAACATAAGACAAAGTGGGGTGCAATGGGGGAAAGCAGTTAATTCAAGCACTGATATACATAGAAATACAAAGAAATGTGGAGGGATTTCCCCTGGGATCATTGACCTATTGATTGATTGATTTGTATTTTTCTAAGGGGCATTCTCAAACCCCTGCCAAGAAAGGCCTATACCTGCATTATAGGAGCATGGTGGGCAGGCAAAGTTTTGCTTATTTTCCCTTTTCTTATCCATACTTTATCCTCACCATCCACTGGGTGGATCTCTGAGAAGCCTGGAAACCAAGTACTCAATTGCCCTCTGGAATAAGCCCATAGGACCTGGAAGACCAGCATGAGATCAGTTGATGGGTCGACCAGATGGGCATTCACACAGTCTTACAACTTCAGAACGTCTGCTCTTTCCTCTGTGCCCCCATGCACGTCCGTTCACCACCACGCGATTCTGAGCAATGCTCATAGATGTGTCACCAGTTTGTGTCCAAAGATGCTCGATTTCCTCGGTTCTGAAGGAGCTTACACATTTGTGTTCCTTTTCCGTAGTTTAATTGAGTTTCATGAAGGAGAGAGAATAAACTGTGCAAACAGTCCATAGACAACGAAACTCCCCCCAGTATTTGAGGGGAACCTCACCCAGGAGAGAGAACAATGTGAGGCAAACACTGAATGGGAAGGAAACCCCAGCAATATAGAAACACTGAGCTCATTCAGGAACAAAATAGAATTAATATCCAATAACAATAAGAAAAACACTGTGTTCGCAAAACAGAAAGCATCGGTCTGAGGAAAAGACGGAATTCATGAAAATTAAAAATATAAAAGACAAAATTTAAAATACAGAGCATTAAAAAAATCAAGGAAATCTATCAAAAAAGGGAATGGGAAGTCAATGTAATAGAACATGAAAAATAGCTAAGAACACCATGAAATTGGGCCAAACAGTCTAAAATAAAACAAAGAGAGCATTTGGAAAGAACCACAAAGGCAGTGGTGGAAAGAAGCACTGAGTGTTGTGTGTAAGTGACGAGTCACTGAATTCCACTCCGGAAGCCAATACTGCACTATACGTTAACCGACAAAATTTAAGTTAAACAATAAAATAAAATAAAGTATCAAAAAATGAAAGACGATAGGTAGGTCACGAGGAGTCACCAAATCAGAGGACATACAAAGCCAAGCACAGTGAGGGAGCAGACGCAGGCCAAGGTGGACCATCACAGCATCCGAGAACCTCTGAACTAGAGAGAAAATACCAATGCGTCCAGAAAAATGTAGCTCACACACAAAATAACAAATGAGAGGAGCCAAAAGTCTTAGAGGCAGCAATGGGTATCAGATTTTGTACAAATTAAGACTGCAAATCTCAAATAATTTAGTTTCAGAATCCTACACTCTTAGAAATTATTGAAAATAAAAGAGTTATTGGGGCACCTGGTTGGCTCAGTTGGTTAAGCGGCCGATGCTTGGTTTTGGCTCAGGTCCGTGATCTCAGGATCCTGGGATCCTATTCCACATTGGGTTCCGTGGTGAGCCCAGAGTCTGCTTCTCCCTCTCCCTCTGCTCCTCCCCTGGCTCATTCTCTCTTTCTCTCTCTCTCTCTCCCTCTGGGATAAGTAAATAAAACCTTAAAAAAAAAAAAAGAAAAGTTATATATGTGAATTACATATTCTTATATTTATTAGAAATTAAAACTGATACATTTAATTCTATTTATTAATTCATTTAATCAGCCTAATGCATGTTTATGTTCATAATGTGTTTTTTATTTAAAAAAGTATTTTTTAAAAAGGCAGTGAGAAGAGTTGCATTGCTTTGAACTTTTTGCAAATCTATTGAATGCCAAATTTCCTATTAGACAACTGAATTCTCATAGCTCCTTCTTAGTTTAATCTCTGGTGAGGAGTTGTTTGGATTTGAATATGTAAAGAAAACCACAATAATAAGTGGTGGGAAAAAAGAGAAATACTTTAATAACCTTTTTGTGTAACTGTGGTTATTTTGCTATGATACTACTGAAACTAGGCAAGTCACAGTTTCTTGCAATGTGGGATCAAAACAAAAAAAAATATTTGTTTATGTTCTTTGACATTGAAGTCCACTGGTCTGTTTCGCACCTTGAATGGATGGATTTTTTGCCCATTTGTGATGCTGTTACAGCCCTCATCAGTCACTTGAAAAGCATTGGTCCACCAAATTTTACAGATCTGAATCTTAACACAGCTCATTTTAAAATATCAAAAATTTGTCTTTATTAACAACATCACTAATCTCATCAGAAAATTCTAAGTATTGGGAAGCTGTCGAGCTCATGCTTAAAAACCCAAATTTTCTCCTTAGCAACCAATACCGTGAGTCATCTTCCTTGAACTGTCAGGCTCGCTTAATTTGTTTTCAAGGAATCGTCTACAAAATGTCTACCAAAGTCTGAAAAATTATAGTTCATCTGTCAGCTGTTGTTTCAATTCAATATGGTGAACATGAGGAACCCAGAGAGTTGGGCTTCCAAGCCAATCACAGAAGGACTTTTCCTTGAAACGTTTATCATGCTTCGGTGTGCTGCAGAAGCACATCATGGGACATGGCGTGTCATCGCGAGGCGTCCTGAAAAGTCAGGGCCTCCCAGGTACACTAACTCAGAACAGTGCAGGCTGGGATGTTTGGAAAACACCTGTCCCCTGCCTCGGAAGACAGTGCCATGGAGCCAAAGGGATGCCTGTCTGGCGTCATCCCGGGTTTTCTCTTTAGAGATTTCTGTTCAGGAATGTCCAGCATGCAATTTTTACTAAAGATCTTAATACAACTGTAGTCTGTTTCTAGACAGTTTTAAAATCAGTGTATGAATTCGTGAGTTTAATTTTAAAGACTTACCAGGTCTTACTGTTTTGGACTATTTCACTCTTGCGGGTGCATGTTTGCCATGGGAGGAATTTGAGTTCTCAAAGACATAATCTAATATAGTAACTTCAAAATAAAGATTGAATATTTAAGGTAATTTATTCAAATAAGTAACTCCATGGACTTGATTGTTATAAAGGGGGTTTTATCAGTCAGTTTAATAACATACGACTCAATTAAATATTAAATTTAAAATGACAAAAAATTGCTGGATTAATAAACAGAACAGTAAGATTTATAAATTTAATTTAAATACTTAAATGGAGCTATGGTTATAGAGTTTTCATATTCATACATTATACATTACAATAAAACCCAAATGACTAATGATTCCTTCCTAGTCTCTCCTTGGACCTAAACACACACAAACACACACCATACACAAATCTCCCAATTTAGAATCACAAACACTTGAAAGAACAAAATAATTAGATAGAGATTTTATTTTTTTAAGTTTTTATTTATTTATTTATTTATTTATTTATTTATTTATTTGGGAGAGAGAGCGAGAACATGAGGTGCGGGGGGCAAAGGGAGAGGGAGAAGCAGACTCCTTAATAAGCAGGGAAGCCCAACGTGGGGCTCGATCCCGGGATCCTGAGACCATGACCTAAGCTGAAGGCAGACACCTAGACGCCCTTGGGTAGAGACTTTAAATAATTAAAAATTTAAGAAATCAAAAGAAGAAAACAGAAAATATCAACAAAATAAAAATACATTAAAATAGTAAAATAAGGTAACATTTAGAATAAGTAAACTGTACAATGGATAATACCATAGGTGAGTCAATAACCAATATTCTGCTTACGGAAGAGAAAATTAGTAAAGAGGATGACAGAATTAAGGAAATCACCAGGGTGAAGAGATTACAATGGGCAATAGGGATGAGCGAGTAGGAGAATAAGGGAGAATCGCATGAAAAAGTCCAACTCAGATCTAAAATGAAGGAAACAACAGAAAAAGGCAACATTAAAAAAGTCATGGAGAAACATTTTTGCAGAACTCGGGATGCACAATCAGCACAATCTGTCACAAATGGAGTAGATCAAATGAAATCCACACCTAGGCGTGACTCACTGGAACAGTAAAACTCCCTACACAAGGGAATCCTAAACGTGTCCAAATGAAAAAGAGAGTTCATCTGTAAAGGATCGATAGTTGAGAATTATAGTCTGAAAGCAACTATATCATCCAGAAAAAAAAAAAAAAAACGAAAAAAGAAACCCAATTCGTATATAAAGACATAGATAAAGAAGAAAATTTGAAACAGAAAAATCAAAGAATCAATAAAACTCATATCTAATTTTTAAAAGAAGTTAAATAAATAATCTCTGCCAAAATATATCAAGAAAATAGGAAAGGCAAAAATAAACCAATATTAGATCTGAGACTTATGACATATCAAATAATACAAACAATATGTAAAAATTATGGCACCACAAAATAGTTTATGCTGACAAATTTAAAAACTTAGATAAATATACAATTCCTGTAAAAATATCGATTATGAAAACTTAGTCAAGGAAGCTCAAAATACCTGAATAGACCTGGAACCATTAGTAAATCAAAGCATTAGTAAGTTTCTCTTCTCTTCCTTCCCATTAACAGAAAAGAGATACAGACTGTTTTATAAATGAGATTACGAAGTATCAGAGAATATATTATCTCTGTATTACATACTCTGTCAGAGAGCAAAATATGAAACAGGGCTCCATAACTCATTCGTAAGGTTAATGTAATCTAGAGCATACCGTGGAAATATTGAAAAGAAAAAATTCTAGAACAATCTCACTTGTCATGATAGATGAAAAGATAGTAAACGAAATAGGTGCAAAGCAAATGCCTCAGTATACAAAAACATACATTGTTATTAAATCATACCATATACATTGACAAGAATTAGTGGAATTTATTGAAAGAAGATTAAGAAAACATAATGTCTGAATTGTCTCAGAAAAATTATTTCATAAATTTTAGCCAACTCTCAGTCCTCGTAAAAAATTGTATGATGACTCAAATTTGGACTAGAAAGGATTTTCGTTAAATTGTAAGATATTTCTTTTATAAAACTATATTATAAACTTATACTTAGTCATGAAATGTCAAATGCGTTCTCCTTGATGTCAGGAAAGATGCAAGGACGCCAATTATATCTGGTCTTGTTCTGCTTTGTGCTGGAGATCCTAGCAAGCAGAAAGTCAGGAAGTAATTTATGAGAAATATAAAGAAAGAAACACAGCTGTCTATATATCAGACTATGCATATAGCACACTCATAGGAGTGTATATAGACATACATTATGGTATACATTGCATATGTGATATTCTATTATATAACATTCTAAATATTAAAAGTACTGCTGTATAATAATAATGGTTGTGAAATGTGATTAAAAAAAGCAAGATCTCATTTATAGTAGAAATCAAAACTATTGAGCTACCTAGGAAAATGGCCAACAAAACATTAACAAAAGACATAAAAGAAAGCTAAAATAAAATGAGAACCCCATCATGCTCGTGTACAGGAAGAAAAGCTGTTAATTCTTCCCTAATTAGTCTACAAATGTGACACATTTCTAATCTATACATTTTATAGAATTCAGTAAAATTACATGGAAATTGACAAGTTGATCATTACAGTCCTGTAGAAAAATGAAGCAACAAAGTCAGCCAGGAGAAGCGAAGAAGCATTTCCATCTAATCAGAATTAAAGGGTAAAGTGTAGTATTCAAGAGGACACACGTGTGTGTGGATACAGAAATAGAGTGTGACAAAGTAGAGATGCTCGACAATCCATGTATATGTGAACATTTTGTGTGAAAGATGAAATAAAAATAAGTGAGAAGAGCAGAATATTTTTAAAAAACAACTTTTCACATGAGATAAAATATAAAATTAATCCTTAGATCACATCAAATAATAAATAAGTCCCAGATGAATTAAAAATATGATTACAATGCAAAGGTACGGATTTTCAGAAGATGACAAAAAGATATCTATCCAACATCGGTGGTACTTCTTAAGTAGATCTTAAAAGACCAACATCGTCCTCTCAAGTCATTGTTCATTTTGACTACATTAACATTAAAACCTCTTTTTACAAAAGACTCCATTAATGATAATGATAATGAACATTTATATAGTGTTTATTATGTGTCTGTCCTTGTTCTCATCACTGTGTATATATTAACCCCCTTAGTCCTCAAGATATCTATTAGTAGATAATATTGTCGTCATAAATTTTCCGATGGCGATTTGAGCCATAGCATATTGTGTAACGTCTTCAAGATCAAATAGCTAGCAGCATTAGAAGTGTACCAAAGACTTGGAACAGTTATTTAAATGAACAAAGAACAAACAGCACAACAAGCAAACTGAGAGAATAGTTTTCAGAATATATTAAAATTCCACCAAATTAATAAGAAATTAATTAATAAATTAATAAGAAACATCTAAAAATTGAAACACTCGAGAAATAGGCAGAGGTACGCTTTTATTGTCATATGATGGATAAAAATGCATTGCAGTCAGAGGGCGTGATGTCTCATTAGGAAAAGACTAGAAACCTCCCCTGGAAGCGGAGCAGAAGGAGGGAAGGCAGCGTACTTGTACTCAAGGCAGCCAGGCTTCCTGTAAGGACGCACAACTACTGATAATGTAAGTGGGACCAGCTGGCGATCCGGCTGGTTTCAGAAGCTTGACTCCGTGTTCTCACGGAGACTTTTCTACTCTCCAGCTCATCAGCCTCTCCCCTCGTGCTTTGGAGACCTTGGCTACGTGTCCACTGGCTCACGGGGTTAAGCAATTGGAAAAACAAAAGAGAAAAATCAACTGCAGTATGTTCCTACATGTTTCCCAAAGAACAGATGAACGATAAATCTCTGCCGTCACCCCCAGCACAGCCGGACTCTAGGTCTCCAGTCCCTTCCTGCGCAAAAGCAGATAATCTACACGAGAAGAAACTCAAGTCTTCAATAAACATAGAAACATGCTTGACTCTGTCTTAAAAGGAACTGTAAATCGTACTACAATGAGATGGTACTGATAGAAAATTAAGGAGTCTGATGCAGGCACCCTTGGGATGGGGTTATGGGAAATCTGTGCTCCTGCTGGGAGTACATAGGGACCCAAGCACTTTGGAAAACACCTGGGCAATGCCTAGTAAGTGTGAAGATGCTCACACCTAAGTATGCAGCTTATCCTGGATGCATATTCTATGTCGGACAGAGAAAGACAAGCACTGTATGGTCTCACCTGCGGAATCAAACAGGCCAATCTCATTGGAACAGAGAAGCATGGTGGTTGCCAGTGGGGAGGTGGGGAAAATGGGGAGATGTCGGTCCACGAATACAAATTTCTCATTATAGGATGAATATGTTCTGGGGATCTAATGCATAGCCTCAGGATCATAGACAATAATACTATACTGTAGGGTTGAAAGTTGCTGGGAGACTAGGTCTTAGAGGGTCTCACCACAAAAAGGAAATGATAATTATGTGATATGATGTGTTAGCTAACACTATGGTGGTAATCATATTGCGTATTTAAGTGTAGCAAACCAACAGGCCATACACCATTGACTTATGCACTATTATATGTCAACTGTATCTCAATAAATCTGGAGAAAATTATTGAATATATCTATTATAGACTCACAAGTTCACATAAGAATACTTATAAGAATACTTATGGCAGTATTGTTTGTAATAATAATAAAAAAACAACATAAGATCTTGTGACTTTCATTTGGATAAGGATGTTTTAGGTATGACACCAGAAGCCCAGTCCATAAAATAGAAAAAGTAAAAAAGAGCAAATTGTACTTCATAAAGATTAAAAACTTTTGTTCTTCAAAAGATGTTTTTAAAGAGAATGAAAACACAATGGTAGGCGGAATAAAATGCTTGCAAATACTATATTAATAAGAATTTTTACCAAGAATATAAGCCCAGAAATTTAATAACAGGAAAACAAAAGGCCCAGTTTAAAAATGAGCCAATGAAAAAAATAAAATAAAAATAAAGTAAAATAAAACAAAAATGAGCAAATGATGTGAGCAAACACAGCACCAAAGAAAACATACAGATGGCAAATAAGCACATGAAAAAATACTCCATCTCATGTGTCATTAGGGAAATGCAAAATGAAACCCCAGTGAGATACCACCATATGCCTGGTAGAATGATTAACATAGAAAGAAAGAAAGAAGGAAGAAAGAAGGGAAGAAAGAAGGGAAGAAAGAAAGAAAGAAAGAAAGAAAGAAAGAAAGAAAGAAAGAAAGAAAGAAAGAAAGAAAGAAAGAAAGAAAGAAAGAAAGAAAGAAAGAAAGAAAGAAAGAAAGAAAGAGGAAGGAAGGAAAGGCAGGAAGGAAGGAAGGAGGGAAGGGAGGGAAAAAAGACCAGGAAAAGAAAAAGACTAACCTTATAAATTTACAAAGTGTTAGAGAAAATTTGGAGGAAGTCAAACATTCAAGACTGCTGGTAGGAATGTAAAATATTACAATAACTCTGGAAATCAGTTCGGGTTTCTACAAAAGTTAAACCTGCTTCTCCCATGCAATCTAGCCATCCTTTTACTAGATATTTACCCTGCAGAAATGAAGCCGTATGTGCACAAAATAGTCCCCCCCCACACACACACGTATGTTTGCAACAGCTTTATTAGTATTAGCCAACAACTAAAACAGCTCAAAAGTTCATCGAAAGGTGTTGGAACAACTATGGTACATCCCTACAACAGAACAGCACTCAGCAATGAAGAGAATGGGCTATTTATATATGTTACCACATGGATGGTTATCAAGGAAGTACTCTGAGTGGAAGGAGGCAGAAAAAAGTACATATGGTATGATTCATATTTCTGTAAAATGCGAACTCATTTCTAGCGATAGCAAGCAGATCAGTGGTTGGCTCAGACAGAGACAGGGGGTGGGGGCAGGTTATGACAAAACTTGGGAATGAATGATCCATTCATTATCTTGACTGCGGGGACGGTTTCCTGGCGAAGAATTTATATATCAAAGCTTAAGTAATTGAGCACTTTGTATATGCACAGTCAGCTGTAGGCTACATCTACCTCAACAGAGCCGATTTTCAGAAACATGAAGACGATCACATCAGTGAGCTCGCTGCCCATTTCACCTGCCATATTATATGTATACATGGAACACAGATTTTTCTTCTAATTCTCTCTAGCATGCAAGTCTGCAGGAGGCTCCTCAATCAGTAGTTTTGACTTGACTGTGTTCTTTCTTTTCTGCTGGCACACTGCAGCCCACCACCGAGGAGTATTTCCAGGCCCGGGGAGCACTGCTGACAGCTTACACTTGATGGGAACGTGGAACCAGATCGAGGGCACCTGCACATTTTATGTGGGAATGAGCAGATCGCTTATAATCGTGCCTGTATTGGGACGCCCGGGTGGCTCAGTCGGTTGAGCAGCTGCCTTTGGCTCCGGTCATGATCCTGGAGTCCTGGGATGGAGCCCCGCATCCGGCTCCCTGCTCAGCGGCGAGTCTGCTTCTCCCCCTGCCTGCTGCTCCCCATGCTTGTGCTCTCTCTCTCATTCTATCTCAAATAAGTAAATAAAAATCTTATGTGTGTGTGTGTGTGTGTGCGTGTGTTCCTCTGGATAACAAAGAGAAAGAGGCTGATAATAGTGCGGAGGTTTCAATCTCCAAAGGGAACCTAGGCAGCATTTCTCAGACTGGACATGTGGTGACAAAGCACGTTTACTTCGGAAATATGGAAAAAAAAAAAAAGACAAAATACTTCTGTGGTTTTTTTTTTTTCTCAGTCATTCGAGTGTCTTTTAAACATCAAAACCCTTTACATTTATGTGTTTTGCATGTCTCCACACGTGGGCATCGCATTGCTGGGTTCTGGCCCGTGGTCTGCTGCAGGCGTCCATCTCCCTACCCCTGACCTTGTCCCCCTTTGCAGCGCCGCTGACCGCCCTGCGCCCCAGGACCGCAGCACCTGGGACTCTCCTGCTAGGGGACGCCGCCTCCCCCTGCGCTGGGGCTCCTCGCGGCCTCACGACCCTGCGCTGAGATCCGAGGAGCCCTCGCCCGCGGGGCAGAGCAGGGACTGGGATTACTGGGCGTGTGTGTGCTTTCACGTCCCCCAGCCCCAGGTCAGGACTGGTTTGAGGGTTACAACAGACGGTTCACCAGGGGGCCGCTTAACCAGTTTGAGTTGCAGCGTCCACATCTTTAAACCTGTGGGTGTCCATGCCACCGTATTGCTGCAGCCCTTCGTGCATCGCGTGTGTGCGTGCAAATACTCTGGGCAGCGCTCGGGGAATTTCTGGCTCTGCACAAGTGTCAGTCGCCGGCTCGGTAATCAGCCTCACCATCCGACTGCTAGATCAGAAGGTATTCACTTAGCAGTAATTAAGAGGAAAAGCTGATTTTTATCGGTGGCAGTTGTTAAGGAAGATTTGATTCACACACAGGCAGCTGCCCCTGCCCCTTAACGGTGCAAACGTTGTCTTATAGCGCCACCCACTGGCTGGTCCTGGGAAGCGCGGCTCTCTGCGCGGCTGTCTGAATACCCCCATGTCGACCGGATTCACCCCAGCCTCTTTCATCCCCTAATAGTGATTGTGAAATTCATGCAGCTCACAGAGAAAATGATTCCTCTAAAAGACGTGATGGTGCTAAAAGTCTCTGGCCGAGAGCCAAGTTAGATTTACAATGGCAAAACCGGCGAGCGAAGAAAATGGAATGTTCCTTGTGTTTATGTGTGTATCATTGTCAGATACATTTCAGAAGATATGTTTTAATTAAACCCCTGAGCAGGGATGAGAGCACAGGTTTCGTTTTTTTTTTAATTCTATGCATCAAAAAAAGTTAAATGTAAAGCAATATGTTTCAAGGAAATAGTAAATCATGTGACTATTGGAGGGTTAGTTTTTCTCCAATTACGACAGCTAAAATAAGCAGTGAAAGAACTGCGCTGGAAATTTTCATTTTATCGTGTTAGTTCCACTTTCTCCATTGAAATATAGGAATATCATGCCACTCAAAGGAAAATTAAAAAAAGAAAAGATACACTAGGAAAAACTCTTCAAAATATTCTGAAACACCTAATAAAACCAAAGAAATTGCTCTTTAATAGGCCATGGAAAATGTTGCAATTATTACCCAGTGAACCACATAAATTCCTTTAAGTTACATTTTAACTGTAGTTTCATTTCCATTCCCTAGCAATGGGGAAGGGAAACAATCCAGCTTAATGCTTAAATTGAAGGGGAAATAGTGTTTTCCTTGATTCAGCTGCCTCCGATCACCGCACCAGCGAAAGAGTCTGACTTCAACATAACCCATGTGTGCCTCATCCTGAAATAGGAATTTGGAAAACTTTCCACCTTCTTTCCGTATTTCCTGTTGAAGAACACAGCCGCTCAGGCTCAGTGAACTAATGCAGCACGCAGGCTGGTTGTACAGCGAGGGAGTGAGGACACCCAGGTCCCTAGTGTGGTCGTTCCCCTCCACCAAACTCCTCTCAAACAAATATTAATATTGATGTGTTTGTTTGCGTGAG
The DNA here is from genome assembly GCA_028534135.1 of Potos flavus. Taxonomy (NCBI): domain Eukaryota; kingdom Metazoa; phylum Chordata; class Mammalia; order Carnivora; family Procyonidae; genus Potos; species Potos flavus. Next base: position 130,983,789 of record CM052895.1, on the reverse strand, counting down.
TGTGTTATAATCTGTACAAAGTAAAACATACTCTATTAGAATTTTTAGAGAAAATTAATGCTCTGATGAAATCAAAGGCAAATAAAATAATTGGGGTTACAAAATTTAGTTCTAGATTTATAGTGGTCCTTCAGTTTACGTCACTCTCTGAATGATATTTTTTTCTAAAATCTTTTAAAATGCCACGGACTTCTTGTCTCTGACTGATGGATTTCAAACTCCTGGCAATCGGAGGTTTAGCACTATTGTTCCTGAAAGGAATTACAGGTAACCATTGGATACTAGAATGAAGTACACTGAGACAAGCGATTAATTGATTCCTGTTCTCGCAATGATAGTAATATCTGTTCACTGAAATTTTTTTAGTAGGCAAAAATACTAAAAAATGTAAAAAAGTATAACAAAGGCAATCTGTAATTCTGTGAGCATCTCCAAACGAACCATAATTCCAATTTTGAAGTACTTCGCTCTGTCTCTAGATAGATGATGCATGGAATGATAGATACACAGATGGATAAACAGGTAGATGATAAATAGATGATAGAGGTCTCGATAGATAGCTCGATCTCCATATCCCCCATATTGCTTTTCTCATAGGAAATAAAATAAGCTCATGGTGACGGTTCCTGAAAACCTTATTTCAGAGTTTCTCCTATCTTAACATAGGACCATCAAAAGCAAACAGACACAATTTCCAAACAAAAGGGCTGTGAGAGGGAATAGTTTCACACATCTCCTGGTCAAGAACAGACTGTGGATTTGAAGGGAGTGGGATTCTCAGACTCTCTTCACTTGGGATCAATAATCTCAAGCGCAAGAGAGATCCTTACGGGAACGGGGTATGTGTGCGTTTGTGTCTGTGCATGTGTGTGTGTGCGCAAGCGTGTAGGGGGTCTCAGACCCCAGGACTCAAGATTTATTAAAGTTTTAACAATAGACTCTTTGCATTTTACTTTTTCAGTTGGCATAACATTTTATATAATACTGATTTTCTTTTTTTTAATTTTATTTTTTCAGTGTTCCAAGATTCATTGTTTATGCACCAGACCCAGTACTCCATGCAAACGTGCCCTCTTATAATACTGATTTTCTTAATCTTTGATTTATTCTTTTGTGTAAATATTGATGCTGACTTTTGAATATAATGTCTTTTTTAAGGTTCGGAAATTAAAAGTTGCATAGACAAATCTATCAAAATATTTTCATCTTTTTTTTCCTTTGGCTTTTGGATTAGCAAATTCCTCCTGACCCTGGTTGCTGTGTGTGTTCATGCGTCTGTCCTTGTGGTTCATTAATAGTTGTATTAAACGTATATTCCAGCTGAAACTTATATTTGAGAACTATAAAAAACAAATAACCTAAACTTATTTTTTTCCAAATAGTTAACCTGTTTTTTTCAATGCAAATTTTGCACTGCATGGTTAGAAAACCAGAAGCAAACATAAAAATTGATCTAAAAGTATTAAAATGGTAAGAATATATTTTTTGTTTTCTTCCACTAATTTCTTCTGTTCCAACCACTTGTTTCTCATATCACTTACATACTGTTTGATAACTACTATACTGTCAAGAGCTTTTGATGGTTATTTTTATTTTATTTATTTATTTTTCTGAGTGTAGTTGGCACGCAATGGCACATTAGTTTCAGGCATACCACAAGGTTGATTGTTATTTTTCAAATGTTGATTTCTGACAGTCTATTTTACAGATCTCTTACATAGTCACATCTGAATGGACATCAATAAAAAAATGTTTTGATAGAAATTAAACCTTAAAAATTTAAAAATCTTACCTGTATACAAACCTATATAACATTTCAAGGCATATTTTTCATATGTTAATGCATGCGATGCCTGTCTATTTAAACCATACGTAGCCTTCAGATAAGATTTTAAATTCTCTTCAGGCAGACCTTATGCATTTTTTGGTTAGGTATATTTATGAGTATTTTTTTAATTTATGGGTATTTTCTACTTTCGTGGCTATTATAAATGGGATTGTTGTCACTGCTTTATTTGCGTAAATTGTGGTATCCAGTATTAAAGAACCCTCAATTTTTGTCAAATTATTTTGCATAATAGATCATCTGATTGAATTTTACATTATTTTACATTTTGCATGTTTTTTGGTTTTTTGGTTTTGTTGTAGATTTCCAGAATCTCAAGGTACCTGCATGCACTGACATGCTCTTTTCATCTTTATGGAAAGTTGTGCTTTATTTGCTTTTCTCATTTTCTATGGTTATCTTAAAAAATTACTAAAAATTAAAAATTTAAAAAATTACTAAAAAATATTTTTATGGTTATCTTAAAAAACTGGAAAAGTGACCAGTGGTAAAGAGGGCAGTTGGCATTCTTATTTTTTGCTTTAATAGAGAGTAACTGAATTCTCAAATAAGATGTTGGTTCTTTGCATAAGTGGAGGTTTTATAATTTTAAGTCACTTCTACTTCCAGCTTCCTAAAAAATTATCATTTGTTTGTCTGTTTGCTTGTTTTAACCATATAGGAATATTGACTATCATCAACTGTCTTCTTGAGCCCTATGGAGACTGTCCCAGGCAAGGATATGGTCACGTGAGAGTTTTTATTGGTTCTCGACTCATCCCATACTGGTATTGTGTCCACAGGGTCATAATGCCTTCCCTCTTTCTATTTTTATACATATGGTTTAATCTCTTGACTTTACTATATCAGTTTTTTAGTTGAGCAGTTTAGATCAATTTTTTAAATCTATTTTCATTTATATTTTACTTCACTTTTTCCTGAAGCTGGCATCATTAAATTTATCTCATTACTTCCTTAGGTGTGTCTTCTCCAATAGAAATTCTTGGTACGTTTTATTTAATTGTTTCTTGCTTAATCATGAAACTAACAAAAACTTTAAGAGTGCCTCTGATACAACGACAACAAATGAGTTCGGTTTTTATAAAACATTTGTGTATGGAAAAAAATTTGCCTCTGAGTACTATATAAACACATCTTTTAAAGAATTTTTTGTAGATAGCATTTCTCCTGTTTTAAATGTAATTAATAGATGTTCTGTAAGTTTTAGAAAGTGGATAATTCGGGTGATTCCAGCATGTGTTTTACCAAAGAGTCCCAGCAATAAAATTATTTACATGTGGGGTGTCCCAGGGCATAACGTTTACTATATATTTCCACTCAGTCTGAAAACAAGGAATATAGTGATATGTAATAAAACTTTTTTAAAGTAAGGGAATGATGAGCACAATAATCAGGACAGGGTTGGTTTGACTAGCTGGGGAGCTTGAGTGGGGTCGATGGGGACACCTTCAGAGCTGCTGTATTGTTGGTGATGTTCACTGGTTGAGTTGAGCAGTGGGCTTATGATACTATTAAATCGATTGATTACTTAATTAGTTTCAAAGAGAGTCATGAGTCATATGCCAAGGAAGACTCTGTGCCGCCTTACCGGATACCTGTCAGGCTCCCCTTCGCATACTCTCCATCCAGATTTTCACTGCAGCTGTACCTGCAACAGCCGGGTGCACACACTCATCCATCGCTTTCAACAGGTGCATCTCTGCCCCCCTTCCATGGGCTCTGTCCACTCGTTCAGCCATTCTAATGCATGCATGACCCCAAAGAGCAAGGAAGTCAGCACCTTATAGACCATCCCTGGGCCAAGAGAGGATGGGAGCCAGCGGATGAATAAGGAGCTCTCAATGTCTCCATTTCACATAGTTCTCAGTACTCGAATGTTGGAATTGACCTCCTCTTGTCTCTATCCTGGTGGTCCGCTCCCTAACACACCCTCAGTTTAACTTCCCTTGCTTCCCTGTTTCTTGCTTCTTGGTGACCCAGCATACAAGTTCTTCTTCTAGACTCTGCTTTTGGGAGAAAAATAGATAAACCAGTTAAAGTTAAAATAACTAATCCAATCATGTACACATAAGGGACACGACTTTTTCTATACCTTCTCAGTTTTTGGTATATATATATATTTTTTCAGCATACTTGAAACACAATAAACTACACATAAAGTACATGTTCTAAAGAGCAGTGGCATGTGAACACAACAATGAAACTGTAATCACAATCAAGAATATGAACCCCCACATTTTCACCTTCCTTCACCCCCACCCAGAACCACTGACCTTTATGTTGTTATAGATTAATTTACATTTTCTATAATTTTTATATTAGTGGATTTGTACAATATATACTCTTGTGGGGGAGGCTTGCCTCTTTCACTCAGTATAATTATTTAGAGATGAATTCAGTTGATCTCTAGTCTATCTTTTTATCAATATCACGCTGTGTTAGTTACTGAAACTTTATAGTAGATCTTGAAACCAAGTCATACAAGTCATTCAATTCTGTATCTCTTTTTCAAAATTGTTTGGCTTTTCTAATCTTTCATATTCCTATATAAATTTGAGAATCGCTTGGTCATTTCAACAAAAAGAAGTCTCCTGGAACTTTGGTTGGGATTTTATTGAACCTTTATGTCCATTCGATAAGAATGGAAATCATAATAGTGCTCAGTACATGAATACAGTGTGCCTCTCCATTTATGTCTTCTCTGATTTATATGAACACTCTATTTTCACTTTTTTTTTTAAAGATTTTATTTATTTGTCAGAGAGAGAGTGAGAGAGATCACAAGTAAGCAGAGAGGCAGGCAGAGGCAGAGGGAGAAGCAGGCTCCCTGCCGAGCAAGGAGCCCGATTTGGGACTTGATCCCAGGACCCTGGGATCATGACCTGAGTCGAAGGCAACCGCTTAACCAACTGAGTCACCCAGGCGTCCCTCTATTTTCACTTTTAACATAAAGATCTTGCACATAATTTCTTAGGTTTATACCTACATATTTAAGATTTTGTGTAAATGATGTAAATGTCACTTTTAAATTTAAATTTAACTTTTTTTAGTATATTGATCTTGTATTCTTTGACCTTACTAAATGCAATTATTAATTTCATTCGTATTTTATATTCTTTGGAATTGTCTACACAGATGATCAAATCACCTGTGAATAGATGCATTTAATGACTTATTTTACAATATTTGTACCTTTTTCTCTCTTATTTTACTCTGCTGGCTTTGACCTTAATTAGGATATTGAACAAGAGGGTGATAATAGACACCATTGTTTTGTCCTGTCTTAGGGGAAAGCATTTCGTCTTGTACTTTAAATAAAATTTTAATTGTAGGTTTTATATGAATGCTTGTTATCAGTTAAAGGAAATTCCTTTATATTCCCAGGTTTCTAAGAGACTTTAGCATGAAGAGACTTTAATTTGGTCAGGATGGGTTTGTTTGTCTTTTGTTGTTGTTGTTATTTGTTTGTTTTTGCATTTATTAAGATGTTTATGTTGTTTGAATTCTTTAGTTTAATAACAGGAAAACAGCAGTTACTGATTTTCAAATGTTGGATGGGCCATGTGTTCTTAGGGTAAAGCAACATGTATGTGTTGTATTATCCTTTTTAGACAGTTCTAGCTTTGATTTGTCAATATTTTGTTGAAGATTTTTGCAACTATGTTCACTAGAGATATTGGTTCGTAGTATTTTCTTTTGCAATGTCTTTGTCTGGTTTACATATTAGAGTGGTATTCTCATAGATCATTTAGGAAATGTTTCCCCTTCTCTTCTTCTTCCTCCTTTTTTTTTTTTTTTTTGTGAGCGTTTGTGCAGTAGCATTGATATTATTTTTTCATTAAATTGTAGAATTTTCAGGGTGCCTGGGTGGCTCAGTGGGTTGGGCCTCTGCCTTCAGCTCAGGTCATGATTTCAGGGTCCTTGGATCGAGCCCCACGTCGGGCTCTCTGCTCAGCAGGGAGCCTGATTCCCCCTCTTTCTCTGCCTTCCTCTCTGCCTACTTGTGATCTCTTTCTTTCTGTCAAATAAATAAATAATAATAATAAAAACTAGGATTTTCCAGTGAAGGCACCTGGCCCTAGAGTTCTTGTGTTGGAGGTTTGTAAATTGCAAATTTCATTTCTTTAGAAAATCTGTGACTACCATTTATCTTTTTTAATGAGCATGGTAATTTATTTCTTGAAGATTATTTGCTTATTTTATCTCGGCTGGCCAATTCTTAGGCATAAAGTTGCCTGTGATGCTTCCTTGCTAGCATCTCGGTGCCGTACTGTCAATGATGGCTTTTCTTCGTTCCTGATCTTGGGAGTTCGCGGCTCTTCTCTCATTTCCCTGATCGGTCTACCTGGAGAGTTCTCCAAGAACTACGCTTTTGCTTCACTGAGTGTCTCTATCGCTCTTCTTTTTGCAATTTAATTGAGTTCTCATTTTTATTATTTCTTTGCTTTAGCTGGGCTTGGCTTTAATTTGCACTGTTTTGTCTGGTTTCTTAGGGTGGAATAGGCCCGTGGTCAGACTAGAAAAGAGTGAATAGTGTCACATGTTCCCAGATGGCCGACAAAAGATTCTCCTGCCATCCATTTCACTGAGGCTGAGGATTTAATGAGTTCAAAGTTTCAGAAGAGTGCTTTATTCAGAGAGAGGATTGCATTACCGTTTCTCTTATACTTATTTTTGCTTTGTCTGTAGAATTTAGGGATTCCTTTTTTTTTTATGGTTGAAATAATGCAAATGCTTTTACACTCTTGCTTTTATTTATTTATGTATTTTTGGTCCCAGCTCTCTGATTCCACTATATACATCTCATGGTTTAACAACTTACTTGATGTCTTTCCTGTCCATCATAGAATAGATTGTCTGGCCTATAGTATCAACCCAACATATAATTCTGAGTCAGTTTCTTTTTTTTTTTTCTTAAGATTTTATGTATTTGTTTGAGACAAAGCGAGAGAGAAAGAGAGAGAGGTGTGGAGGGGCAGAGGGAGAGAGAGAAGCAGACTCCCTGCTGAACAAGGAGCCCGATGTGGGACCCAACATCATGACCTGGGCTGAAAGCGGACGCTTAACCGACTGAGCCCCTCAGGCGCCCCATCTGAGTCAATTTTTGGTTATCCTTAAAAATATAACATAAACTTCCGCTGGTAACAGTAGAACAACATATCCATGTACATTGGAATTTTAAAATCCTCCTTCGTTCCGGGTATTTAATAAGGGCTTTTCATTTGCAGGTTAGCTCTGTCTTCAAATGGAGAAACTAGAATGTGTAACTTTCTATTTTTAACTTTATTTGAACGTCATCCATAAAAAAACCAATCTATCGTTCATGGATCTTCATCCCTACCTTCCAATGGCAAACCTCTCATTCATCATGGTTTCCTATGGTTTACTGCCTAACATATGTGTCACCATTTCAAAGTCCTGCACTGTGTATTCTACTCTTCCCTACAACTATTCAGTCACTTTAATTCCATCAGTAAGTTTTCATCTCTTTTCAGACTCGTACCTGTTCTCTGTGATTCTTGACCTCTCTCCAGCTAAGTTGCTTTACTCCTGGTCTTCTATTTTGTTAGTCACCGAGCCGATATTTCCACATATTTTCTAGTTCTTGGTATTTCTAGTTGCGTCTTTTGTTCTTAAAAAAATTCTTCATTTGAAGTTTTTAGATATAAGAAGCAATGCCTGTTTGTCGTACAGATGAGACAATACAAATAAATATAAAGGAAAAACTAACATTCTTTCTTATTCCCATTTAAGGAAAGTCAGGTTAGCAACCTGGTATGTTTGTGTGTGGCAGGCCGTATTTTCCCCTCAAGCAACCACAGCAATATATCTGGTCCTATATGCCCTTCCAGAATCTTGTTGATCTCCATAAGACATGGCTTCCATTTTACTTTTTTTTTTTTTTAATTTGGCAGGTGTTTGTGATTGCTTTAATTCCTAGACTATGGTAGATGGAATGCAACTTGACTCCCAGGTTTAGCTCATGGAGGGATATGATTTCCACATAGTGTCCTCTCTCTCTCTCTCTCTCTCTCCCCCTCTGTCTCTCTCTTTCTCTCCTGCCATTGAAACCCACCCACATAAAGAAAAAGTGAGAAGTGAGCCCCCAGGCAATAGCCAGAAGCCAGCATGAACCTCCAGACATGGGAACCAATGAGACTTACGAAGATTCTACAATCCAGACTTCAAGTCTCCAGCTGAGACATCCAGCCTTGCCATGTCAACATTCCTCAGTCCGTGAATCCATGAGAGTAATAAATGGTTGCTATGGCACTCTTTGGGGATGATTTGAAGGATATTTGTGATTTTAGTTTAGTCTTTTGTTTTCTTTTAACTAAAGCCATACTGATCAGTTTTTTCTACGGTTTACCTTTTTTCCTGAACAGAGTCTCAAAGGCCACTAATATGGATGTAATTCTGATTTAAGAACTCCAGGAGGCACCATTTCAGTAGTCCCTCCGCAAAATTATCTTGTGGCCGGTGAGCCCAGAGGCATGGGTTGATAACCTGACAACTAATCGCTTTCTTCTTTACTTTTCTCCATGCTTATATACTGTGCACAATGTAATACTTACATTGATATGAAGACATTTTTGTGCTATTGCCATTTGATAAAAACAGCACCGTATTTTACTCATTTTTCATATTTTACTTTTCATTATACTTTCATTGCCTAGTGTAGTGCTAGGACACATTACGTCTTTACTACATAACTGTGCACTTATAGGGGCACAAAGACAGAAAGTACTATTGCCAAAGGCATTGTTCCAGCAAGTTTATTTGGTAAGAGAAACACAGCTCTGCCACTTGCGATGGTAAAGATTTCTGAAATAGCAAAGACAACCCAACAACAAGAATGATGACAGAAATATGGTTCATAGAATTTGTGCCACTGGGGTCAAAGATACTGTGTAACCCCCAAGATGAGCTCTGTATGCGACAGATTGACCAAACCAAGGAGAAAATGCCAGCCATACGGATAAATCCCTCTGGAACAAGTTCATGGCTCCAGTTTGGGAAGGACACCATCAACTACTTCCCTGAACAAAGAGCAGCAAGGCCGGACCAGAATAATAAACCGGAATGAGAACCAGTCTCACCGACCACTGACTATGCAGTGATCATCTTTTCCATGTGTTGGCGTGGCCATTGTCATCAGATTATGTCTATTACTTGAGACTAGACCATGCCCAAGGCATCAAGGAAAATGTGATAATGTTGATGTGTCTGTTCGCAGTAGCATGGTTCTCCTTTACGATGGGGTGCCGGGGAATTGGTCATGATGGCCATGTTTTGCCAACAGTGATTGCATGGCTTGCATGCTTTTGTGAGCAGGTTAAAGCGATGGACATGCTACCAAAACCTACATGTTCTCCAACCCCAGATCATTTTATGAAGCATCCTCAAAGCCCTTCCTGCCACCGCTAAACACGACAAACCATGCAGTTAGAGAATTGTTTGTGCAGCCACATGTTCTGGGACAAATGCCTTGTTTTGTGTCTAAGAGCAAAGAAGAGAGATGGGGGTACCAAACTGGACAGCCCAACCCCGCCCCTTTCACTTCCTATCTTTTGACTCAACAAAATTCTTCTTGGTTGCATTTTTGCATGAAATCATGTTAAGTTTTGGTTTTCCATTCTTTCTTCCCATATCGGAACATATGGTCCATGAGGCTATTCAAAGCAGTCATTTTCTTTTTCGTCATTAAATGTTCAGTATCTAGAGCCTCTTAAACACTCAGCAAACATTTCTTAAATAAATACATGAGTGAGCTAAGAAGACAGGGCCACTGCTGAGTGATGAAGTGAGTTCTGATACCATCGATATCCCTACTAATTCCTGGTAGCAAATCGCAGAACAAATGACAGCAATATTGCTTCCCTCCAGTGTTATGACCGAGAAAAGACTATTGAGTTTAGTGGACTGACTCCTGCTTTTCATTTATTAAAGAAATTCAAGCGGCATCAAAGACAAATTCTTTTTATTTTATTTTGAAACGTTCACGTTTAATAAACGTATAATAAAAAACGTATAATACGTTTAAAAAACGTATAATATCTTATAAACTAAGAAAAGTTCTTTCGGGGGGTGAAATATCAGGTTAGTGAAAAGTCAAGGTGCTCGAAGCCTCAATGCAGAGGCAAGGGTGTCCACCACACACACCTAGATTTGCCACTTTGGTGGGGAAAGATGCCTCACACCCTACAGCAAATCTTTGCCTCCTACATCCACCGGGGTTGTTGACAAGGGCTCAGGCAGAAATCTCCAAAGCGGTCCATTTAATGGTGTATAAAAATAGTGAACTTCATCAAAGCGAGGACTTCAGGCCATCCCTTTTTGAAGACACTTACTGAGAGAATGGAACATCCCAGAGAATGTCTTCGAATGTTTGACTGAAATTCTAAGCAATAAAAAGAATAGAAAAAAAATTATTAATGATTGAATAGGCAAGAGGCCATTCACAAACTGAGATACTTAAAGTATTTCTGGGTGTATGAATAAAGCAAACACTTAGATCCAAAGTTTCTGCAGTCTAATCATGTACAAACTTTGGCCTAGATGACAGTTTAAGAGACGTTTGGAAGCAGATAGCCACATGAACTCTACGGGCCCCAGGGCAATCCTGTGGGAAAAAGGAAAGATTTGATCATTTTTCTGGTGCTGGAAATCTTCAGCCTCTTTGAAACTATGGAGAATTATTTTCTACATTTGTCTCCTTGCAGAAGATTTAATTTTGATTGTAATGTGAATCTGCATTAAAGGCAAAACATCACAGTGGAAAGAAAAAAAAACACAGTGGAAAAAAAAAAAAAAAAAAAAAGGCAGAACATCACCAGAGGTAAACAAATGAAGTTGAGGACAAAGGAAATGACATAACATGGCTTACTCCAGAGTCGTAGAAAATTCAGATAGTGCTTGAATTAGCCTACCACTCTGGCCAAGAAACTTATATTGTTTATAGCTTCATAAAATATGACTTAAGGAATTTACCTGAGTGTTACATCAAAAAGAAAATTCAATAAATAAATAAATAAATAAATAAAATAAAAAAGAAAATTCAAAATTGACTGGATGACAAAGAGAATGCCCAGAGATCTTTCTAAAGCATGGCTACAATTTTAATTTCTTATTTAATCCAAATATCAGTATTATTCTTATTTATTTGGACATAACTTTATGCAGAAATAAATTTCATTTTTTGGCACAATTAGTTTTTAGTTTTTTTTTATTAAGGAAGACTGCATCACATTTTCTCGTGAAAAAGTGGCAACTAATTTATATAATTATATATTTTTTTCACTTAAAGACTCCAAATAATACTGTTCAAGTGAGTTGAGAATAGAAACAGTCTGTATTTTCCCACAGTTTTTATACATATGTATATATAGTAAGTTTATCATAGCTTATTACAAAATCTGAGCTCAGTTCTGTGCCGGAATTTGTTTTACTATTTCTACAAAGAACAAAGTATAAAGGTCCTTTTCACATATTGTTGAGAAAAGGTATCTGACCCAGAGGAATTTAGTGAATGTTCAATTAGTGAAAATCTTCATGCCAAATGTTGCATATGCTGGATACTGTGAAGCAAGATTCAGGGGAAAATACTGTTCTAATTTATACGCCCCGTCCAGTGTACAGTGAAGCTTGGGACCACAGTTTAATGAGTCAGAGGCGCTCACTAAGTAACTACTGTTCCAAGCACTGCTTTACATCAACTCTTTCAGAATCTAGGTCTAATATCCTCACTGCGATCTGGGCTTTCCCTTTGCATTTGCAACAGATGATAGACAGTCGTCCGGCCACGTGCAAAAATGGGCAGACAGTACTCAGAGGAAGGTCATTGTCATTGTTTTTTCCCACTTAAGCATTTCCTCATTTCTTGGTTCTTTTTAGTTTAAAATCCACGCTGAGGATTCAAAGCATAAGCCATCTTTTGCTTTTGCACGAGCAGACATCAGCCCTACTTCTGAGCCATACAAAGCAGTCGTGCTTCATGAAAAAATATAAAAATACCGAAAAAAATATAAAGAACTCATTTAAAAATATAAAGAAAACAGGTGCAAATACTGGTGATAAAAATGTGTTTAAAGAACAGAAAGGAGAGCATGTGTGTGTGTTTTAGGCACCTGACTGAAAGTACAGACGAGTCAGAGGCTAGGAGGAAGCAGAGACTTGATGATATTCATCACAGAAAAAAATGAGTTTCTTTTAAGGCTGCGCTCAGCGGGGAAAACACAAATTATACATTTAGGTCAGTCTCGAGGGACTTCTGAGATTGTTTCAGGCTTAATATTTCTCCCTCTAACTCACCATTATACTCAATTAATCTGCCCTTGCCCAGAAGTAGAGAGAGATCTTAAATAGTCTCCTTTTTTCTTGCTGTGAGGAACTTTTTCCTTGGAGAATACGGCACACAAATTGCAAGATTAAACCTTCTTTTTTGGCTTTGAAGCCTAAGCTAATATAGTAAGACCTTGCAACGTGTTACAGAGGAAAATAGGTAGAGTGAGATCAGGGAACATAAATTATAGTGACTGAAAGAGCATTCACAGCGGATCCACAGGGCTGGGTGAGATGTTTCTTACTTAAGAGAAATTACCAAAGAGAAAGATGTCCAGCGAATTCAACACTACCACCTAGGAAAAGAATAACAAGCTTGAGGATGGTTAAAATGTTGACAATTCCAATCACCACTGGCCTTAGAAGTCATAATCAGAACTCCCCAGTGTCCCAGAAAACTTCTCTTTCTCTGGACTTTGACCACTAGGGGCAAGTGTATTGGTTAAAAGACACAGAGTCTTGTATCAACATGGAGGGACTGGAGGAGATTATGCTGAGTGAAATAAGTCAAACAGAGAAAGTCAATTATCATATGGTTTCACTTGCTTGTGGAGCATAAGGAATAACATGGAGGACATTAGGAGAAGGAAAGGAAAGTGAATTGGGGTAAATCCGTGGGGGAGACGAAGCATGAGAGACTATGGACTCTCAGAAACAAACAGGGTTTTGGAGGAGAGGGGTGGGGGTTAGGTGAGCCTGGTGGTGGGTATTGAGGAGGGCACGGATTGCATGGAGCACTGGGTGTGGTGCATAAACAATGAATCTTGGAACACTGAAAAAATAAAATAAAAAAAAAGACACAGGGTAACTACACCCATCGGGGTGAGCATTTTGAAATGTACACAGCTGTGGGGACATGCTATTGTTCCCCTGTAACTAATGTAATATTGCATGTCAATTACACTTCGACAAAAGTAAACAAGTAAACTTTTAAAAACTCAACTACGCAAAGGAAAGCCACAGATCAAAGAGTACTGAAAAAAATAAAGAACCAGTTAAAAAATACAAAGATAAAGACTCCCCTGGATAAGCTCAGAAGAGATGCATTCAAGAGCATATGCAGAAAGAAATACCAAGGATAAATAGCAACATTTAAAAAGAAAGTGCAAGCCTCATCAGCAATCAAAAATGAAAATGTGAACAAGTTCGAAAGGCTACCAAATGCCTGTGAAACTGGCAGAAGCAAATTTAAAATAAAGATACATTTGAGTCTTGGTACTGACCTTTGACAATAGCAAACCGCGAGGGAAATTTTTGCTGGGCTTTGCAGCCTTTCTCTGCACCAATGCTTTCCACAAACAGTGACCTTCAAGGTATCAAATGTGCAGTTGCCATACAATGTCAGGTGTTGGGGATTCTCAGGGTTTGTAGCAGCAGGAAACAGAAGAATTCTGCAAAGGCTCTGTTTTCATCCCACATTAATAAAAGAAAAAGAAGTGAATTCTACTGTCCGTGCTTTTACTCATAATCTTTCATTCTACAAATGCACCAATCCCTTCACTGGTCACTGGTGGTTTGTTTGCCATGGATTTCGTCTAATAGTAAAATTAGAGTTTGGAGCACTGAAATGATCCACTTTTCTTCTGTTTTTTAGGCTTTCAAATCCCCTGTACCTGACATCATTCAATAAAGGTGGTCAATCTCATGACGAGCTGCTAGCGAGGTTTCAAAGTAAAGGGAGCCGGGAATTAGGACCGAGGGCAGGTGGGAGACAGCCGCTCGCTCACAGAGTGACATGAGGTGCTTCGGGGTACTTTAGCAGACTCTGAGCTTTTAGTCAAAAATTCGAAAACTGAATAAAGCTTAAATAGTTGCCAAATTGCTAACACATTTCTCCAAATGTAACAAAAAATGTGAATGTACTGAATAATAGAATGTCTGTGCTCGAAATCCACATAGTTCTCATGCAAAACAATCACAGAGGAAACTCGTATTTGTAGTTGCCATGGAGAAAAATTCCAGAAAGCTTAAGTAAATTATTATTTAACAAGTTGGTAGGCTTGACAGGAAGAAAGGTCAGGGTTTTTTCGTTGTCCTTTTTTTTTCTTTTCCCTCAATGAAATTGAATAAAAATCCAAACCTCACCATTGTGATCATATTATTAGTGGTAATAGAAGCAATAAGGATGTAAGTTGATAATACTAATAAATCACATTTGGAGCTGACCGGAATAATTCTGATAGCTGAAAAGTCTTGTCTGAGAATCGTATTCAGTGTAAGCCTTTAAACAAAGATCTTGTAAGAGTAAATATTCATAGGGTCCTATCAGAAAGATTCCTGGGAGCTCCAGGAGTTTAGATAGTTGAGTTCCATTTATAAAAAGGTGAGAAAAGAATATATATGAGATACTAAAACATACCTGAGATCCACACCCATCTTCACAAGATTACTATTGGGGATATTTTGCTCCCTTTACTACTTTTGTTATTTATATGTATAGCTGAATCTAAAAATGGCCACCCATAAGTTCTCTTACGATGTTTTAAAATATGTATTTTAATAATATTTAAGTTGGGGGGGAGTCACTTCTTTTTACATTCTGTATACATTTCAAGCTACTTCACCAACATGCCAAAGTCTATCACGTGCATTTGTTTCTGTGTTTTTTTTAATATATTTATTTATAATACATTATAAAGATAAAACAAATAAAGATAAAACAAATAAATGTTTTATCTTCCTGTTTCATTATCCCCAATTTCATCTCAAGTCAGTAACTTGAAGAGTGTTTATCTTCTCATATAGGCTGTGCAGTTAAAAGTCTGTTCTTATTGATTTCTAACTGTCAAGTGAAGTGGTTTTTAAAAATTGGGGGAAATCAGAGGGGGAGATGAACCATAAGAGACGGTGAACTCTGAGAAACAAACTGAGGGTTTTGGAAGGAAGGGGGGGTCAGGAGTTGGGTGAGCCTGGTGGTGGGTATTGAGGAGGGCACGGATTGCAGGGAGCGCTGGGTGTGGTGTATGAACAATGAATCTTGGAACACTGAAAAAATAAAATTAAATTAATTGAAAAAAAATTTTTCTCATCTGCATCATGGAGTTCTCTCTCTGAGCTCACAATAATTTACCCCGGTGAGTGAACTCAGGCGTGGCTCTCTTGGGAGTTAAGGAGAGAGGAAAACTTGTCTTCTGACAGAACACGAAGGACCCACACTATGGGCATACGAAGCCTTATGACCCCGGTAGGGCTGAGGCAGAGGTGGCTGTTCCCCTCCCAGCTGTCCTCACATGAGGCAAAGTGCATCAAACACAGTGACCTTATTTCTTCTGAGTTTTAAAGTTTCAGCAAAATAAGCAAACAGATTGGGAAATATTGGAATTGGAGTACTTGGGAAAAAAGCCAATACATTAAATTTATAAAATATAAACTAAAATATTTAAACTGTGACATTGAACACATACTGGACAACAGAAATTTTTGGGGTCAGTAGTCCATCAGATGGTAATGTGAGAGAGTTGATAGAAAACATCTCTCAATATAAAATCATGTACTCAGTGAATTTAAGCAAAATAAAGGTATTTTTTAAATAAAGAAAGCATCCAGGCCATATATTTTTTTCTGTAGAAATTTCTAAAGGATAAATTTTGAGGAAATTGAATAAAGATAGAAGAGTAAGAATATGAAAAAGGAAAATAATCAAATAAACAAAGACCTTTTTCCCCCCAATAAATCCAAATAACTATTATCTTGGGGGGAAAAAAAAACACACAATGTAACAGGAAGTTATTTCCAATATTTTTTTAAAAGGTGAAAATAAAATACTACACAACAATGACACCCAAAATGGGGAAGTCATTCAGAATGACATCTTCCTATGTGCCTCTCACCAATTATCAGTTAGGGGGAGGTTTGCTATATATATATATATATATATTTTTATTGATTAACTTTAGCCATAGTCACATGAGTATGTTAGTCATTTAAGATTACTTAAAATATAATTTATAGTTTCAAATGCGCATCTGGAAAAATAAATGGATAGATAGATGAAAGATAGATAAATAGATCCTACAGATATGAAAAAGCAGAGGGAAAAAAGGAAAACAATAGGAAATAGAGTCTACAGAAGACAGTGGAAGAACATATCAGTGTGACTGAAAATGTGGGATCTCTGCCCACAGTCTCACAGATCCTTTTATGACTTTTAGCTCTGCCACCTGCAGCCCGCACCCCTGCCTCTCCTCACCCACTTGTGCAGGGACAGGGACGTGTTTTTGGGTGACCTCCACCCCATCCTCCTGTCCCTAAAAGGCAGCCCTTCCCTAGTGAGGAAGAGACGCGTGACTACAGTGATCCAGCTCTGGGCTCCGAATCCGACAGCTCTGAGCCGGGTTTCTCTGCTCTCCAGACACCCCTGAAAGAACTGAGGTAACTGACCTTCCATCCAGGCCATCCCCACCCCTGTTCAGCCTCCTTCCCTCCAGGGGCTGCTACTGAGCATCCAACCTAAGGCAGTTAGTGAGAACAATACATTTAATGGGTTGCATTTCCTGTTAAAACATGGGCACTTCCCAATAAAAAACCAAAAAATTAAAAACAGATAAAATGAACAAAAACATAATCCCTCCCAAAGCCCTGATCTCGTATCAGGCAAGGAGTGACCGAACAGAAGTCGGTGAAGCTATGCTAGACAAAACAGACTTGAAAGCGACCAAGCTGGACATCATTACATCGTTATAAAAGATTCATTCCAGGTAAAACATACAGCTTAACTGGATCTGTATGCACCGAATGGAAACTCTAAAAAGCAGAACAGTAAAAAAGTTACAAGAAATGGATAAATTCATAATCAGAGTGTAAATTTTAACATGGCCTCCTCAGAAATTGATACACTGAATGAACAGGCAAAATATAGAAATTCTGAGTAATGTATTGAACATTTATGCCATAATGGAATATGGAATGTTCTGTACTCAATCTTCAGAGAACAAGCTTGTTTTTATAGTAAGCAAAGAGAATGTACACAAACGAGCCCAGTGTAGCTTGGGAAAACTATCTCAATTATCAAGATACCTACAATCTACCCACCATATTCCCTGACCTGAAGCCTTTGAAATAATTACAAATCAATACTGAAATAGTAACCAAAACCAACTCATATTTTGTTAATATGAAAAAAAGTTTCTAAATTTCTAAATGTTTATCAAAGACAAAGTGCTAATAGTGAAGTTGAGAAATGGTGTTTCTACTACAATTTAGTTGATGTAAATATTATGATTCCATTTCATAGCCAAAGCAGTTGACAATTAGAAGCACACTTCGATGTTTTGCCCACGGACATATTACTAAGGAAACACCCATCAGAAAATGAAGTCTGATCTTCTGATATGAAAAACTAGTCCTTTCAATGCCCTTACAAGTCATAAAATCACTCTATTTTATCTAATGAAGTGCCTTCTTGAGAACCGTGTATATCTACATGAAATATCCTGGGATTTGGTCTAGCCTAAATATGCCAGCCTGAAATAACCTAACTCCTTTCACCTTTGAGTTCCTAAGAGCCTGTGTTCACGTTTTCCTTGCAGACGGGGAAGTACGAGGACTGGATTTTGGGTTGCTTTATGTTCACATGTGTGAAAAATAGCACTCGTCATCCCAAATAAACCATATAGTTTGGTAGATTCCTTATTATGTACAAATATGACTGATTTTGCGTGAATGTGGTTAGACTTGAGATCTCACAGATATTTTGCAGTATCCACACACTTCTACTCTTCTTTCCATGGCAACCTTACCCTTTCTGTTGGCTTTAAATGTGCCTCTCCAGGGGCACCTGGGGGGCTCAGTGGGTTAAGGCCTCTGCCTTTGGCCCGGGTGGTCTCAGGGCCCTGGGATCGAGCCCCGCATCGGGCTCCCTGCTCGGCGGGGAGCCTGCTTCCCTCTCTCTGCCTGCCTCTCTGCCTACTTGTGATCTCTCTCTCTCTCTGTCAAATAAATGGGTGAAATCTTTAAAAAAAAGAAAAGGGTGCCTCTACTCCCAGGACACCCAACTGCTGCCCACTGAAATCTGTCCCTGAACCCCACACAGCCCACTGCCCACTCCTCGCTCCCGTCCCGATGTCTGACAGACATTTTATTCAAAATGTACAAGACCAAACCTGAGCTCCCAAGTCCCCACCCCACTCCCTGGGCCCAGACCTATTTTGGGGCCCTTCGTTCAGCAGATGGCACTCCTGACTTTGAGGCTGCTCACACCAGAAACCTTGGTGGCATCCCCACCCCTTTTTTCCTTGTGCTCCATAACCGGGAGGTGTGGCAGCCTCTTTGACTCAACCACTCATTATCCTCAGAATCTGTCCCACTGTCACCACCCGGAGCTCTCCCCCGCGTGGGACTCAGGCGTGGGCCGTGACCACCCGGATCAGGTGTCTGCAGCAGCTCCCACGAGGCCCCCCGGTTCTCTGCTGGACCCTTAGCATCCAGAGATCTGCATCTCGCTCCATGGACGTTGGGTCCTTGCACTGTCCCTCCGGGTGCCTCCAACATGCCCTCGGTGCAGCCTAGAGCTCAGATTTCCCTCCTACCGCCTTCCTTCATGCAGTCAGCACCCACTCGGACCCCTGAAGGACTTGACCGGACCTCACACGCTGCTGCCCCAGGTCCCTGCCATGATCACCTTTCCCTGAAACATGGCTGACATTTCACCTGCTTGACGGCTTTGCTCCAACGTCTCCCGCCCAAACGTCTCTACCTTGACCACACTAAAGTATGTTGTCCCCCTGCCCGCCCCCACTCCAGCCTCCCCCAGCACCCTGACTGGGTTCCATGCATTCTTTTGCTTCCCGTCACTCACCATGCTCTAACATACGTTATGATCTATTCAGTCATCTGTCTGCACTTGACTTTCTGTCCCCCTTTCCCAAAGACGGAAGGCAGTGTTTAGTCTTTTTTTTATGTTATGTTAGTCACCACACAGTACATCATTAGTTTCTGATGTCGTGTTCCATGATTCATTGTTTGCATATAACACCCAGTGCTCCATGCAATCCGTGCCCTCCTTCATACCCATCACTGGGCTCACCAATCCCCCCAGCCCCCTCCCCTCTAAAACCCTCAGTTTGTTTCTCAGAGTCCATAGTCTTTCATGGTTCGTCTCCCCCTCTGATTTCCCCCCCTTTATTTTTCTCTTCCTTCTCCTAATGTCCTCCATGTTATTCCTTATGTTCCACAAGTAAGTGAAACCACATGATAATTGACTCTCTCTGCTTGACTTATTTCACTCAACATAATCTCCTCCAGTACCATCCATGTGGGTTCAAAAGTTGGGTATTCATCCTTTCTGATGGCTGAGTAATATTTCATTGTATTTATGGACCACATCTTCTTTATCCATTCGTCTGTTGAAGGACGTCTCGGTTCTTTCCACAGTTTGGTGATTGTGGCCATTGCTGCTATGAGCATTGGGGTGCATATGGCCCTTCTTTTCACTACATCAGTATCTTTGTGAAGACACACAAATGGCTAACAGACATATGAAAAAATATTTATCATCATTAGACAGTGCTTAGTTTAAAAAAAAACCCACATATCTACGATTCTCAAATACAGGTCTAGAGCCTACACAATTACTCCAGTTTTTAGCAAAAGCCAAGACACTCTCCTCATATTAATTGCAATCTTTATAATCAATAATCAATGTTGTCTCAGTATCGTATGCCTCTGCCAGAGCCTGCCTCACTCCTACGAAAAATCTGTCCAAGGAAAAGACATATAGGCATCCTTCTTTCATTCAGTATCAGAATTCATCTATCAGTTACCATGTTAATTTTGTTAATAAAATGTTTCACGGTAATGTCCTTTTTAGACTAAGTGAATAAAAACAATGTTTTTTTAACCTATTTCCCCCTGTGAGACTCTAATAGCACATACACCACAAATATGTTAATCTACACCTCTTTTGTTTAAGCAAAGGAATAGCTAGACAGGCTTTTTCAGAAAGCAATTATTAAGTGTAGTAACTTAATTACTGCAGCTTCTCGGAAGAAACAGTGCTGATGTACTAAGTGCCATATCAGTAGATACAATGTGGGATGTGGTACACACAGATTGAATCACAATAGGAGGTCAGAAAGAAGCAGGAAGAGACAGCCATATATCTTCCAGCCTTCTCTTTAAATATCTATTTTTCATTTCAGAGTTTCTCATTCCCTTAGGTGCAGTATGAACTTAAAAGCAACCTAGATTCTTCATAGGACTTTTAGAGTATATGATAGATCAATAATTTGTTGGTTTGTTTATGAAATATGCCAACTTACTAGGACAGAGTCATTTTTAAGAGGAAGCCAAGATCAATATATATGTGCATAGATTTATGGGTGTTTTTGTTACAATCAGAATAAGTCTGTTTAAAGAACTCGAAACGGCAAGCCTGGCTGTTTTCAGTGTGATCTATTGGCTCATGGGTGCCACTTTAATTCCAGAGACTAAAAATATCACGTCTGAGACTTTTATTCTGATAAACTCTCCTTGAATGTAATTAATTTTAACAGCCAGGATTGAAAATTGCAGACAAATAACAATCCAGCTGTAGCTTAACGGCATAATCTCTAGGATTCGCTCTCTTTCTTGGGCATGTCAAATATTTGTTCATGCCAATGAATTTTAGAGCGACAGCCTTTTGCATTTTCATCCTGCATTTTTCCCTTCAGAGAATTAAAGAAAAGAAACTGAGAGTTATGACCTTAAATCTGTGCGATGACTTAAAGATCAAAACAAAAATTTGTTACCGTATGGCCGAGCGTGTTTATCTTTCTTGGTTTAGCTGCACTCAGCCCTGCCATGCCGAGCCATGCATTTTGGACAGAGGCACAAAACCCAAATGAATAACCTTAATTCCCTTGATTACTTTTGGTGACACTTTCCTTATGTGGATCTACTGAACTCAATGAGGTGGTCCCCCCGATGTTGTAGAGTTAGCCTGACCACACTGATCGGCGTCAGATAGCCACCTAAGTCGGGGCAATACGATGAGACACATTTCAATGGGGCAGCTGCATTTTTAATAACCCCTTACTGATACAGTGGCATCTTAGGGAGAGCTCGGGAGCAGGTTAGTGGTCCCGACCTACAAGGTGGGGAGTGTGGCTGCGATCACCACATCGTTGGCTGTTCCTAAGCATTTTTACCGGATACTCCTGGGAGTCCCGCCTGACATGTAGCTATAATTTAGCTTCTCCCACACATCCCCATCCTCAACTTCCCGTAGACTGCTCAACAATAAGGTAAACAGAGCTTCATTTCACTTTTCAAGTGTTAATCAGGAATCAAAGGAGAAAGATGATTGTCTTTAATGCCTAAAACCTATTACGACTCATTAAAATTGTGAACACATACCGGGAATATGGAATCAAGGTCATTTTAGCCATAATGATACCAAATAAGCAATTAAATTACTTCTTTTTATTCCTGCTGATGTGATAAAAGGCTGATTTGCCAATTAGACCAGCCCCTTTGGGTGCCAGTGAAGAGATTCGTGGCCTTTTTTGTTTATGCGAGGACAGATGTGCAGAGCCTCCTCCCCCGGCTGTTGGCCTGAGCCCCGCCGTCTCCTCTGGGTCAGAGATGCTCATGCACCTGCACCTCTTCTTCTAAAGCAAGCCAAGCTAAAACAGGAACCTGCTCATCTAGTATCTGTTAGACGAAGGTGCAAACACAACCGTCATCAGTAAGAACTCTCAACTATGCAGGTAAATAAATACACAGCGCATATCTGGCTTCCTCCTGAACTGATCCCTCCTCACCTACCCCTCGGCAGCCTCTCACACTTCCGATGGGACGTTACCTGTCACATCTCACCTGCTCCCGATTGCTCACCTAAGTCCTTCCTACCTTGCTGAATGCCTCTCCCCCTGACGGCTGCAGTTAGCATCATTCCTAGCTTCCCTGGGCACCGAAACACAGATTCTAGTGCAAAATGTCATGAGATATATTCTGCCTTGCTTCATCCACTAAACGGTTCGAATTTTGAATCCCCCTCTGGATCGAAAGTCCTTTTAAAGGAAGAGTTCTGTCCCGAGGGTTTAAGTTCAAGAGGCAAAAACATAAAGGAAACTGCATTATTTACTTATTCGGTCATTTACTTATATCACTGTGGACCCACAGATATTTAATGTGTACTTTGCGTTATAACCTAGTCCTCCATTCTTTGTTGAGTTGGCGAGTCTTTCCAGGTTAGGCACGGGCAGCGGGCAGTGGGCCCTTGTGCGGATGTTTCAGGAACACGTCCCTCATTTCCGGCACTTAGTGATGCTCCAGGCTCGTCTGGTATAGTTCTGGCTCCAGTTCTGGAAGCAGGCAGGCATTTCTCCAAGAAGCCCGGGTTCCTTTCAGGGGAGAATGGGAATCAGAAACAAAGATCTGACTGCTGGGTGGGCGTGGGCTGCTGGGGCAGGATTTTTGCTTTTGACCACTGTTGACCTTCGAGTATCCGCCACTTAACCTCTCTGAGCTCTGTTTTCTTTATTTTCAAAATGAAGCTTATACTGCAATAAAATAGCTCTCTTAACCGGTTTTTTAAAGTTGGCTCCGCGTTCAGCCTGGAGCTTGAACTCAAGAATCACATGCTCTACCTGCTGAGCCAACCAGGTGCCCCTCTCTTAAGCAATCTGACTTCACGAACTATCCAAACGGACCCCATTCCCCTTTCCTCCTGGAAACCATCTGACTGAACCACACAAATGGAAAATGTGATTAAAGCATGTCACTTTTAAAAATCCTATAAGATGAAAGATTCAAGGAACTCGCACTTAGAAGGCAGATTATGCAAACTCGAAGAATTCGGTATTCAAAGTACTTAACAAATTGTCGGCAAGGTGTCTCTCCCTTACAAAAAACACATACCCAGAAATCATATATTCAGCCTTCTGTGTACATTCCAAGGAGGACTTGGAATTTCAATACACAAGTCATATTCAAAGAAATGATTTCTTCCCTTCTCAAGGCTAAAAATAAATGGGCATTTATAGTTTTTATTTTAAAACCTGTAGTCTCCCAGGTTCGGTGTTTAAGATATTTCATGACTGGTACATAGGGAATGGCCATAAACAGGCAGATGGGTTCTGCCTAGACTTGGACAGTGTGAAAGTGCTGTGTGGACAGAAGAGAGTCCTGGGGACATGACACGCATTACAGCACTGGGTCAGGCATTAACCCTCAAGCTGCTGGAATTGGGGCAGCTCCAGGGATCTGCAGGGGAGAGCAGTATGGAAGGGACTGAGTGAGGGTCAAGGGGCCTTGAGCGGTGGCTAGTTACCAAAGGGCACGGGAGTATTTTGGTGTGTAATGCTCTGAATCATGTCCTGATGCACACTGATGGGCTCTCCGTGCCCCAACTGACTCTTTGAATAACCCTTAGGTTAACTGGCCAAGGGGGCTTTACTAGTCCTGTGACATGGGGCTGGGGTGAGCCCTGACAAGCAGGAAGGGGACTTGCCAGTGTGTGAAGCCCTCTCTGTTCCTGGCACCTTGTCACTGTTGTTGGCCTTGACTATGGGATGGCCAACCAGAGCCTTTGCTATTTTCTTAGTGTGTCTGTAAATTAAACATGTGCAGATGCTGGGCGTCATTACAAACATCATGCCCCGTGGTAATTCTTAATCTCTTGCAGTCTCGTTTACTCAACCATATAAAGGGAAGTCAAATGCTGACTTTATTTGGCAAGGATTAAAAAGTAAGGACTACACGTTAGGAAATGTTTGTAAGGAACACGCAGTAATTAGCTGTAGCCAATTGAACTCTGTGCACATCAAAAAAGGTGCGGATAGTGGGCAAAGTAGGCAAGTGGAGGGAAGATTGAAGTGCCGTGCGTGAGTGGCTCCCACGGGGCACGCGTGAGTGGCTCCCACGGGGGCTCTGGTGCTAAAAAAAAGGGTTGTGTCATTAAGCACTGTCCGTCTGACTTGGACAAGGGATTGGCCAAGATGCTCGGCACGGCATGGTAAAGTGGCAGAATTTGGGCAGGAAAAGGGCCGTCCCTGGCCTGGGCCATCACTCCTTCGGCAGGGCCGCTGAAATGAGAAGCGGAGACGGGCCCCGGGCCCATGCTCGTGCTGCAGGACTAAATGTGGAAACGCGGCTCTTGGAAGCACAGGGAAGAGCTGTGTTCGTGGCAGGAGGAGAGGTCAGTAGAGGGAAGGGAGAAGGACAGTCAGGACACAGTTGCTCCTATGACATCGGCGCTCCACACAGTCAGAGACCTTTCCGGAAGGGTCTTCAAGGGCTCCTCTTGGGACCCCTGGTCCTGAAGTAAACGAGCCATGGCTAGTTATTAACATTAATGAATCTGTGTACATTTTATCAAACATCCTCCTTGTGGCAAAAGTAAACTCACCAGGTGCGGCAGATCAGGGTTCTCCTGAGGACTCCAGGGGTTGAGGGAAAGGTCTCACTGGTATAGAATTGAGCAGCTACTTGGTTTGGTTTGGTTTTGTTTCTAAAAAACATGAAAAGATCCCAAAAGATGAGCAGTATGGATGCCCTATGAGGCGGTGAGAATGGACATTTGAGAGAAGATGCTAACGGCGATCGCAGTTGGCTAGGGTTCAGCAGGCAAATGCCGCAGTCTGGGTGACTCAAGAACCAGAAGGTTATGTTCTGCCAGTTCTGGGGGCTGGGAGCCCAAGATCAAGGGCCGACAGGACCGGTTCCTTCTGAGGCCCTGAGGGACAATCTGAGGCGGGCCTTCCCCTGGCTTCTGGAGACTGCTGGCAATCCCTGCCATTCCTCGGCCTGTAGATGCCTCGCCCCATCTCTGCCTTCATGTTCACAAAGCCACTCTCCTCATGTGCATGTCTGTCTGCAAATGTCCCTCATTGAGAAGGAAACCAGTCATATTGGATTAGGGCCCCCCCTAATGACTTCACTGTAACCCGATCACCTTTGTAAAGACTCCCTCTCCATTGAGGTCACATACTGGAGTGCTGTGGCTTAGGGGACACCATTCAACCCATAACAGCAAGAGTAGGTAAGATCACATATTAACTATGAATTAGAACAGTAAAATCATTCTTATTTTGTTTATTTAAAACATATGTGAAAGCTAGGTACAAAAAAAATCTCAGGTGAGTAGTTCAAACTTCAAACAGTTATCTTCTTTCGAATATGATT
Source organism: Potos flavus (assembly GCA_028534135.1). NCBI lineage: Eukaryota > Metazoa > Chordata > Mammalia > Carnivora > Procyonidae > Potos > Potos flavus. The sequence goes on along the minus strand of CM052895.1, from coordinate 130,958,495 downwards.
TCTTTCTTAAAGGTTGCTATAAATATCATCTAAATAACTTTTTTATATTAATCAAAGAATAACAGCACTTAACCCTGTCTTCATCATTCAGAGTGTACCTACAATATTTTCTGTTCTTTTGTACGGTCTTTTCCTTCATGGGGTAGTGAATATAGTTTTGGTGTGACATTCTCAATGTACACAAGAAATAAAGTCATATCTGAAATGCATTTCGCTTTAGTTGGAAGTTGAAGGAATAAGGTTTATTCTTATGTCAAAGTAATTTTGCACAGCTCTTCACTGTAAGGTTCTGAGTAAAATCATGTTTATTTTAGATAACTTAAAATCACCATTTTAATTTAACACATTCATGATAGGAAAAGGTCTATTTTATAGGCCAGAAGAACAAAGAAATATTGTAAAAATAAACTTTTAAAAGTGGAAAAGTGGATATTTTTCCCCCAAAGAGAAACTATTCCAAATCCACCAATGGGTGTCATTTAGAGCAAAGGTTCACAAATTGTTCTGGGATGTGTGTTGGTCCCTGAGGTCCCTCTGGGTGACCCCCGGGCTAATCTCATATAGTATTGATGCTTACAATATGAAAATGTCTATATTTTAGTTTCCAGAATGGATGGTTTATGAATAATGTATAATATTTAATAAAACCAGACATTGCCTCATTAATGTCTCATCAAAAGTGGAATGGATCATTCCCTTAAATCTGGCATTTTTGGGTCATGTACTGCATAAGATTGGGTGGATACATATCCATCCTTTTACCCTACTAAACATATTTATAATCCAGTGAATCTCGGGATTAATTTCTGGGAGGTTTTAATCACTAATCAGATTAAAGTCAACGTAAGAAATCTATTGTGTTTATTAACTCATTCACTTTGCAAAGAGTGCTTTTGTTTGCTTGTTATATGCAATGCTTATGAAGAAAGCAAAGCCTGCAGATAGGAAAGGACTTTTGCAAAAGGCACACCATAAATTAGGATGTTAGAAATGCTGCTTAACATATAGTTGTTAAATCACCCTGCTTGAGGCTCATCACAATATTTGGGGGGATAGTGATCATTTGGTATAAGAAATAATACCAGAAGAAAACCTCCATGGGCCTATAATACTGGGTGGCAGTCTATACTCACCTCTCAAATCACCTGGAAAGTGAATGATTCCCAGTAGTCACCCTGTATATTATCTGGTTAATTATTTCTATTCTCAACAATTATAAAAGTTATGGTGAACTCGCAACCTCCCTAAGTGACCATAATAAATCATTAGTTTTGTCTAAACCTGGCATTATATTCCTGCAGAATTCACGTCAATTTTCGTCACTGACTTTTATAAACCATAATCGCTTGGTCTTTTCCCAAGATGGCCTACGTATTTTTTTAGACCTGGGTGTGACTTGCATTTCCCGTACATGCATCATGCACACCCTCCTCCTCTTCCTGCATTTGCTGCAGGGCATGGTGGGGGCAGACTGGGAAGGAAGCGTACTGGGTGAGAGGTGGGCTCGGAGGAGGTGGGGGGCTGCGTTGGACCCAGTCGACACGAAGGGGAGTGAGTGGAGGGGCTTGTCCTTGATATGTGAACTGGTGCAGGGAGAGGCTGACAAAAGACCCCTTAAGAGCCATTTCTCCTGGAAATGGGGCTAACAGGTTGTCTGAGTGAAGCAGCTGACCCCACGAATTATAATGCGGTGTGAGCTCTCTGGAAAGTCAGCACCCAGAAGCTGCCAGCACCCTCGATGATCCTCACATCCTCCAACCATTTGCAATCTCGCCTGAGACAATTTGCTGAATTTAGTCGAATCACCCAAGGGAACATTATGCGCCCTCCCTGCCCCCAAAGGGATCCTAAACATGACCTTCCATGAACTGACCCCGTCTATCTCTATCCCTCTTCGTCCCCAGCTCTCAAGTCAGTCTCCCTCTTGAGAATGCCCACGTGCCCTGACCCTCGGGTCCACCCCAGCCTCGCGCAAGAAACCTTCTCCGTTCTCTGCGCCGAGGCCAGCACATCCTCTGTGGGGGCTTTCCAGGACAGCCTAGGTGAGCCCCGCCACCACCATTTTCTGGAGGTCGGAAGATTGATTACCAGTTTCATCTGGACTAGAAAGGCGCACATCCAGGGCAAACGCTCCGGGGAGGATGGATGACTGATTGAATGAAGCAATAAGGGAGGCAGCAGGTAGGGCAGTTGGAGTAGATTAGGCACAGGTGTTGAAGGGACTCGGGATTCGAGTCACTCAGTAAATACACATTTTCTGGGCATGGGGCTGCGAAGAAAGAAAAGCCACATTACTTGCCTCCAGGGAAATTACTGGACTGTAAAGGAGATTATGGACTTCATCCTCGATCACAGAATTCTTGCTCATGTTAATATTTAAATTTGCTTAGTATTTAAAACCCAGGGCAATGGCATAATTCAATCATTTATGAAGGAAATTATTCCGATAATGAGGTGGGGAGAGAAATGGGCTGGCAGTTGCAGGAGACAGCTCTGAAAGAGACTGAGGCAAGTGACAGATGGGCTCGGTAGTCCTGGCAGGTGGGAATAAGCAAGATGGTGGTAGGAAAATATATTGGCCAATGAAAGAGGTTAACATTTTCGTGAAAAATTCCTAACTAAGCCCCTCATTACATATTACAGGGACCCCATTCTTCCAAATGTGTCTTTGTTTTTATAATGCAAATCGCAAAGCACTATAGAATAGCTACCTAGGAGACATTGATTCCCCTAATTAAGGTGTATCTATACCAGAGTTATTTTTGACTCTCTTCTAATTTGCTGATTCTCTTATCTCCTACTCCGATTTCCCTCCGGCTCATTCTCCCACTGCATTTTTCCACCAAACTCTATTTGTGAATCAATTTGTCCCTAAGAATAGAGCAGCCCTTGCAAAAATGTTTTCAGTACACAAAGAATGGAGAGTACAAGCAAGTAAATCAAAGGTGATCCAATTAGTGATTTTTTTTTTCTAGGACAGAAATATTGAGTCTTCATTTATTGTGGGGAAAAAATACAGAACACCAAAATAAAAACAGTTCGGTATCATTTTTAAATAAAGAAAAGTGCAGATGCACTCAGAAAGTTATTTCTTAATCAGCTAACAGTACTATAAATACCTGTATTTATAGTAGGCCTACGACTGCAGATTCTGAGATGCTCTCTCTCTAACCAAATCCACCGAGCAAAGCATGGGCGAATATCACCAAAGCTGCACAAACATCATTGGCCATTTATGCTTTAGGCACAATAAAGAGCTTTACAGAGCTGAAGTGACGAAGTCTTTCCCTTTTCATTCCCGTTGATCATAGCCTCTCACCAAGATGATTCCAACCACCTCCTTCACTGGTAACCTACCTAGAAATCCACCACATCCCAACATATCCCATGTCAGCCTGCACAAAGGATATCCATCTTTAGGTTGAAGAGGTTCAAGTTCATTCCCGAACTGGCCCCAGACATCGCTGGATTAAACAATGAGAGAAAACATGCCAACGGATCTCAAAAGACACAAAAAGATGTTTGCTGATTGATTGAATCAAATCATCTATGAATCAAAGCAGAAAAACTTTGAAACAGGGTTCTTCTAATAATGCCTTGCATGGAACAAATGCAAAATTGCAATGTTGCTCATGTTGTTAAAGTCATATATAACCGGAATTCATTCTAAAAATGTCATTACATTGTGTCTTTAAATTCACTGTAGTGTTGCATGTGGTAGAGTTTCCATATGCGATATTCTTCATGGTAAAAATAATGTTACTGTTTCTCCCAGTGTGGAAAGCAGGTACTTTGATGGTGGGATTGACCGACGTGTGCAACCTGATCTTCTCGACTTTCTCTGCTGCTGTAAGCGGGTTCTGCTCCTTCTCCAGCCCCACGGGGGGGGGCGGGGGGGGAGGCATCTGGGCTCCTTCCTTTCGCAAGCTCCCGCAGCTACCCTTGTTTTTAATTCTCAAATGGTTTCCTTTTTGTTATTCACCTTAATTATTTCTGTGCATCAATCTTCTATCCCAAACGTAACCTCATTTCTCTCTTCAGCAAACATTATTTTGGGGGCTCACGTTGTCACACATACTTCTGTATCAACTTCTTAACCATCCCGCGCCATGGCAATTTTGGATTTCCATAGATACTATAGCACAGTAGCTGAAAAAAAAAAATTTAAAAGCTTAAAGTTTCTAAGCTAAAACTTAAACTAAGTTCTAGCTTAAGAAAGCTAAAACTTTTTTTTAGCAGTTTAGTGAAAAACTGCTAAAAAAAAAAAAGTGACAATCTCACTCACAGTCATTTACCTCTTTCAAGTGTCACTCCATCCCAGTTTCTTCCTGATTGTGATCACTCTCCAGTGACTTATGACAATTGTTTTTTTTTATATTTTTTCTCATAGTTTATTTTCTGTATGGAAAGGTTGTCCCACTTGAGATGACCTACCGTTCTGACAGTGGAACTTCCTTCGCTCGACATGTTTCTGGAGGATCACTTCAGAAGTGAAATATCCAGTGCTATGTTTATTTTATAGTGCAAACAATTTATCCGTTTTGGATGCAGAGTTTATAAGCAGTGGAAGCGAGATGAACCACTTAGAGAATATTAATGTTTGGTGTCTAGGTGTCTGCATTTTATTCCCACCCACTTCCCTCCTCAGCTCCCTCCTCCTTGGCCATCATGAAGGCGTTGCCTGTCTTGTTTCTTGTGATAGACAGTTATTATGGGACGGCGGCAAGAATTGAAAGGCAAGCTGTGTCCACTCTCCAAGTTCACTAGACAGCTTTTGAAAACCGTACATTGTTTATCCCAGGCCTTCCCCTAACGGGGAAAAAAAAGAATAGAAAAGAAAAAGAAATTCGTTACTAAGAGCATGTCCAAAAAGGAAAGGATAAAATTGTCTCACACTTCTTACCCCACCCTTTGCTTACCCCATTTCTCAGGATGGGCGGCTCACGGCACAGGAACTGTGGGTGGGTCTTCAGATCCCATAGTCAGATACACTTCGTCCACAGTTCCAACCAGGAAAGAGCTAGGAGAGGAGGGGAGAAGAGGAGAGTCACAGGATGTGACAAGAACCACAGACTTGCCCTGAGACCAGAAAGCACTCCCGGGACCCCTCGTCACCAGTCTGTGCCCAGGGGAGATGTGGTTTCCCTTCTGTCCCTCAGGGTTGTCTATCCTGCCAATCTGAGGGAAAGCAGACTTTATAAGTAACTTCCCTCTAGGATCGGACAAAAGAGATCAGAACTCGTTACTTCTTCAAGTTATAGGGAGAGATGTGTAACTTTTTTTTTTCTAATTATATTAGCCTACAAAATATTTCTATTCATGATATATCTTGTACTACACATGTCTGTATTCTCTCTCTAGACATTATCATTGCTTCTGTTTTTATTCTGAAGACTTAAATCATCAAGAGAGGGACTTTGGACCCGTCAGTGGGAATCTGCCTCGGCTTTTCCATATTAAATCTTCCCCGTGTCAATCGCTGCCCTGGCAAAGGCCAGGTCTCTCTCAGTGTCACCACGGCCAAAAGTCCTACAAATTTCACTGAAATTCCCCTCTCCGTTTATTTGCCTTTTCTTTGGCACATGAGGAGTTAAGCCCCAGGTTACTTCAGGAAGTCAATTAAAAAGGGATAGTGTTAGCTTCATCACAGGGCTCTTCCTATCTATTTTTTCCAGTAGTTACTTTCAGACTGCTAACTTGAAATCACAGCCCTGTGCCGTCTTCAGAAGTTCACTCAATCAAAAGCCAAGTGCTGAGTAATCAAAGATCTTAAATCACTGGCAGTTCTAACCCTAACCACAAGAGGATTAAAAATCCAGTAGCCAGAACTCAGTTCTTCGATCCAGCAAGTGCCAGTGCATAATGAGAAATCCCTAAAACCCCAGATCACAGCCGTGTCCTTGCCCACCGCAGACCTAAGTGGAAAACCTCTTTAATTCCTTAAGAGATCCTATCTGCCTGATGAAAATAGATATTGGCTTCTGTGTAGCCTGATTAGAAGAATGGGAGCGGATTAGCAAAGATGCAAGGGGGAAGGTGAGCCCTGCTCATTTACATGGCCCTGCCTGGCAGGTGAGGTTAACAGGCGCGAGAACGGAGCTTGCTCAAAGGCGAGCTGCCCTGAATTAAAGCAGGCTTTTATTTACCCAAGTTATAGAGAGATTAAGATCCATTTATTTTGCCATATCCAATTTTTAAAATCTATTAAGCACTTCGACGCTTACTAATTTTATTTTCTGTAGCAAACAACCAAGCTGCTTGGAGAGATGTTTATTTTCATTCAAAACAACCTATCAACTGATTGTAACTGAAAGGTAAGTGGTTGTAGCAAAAGTCTCTTCCTACGTGTTGGGATGAATGCAAATTATTCCTATCTATTTAGAGTATAAATATTTAAAATCCCACATTCTTTAACACTGTGCCATTGCTTACTTATTGCCATATAATGTGTATATACGGTATACTACGGTACATACGCGCATATACCATGTGTCTGCTAAATATGTATACTAGATACAGTGTAGCCTAGCAATATTCCATATTAGAGAATTTGCCGAAATGATTGCCTGTTTTGAAATATCATGTCTTGAATAAGTCTACATACATTTAGCATTAGAATTTGTAGTTTAAATTCTCCAAAAATAATAAACCATCGGGAAGATCTCAGGTTCTCTTAGAATCTCTTCTGCAGAACTTGGGATTATATACCTTTTTCATCTCCGGGGCTCCTGTCACTGGCTCCCTTTGAAAAGGTTTTTTTAAAATGTGTCAACTATTTGAATAATTTAATAATTGTAATTATTGTAGTCATTATAAAGTGAAAAATTACTTTAAACTAATAACAACATATCCTTGCTGAAATATCACTCGCTCAACATTAGTATACAAGCAAAAGACCTATACGTTTGGGATTTCTTTTTCAACTCTGTCATTTAAACAAAATTGATTTCTTCACCTGGACTGTTAGCTCTAAACTTAGAGTATTTCAATATAGTATAAGAATATCATCCTATATGAAGGTTTTGAGATACAGTGCATTTGGGGGCATGTCTTTAAAAAAAGTCTTTATTAATTCACGGTCACAAAGGTTTTTCTCCTGTTTTCTGTGATACACATTGTTCCATTTGCATCTACGGTCCCTTTAGAATTAGTTTTTGTGGATGGTATAAGGTGGATTGAGAAATTTTTGTTTGTTTGTTTTATTTTGTTTGTTTGTTTAGCCTATTAATATCTGTATCCACTTGCTGGTGCTGCCATAGAAAATAACAGACTGAGGAGCTTACACACGGAAATTTATGTTCTCGCGGTTCTGGAGGCTGGAAGTCCATGATCCAGTGTCCACGAGTTTTGTTTCTTCCAGGACCTCTGTCCTTGGCGTGCAAACAGCTGTTTCCTCACTGTGCCCTCACATGCTCACGCCTTGGTCTGCGTCGTCTGTATCCTGATCACGTCTATTTATCATGACACTCGTCACAGGCCCAGGGCCCACTCACGTGACCTCACTTTACCTAATTACCTCTGTTTTTATAAAAAAAAAAGATGTATTTATTTATTTGAGAGAGAGAGAAAGAATGAGGGGGGCACAGAGGGAGAGAGAGAAGCAGATTCCCTGCTGAACGGGGAACCCCCGTGGGGAAGGGGGGACTTGATCCCAGGACTCCAAGATCATGACCCGAGCTGAAGAAGGCAGACGCTTAACCAACTGAGCCACCCAAGCGCCTCTACCTTAATTACCTCTTTAAAGACCTTCTCTCCAAATGCAGTTACATTCTGAGTCCCTAGGGTTAGGACTTTGACATAAGAATTTGCAGGGGACACAGTTCAGCCCAGAACAATATCCATTAGCATCAGCAGTATTGTTTGCAAGGCTACCTTTCTCCATTGAATCCCTGTACACCTTTCCTGAAAATTAGTGTCCACATACGTGCGTTCTTATTTCTGAATTCTCTGCTCGGCTCCCTTGAAGTACTAGGCTATATTTACAGCCACAAATTAGGTAGTATCTATTCTCCAACTTTCCTTTCCTTTTGAATATTGCTGTGGCTGATTTATAAATTTCAGAATGCACTGATAATTTGCATAAAATAGTGTGCTGGATTCTTGTGTGTGTGTGTATTTTTTTTTTTTGCATTATATTAGTCGCTGTACAATACATCATTAGTTTTTGAGCACTGAGTGTGGTGCATAAACAATGAACCTTGGAACACTGAAAAAATAAAACAAAATAAAATAAAATAAAGAAAAAAGAAATGCTTGAGACCATCAAGTGTGCTGGATTCTTGATTGGAATCACACTGAATCTATAGATTCTTGTGGGGAGAATTGACATTTTAATAAGACCAATGACATTTGGGCAATATTAAAATACCATAGGGCTCCCACGTCCATGAGTAAGGTATATCTTTTATCTTGTTAGGTCTTCCTTAATTTCTCTCACTATGGTTTGATAGTTTTCAGTATATAGGACTTTCAAACCTATAAATTTTACCCCTAAATATTTCATATTTTACTATGCCATAAATACTATTTTTAATTTCTTTAATTTCTAATGGTTTGTGGCTAGAATGCAGAAATACAAATGCTTTTTATATATTGTCTTTCTATCCAATTACCTTGATAAAATACTGACTAGTTGTATTACTTCTTTGTAGATTCCATCGGATTTCTACATTGACAATTCTGATACCTGAGAATATAGATGATTTACTTTTGCTTTGTCAATTCAGATGCCATTTATTTATTTATGTATTTATTTATTATTTATTCTTTTCTTATTATTACTGCACTAGCTAAAACTTTCGGTACAAGTTTGAACAGAAGTGGTGAGAACAGGCATTATTTTCTTTTTTTTTTATTTTATTTTTTTTTCAGGCATTCTTTTCTTATTTCTGATTATTTCTATAATTAATTATTTCTAGCATCGATTTTCCCAACATGAAGTATAATGTTATCTGTAACATTTCTGTAGATGGCATTTCAAGTTCAGGATATTGCCTTCTCTTTCTAGTTGTGGGGAGTATTTATCAGTAAAGAATATTGAATATTGTCAAATGATATTTCTGTTTCCATTGAGATGACATGGTTTCTCTAATTTAACTTTTTATTTTTTCTTAAGATTTTATTTATTTCTTTATTAGAGAGAGAGACACAGCAAGAGAGGGAACACAAGCAGGGGTAGTGGGAGAGGGAGAAGCAGGCTTCCCGCTGAGCAGGGAGCCTGATGTGGGGCTCAATCCCAGGACCCTGGGATCATGACCTCAGCCTAAGGCAGAGGCCTAACAACCGAGCCATGCAGGAGACCCTAATTTAACTTTTTAATATGGTGATTACATCAGTTGATTTTAAATGCTGAAGCATCCTTGCATCCCTGCAATAAATCCCGCATGGTCATGATGTGTTATCATTTAAAACAGTGTTCATTTGATTTACCAATAATGCATTGCTTTAGGTATCAATTTTCATGAGAGATATTAATATGTAGTTTTCCATGTTTATACTGTTTTTGCTCACTTTTATAATCAGAGTTGTACTGACTTCTCAAAATAAATTGGGAAATATCACCTCATCTTCATTCTTTGGGAAGACTTGCATTAGATTAATATTATAAATACCACGTTTAAGGACAACTGATATCCACCAAAGAAGCCATGTGCCTCTGAAATTTTCTTCATAGAAAGATTTTTAAGTTAAAATTTAATTTTTCTGATAGGGCTATTTAGTTTACCTATTACATCTGGAGTAGTTTTGGTGGTTTGTGTCTTTCAATAAATTTTTCCATTTTATGTAAGTTGTGAAATTATTAATGGTATAAATTTATTCATGCTAAACATTTATTCCCTACAGATATTTATTATATTGATTTATTATCTACAGATACTTTTAACATATACAGATTTTTTTATTTAGAGAGAGAGTGAGAGCAAGCAGGGGTGAGGGGCTGAGGGAGAGAGAGAAAATCTGAAGCAGGCTCCCCAATGAGCACAGAGCCCAATGAGGGACTTGATCTCATGACCCTGAGATCATAGCCTGAGCTGAAATCAAGAGTCAGACATTTAACCGACTGAGCCACCCAGGCACCCTCTCTATAGATATTAAATATACTTTTAATATCTATAAAAATCTAAAGTGATGTCCTCTCATTCCTAATAACAGTAATTTATGTCTTCTCTCTTTTTTTCCGTAAAAATCGGATATGTCTTATCTCATACTGAAGTCTGCAGCACTCATCCCTTCTAGCCGCCTCCTTTGCTCACCTGTGAGGTCCAGCTCCACCAGTGAACATCTAGGCATCACCATCCATCGCTCATTTATTTAATGGGGCAGTTACCGCGTATCCAGGGTAATATCAGAAGCTAACCCTCACCACGGGGAACAAGTCCGTCAGCCAGACTGCGGTGCTCATGCAGTTTCTTTTGCCTTGGTTGGGATCCACTCATTTTCAAATTAACTAGGTCGGCACTATTTCCCTGACCTAACTCAGTGAAGCTTTTCTGTACATTTGTCATACAGTCGGATTATTTTGTCACATTCTGTATTCTATTCTGGGATTCCTCGACCCAAGTGATTGGTTATACCCTTATATATATTGAGATTCAGTCTTTTTGTCTGTGAAGATATGATGTTTGACAAATACATAGATAGCATCCTGCATGTGCCATCACAATATCATACAGAATAATTTCAATGCCCTAAAATATCCCCTGTATTTCATTTATTCAATCTTCCCTCTTTTCTTCCCAGTGACGATTGATCTTTCTACTATCTCGATTATGTTTGCCTTTCCCAGAATGTATATAATTGGAATCAATTATAGAGCCTTTTCAGACTGGTTTCTTTCTTTCTCTCACACATTTAAGATGTCTCCTGTGTATTTTCATGGTTCAATAACTCATTTCTTTTTATTCCTGAATAGCATTTCGCAATTTGTTTATCCGTCTTATGGAAAGTCATCTTGGTTGCTTCTAGTTTTTGGTGATTATGAATAAAGATGCTACAAGCAGTCACATGGGAGTCATTGTGTTGGCGCAGATTCCAGATGAATTGAATAAATACCTAGGAGTGTAATTACTAGATCATATGGGAAGAGTATGTCTAACTTTGTAAGAAATTGCCAAACTGTCTTCCAAAGTCACTGTATGGTTTTTGTTCCCCCACCAGCCAGGAATGAGAGTTCCTGTGGCTCCACATTCTTGCCAGCAGCTGACACTGTCAGGTCTTGTTCGTTTTGTTTTGATTTATGGCCATTCTAAATAGGTGTGTAGTGGTGCCTCTGATATTTTTTTTATAAGAAATCATGTTGAGCATCTTCTCCTATGTGTATTTTCCATCTCTGGGACTTCTTTGGTGAAGTATCTGTTCAGATATTTTGCTCACTTTAAACGTTTTGCCTTTTATTGACTTTGAGAGTTCTTTAAATATTTTGGACACAAATTCTTTATCAGAAATGTGTTTCATAAACATTTTCTACATCCATGGCCTGTTGTTTCTTTATTTTTACAGGGTTGTTTGCCTAAAAGTAAATAGAATTTTAATAAATTATAATTTATCAATGTTTTATTTCATGGATTATGCTTTTTATGTTGTATCTAAAATCTCATTACCACACCAAGGTCAAAACATTTTCTCCTAAGACATTTTGTTCTGGAAGTTTTATAGTTTTGCATTTTTGATGTAGGTCTATGATCTATTGGGAGTTAATTTTTGTGAAATGTGAAGCTGTGGTAACTGCTCTTTTATGTCTGATATTTGTAATTACATTACCTTTAGATTGTGTGTGGCTGGCCTGGCCGGGATTGAGGTTCATACCTTTTACCATTTTTTATTCAAAGAACAAAGTTTTAATTTTATTTTTTCCTATTGTTTTCCAGTTTTCCATTTCAATGATTTCTTCTCTTATTATTCATTTTATGACATTTTTTAGGCTTACACTGGTCTTCTTTCTCTAGTTTCTCAAAGTGGAAGCTTAGATTATTGATGTTCAATCATTATTACTTATAATTTAAGCATTTGATGTTATAAATTTTCCTCTGAGCACTGCTTTTTACTGCATCCCACAAATTCTGCTTATCTTCGATATTCATTCAGTCGAATCTATTTTAAAATCCATTTAAAGATGTTTTCTTTAATTCATGTATTCCTTAGGAGTGTGCTATTTAATAGTATTCAGGAATTTTCCATCTATCTTTCTATTACTGACTTCTAGCCTAATATCATTGCATTTGAGGATCATAATTTGCTAAGGTATAATTTATTGGCCAAATGTGGTCTATTTTGTGGAGTGTCCTTGAAATCTTGAGAAGAATATGTATCTTGCTATTTGGGATGAGGTAGTCCAAAAATGTCAATAATACCAAGTTATCTATACTGCTCTTCAGGCCAACTATGTCCTCACTGCCTTTTTTTTTTGTTTTTTTGTGGGTTTTTTTGCCCACTTAATCTATCAATTACTAAAAGAGAGATATTGAAGTCTTCAACTATAACAGTGAAGTTACTATTTGTTCAGTATGATCTGTTTTTGTCTCACATATCTTGAGACTGTTGTTAGATCTATACATGTAAGGATTGTTACATCTTTTTGAAAACTTGCCCCTTTATCATTACATCACGCCACTCTTTATCCCTGGTCATTTGCCTTGATTTGAGATCTACTTCACTTGCAGTCAGTGAAGCTCCCTAAACTTTCTTTTGACATATCCTTAATCCAGGATGGGCTAGATAGGCTCTGTGAAGTCTTTTTCCATGGAAAGCATTTTTTTTTTTTTTTTTAATGCAGAAGGCCGGGGGATTATTCCATTCCTCCCTGCCAATGTCAAGTGAGGATCTGAGAAAGAACTGGAAGTTTTTGGAAGAGACTCTCGAGACAAAACCCAAGATGGCAGAGGGGCAGGGATTGTCCCCTCCAAAGACTATAGTTCACACTCAGTCTCACCAATTTGTCAACATCTCTGTGGAAGCTTTCCTACCAGTTTCTAGCTTCTGCCCCTGCCACTCCGGGTCAGTGGATCCCAGCTCTGACTCTCGGATGCTCCTTCCTCTCCGGATTTCACAGTAGTGGTTTGCGCAGAAATATTTGTTCTATTATGGGGCCAAGAAAAGTAGCTGCATTTACATGTTTTCAGCATTTTTGGTTGGTACAAGGACCAATGTGACAACTTCCAAACTCTACATTTTGTGGCTAAAACCACAAATCTATAATCACTTTCTAAATTTCTTTTCTGATAATTCTATCTGTCTTAGTTCTGGATTAGTTTTAATTGATTGAATGGGTTGTATTTTCTCCCTTCTTTGCATACTGATATCATTTACGTATATCTTTTTTAAAGATTTATTTGTTTTATTTATTTGAGAGAGAGAACATGTGAGCAGGGGGAGGGGCCGGGGGAGAAGGAGAGAGACCCTCTAACAGAATCCCTGCTGAGCATGGAGTCCAACGTGGGGCTCGATCTCACAACCCCTGAGATCATGACCTGAGCCAAAACCAAGAGTTGGTCACTTAACCCACCCAGCTATCCTTCATTCATGTATATTTTACCTTTTTTAGGTACTGGATATTTTTATATTCTTCTATTTTTTTTTTTTTATTTCCTTGTTCCAGGGGGGACTGGGTGACTTAGTTGGTTGAGCAACTGACTCTTGATTTCGGCTCAGATCATGATCTCAGGGTCCTGAGATCGGCCCCCCTTTGAGCTCCGCACTCAGTGCAAATCTGCTGGAGGCTCTCTTTCCCTCTCCTCCTGCCCCTCCTCCTCCTCCCCCTCTTAAATTAAAAAATTCCTTTTTCCAAATTTCTTGTAAATCCTTGAAATTTTGCCAGGTCTTGCTTATAAGAGTTGCTGTGACGCCCCAGAACAGTATTGAGTGTAGGGCTATTTCTTCTCCACTATGAAGGCAACGTCCCTTTGAAGCTCTACCCGATGCCCTTTGAATGACGAGATGTCACAGTCTGACTGTGGAAACGGGTGGTACTCCTCACCCTGCTTGGCTGTCTGGTACTTTTCCTTCTAAACCCGTCACGTGGTTCTTTCCCTCTCTCCTGCAGCCTCTGCACACACAGGCATAGGTAAGTAGCTTCTGAACATGCGAGGGTGCCGTTGGCAGATCACCGACCCCCTCCTGGATGCTCTCTCCTCTCAGGACTCTGACTACAGATTCTAGTGTCGTGGTTTTCCCAGGCTTTCAGGTCCATCTGCTCAACTCAGGGACCCACCAGGTTCTTCCGGGTCTCCCTTCCCCGTACTGTGTTCTGGAAACTCTCACCACATCACTGGACTCACCTTCTTTATTTCCAGCCCTCAGGAATCACTGTTCTCTGTTGCCTGTTGTCCAGTGCCTTAAAAATGGTTGATTTATATACTTTGCCCATTTGTTGTTGTTTTGGGAGAGGTTAAATCCAGTTACTCCATCTGGGGTGGAAGCATGCAGCCCCATTTGTATGCATTTTTATCTAATTTTGCATATTACATAAAAGTGCCCTTTACTTGTAACTTAAGAATAAATACTAAGGGAGAAGGGATTTTTGTCTGTTTTGTTCCAGATTCTTAGCATCTGGAACAGTGGCACTCAGGAAGATTTGCTGAATAAATTTGGTATTTGAAGTTGAGAGGGCTTAGCAATGTCCCAGTATTTCTCGTTAAGGTCATCCCGTGAAATAATCAACTTTATACATCTAGCTTGATAATGAGCAGATTACTTTTACTACATAGGTAATTTTTAAAAAGCTGAATCATGACAAAGACACAATTTCACAGGCTGGCTTTATCACTTCCTTTATCTTTAAATGTGATTGGCTATCAGAGATACTTGCTTGGCCCTTACTTGTGTTAGAATTAAACTTAATTAATTTATGTCATGAACTGAATTGTGTCCCCTAAAAATTCATAGGTTGGAGCCTAATCCCCCGTGTGATAGTGTTAGAGGGTGGAGTCCGTGGAAGTTAACTAAGGTGTTGTTGAGATCAGGAGGGTGGGGCCCCATGATGGGATTAGTGCCCCTCTAAGAAGAGACACCAGAGATCGGCTTCCCCTCTCTCCTCCAGGTGAGGACACTGAGGGTGGCTGTCTGTGAGCTGGGAGGAGGGCTCTCACCAGAACTTCACCATGCAGACGTTCTGGTCTCGATTTCCGGCTTCCGCAATAAATTTCTGTTGTTTCCTTTGCCCTGTCTGCAGTATTTGGTCGTGACAGCCTGAACCGACTAATACCCTTTATTTTCACAACCCTGTACATTGTGCTTCGAGTATAAAACAGTAAGATGGTCAGGTCATCTGTATTCTGGCAGAAGATGCAGTCGTCTGCCAGGTTAATGGAAGGAGCAGCAGGAATAGAGGATTTTGACACTCCTGGGAGTAGTGGTGTCTGCGTGGTGTTCTCCGGGCAGAGCGTTTCAGAGAGAAACGTTGATGCGAAGGAGGCTCCATCTTTCGACCGCCCCCAGAAGGACACGGGATGGGCCCGTGTGCTGTGTGCACGCAGGAGCTGAGGGGGAGCAGGCCGGTGGAGTCTCCACGTTTCGATCCCGTCTCCCGTAGCACGGATAATTTGAGAGGATGAAGTGTGACGGCATGAACAGGAGCCGCCAGAGTCCTCCTCCGTGCTGGGGTGAACCTCGTCTCCGTGGACAGCTGTGACCTTGAAACCACGGGGTTCTTACATCCCATCATCTCCTTCGTCTCGCACTTCCTACACCGGGGAGCACGGACGTGCCGTCCGCTGAATCTGACGTGCACTTCTGTTCTCCTTTCCCTCAAGGCCACTCTTGATTTTCTAAAAATGTCTATAGTTTTCTCTTCTTCCCCAGACGCATCTCACATGAAAGGTTAAAGGCTCTTCAAAAAATTCACAGCTGTGGTGTTTTCCAGGTTACAGACCCTCCAACACGATCATGGTCAACTACTCCTTCTAAAGATGCCATGAAATATGGATTCACGTACTTGACTGAGAAAACGTCCCTGCTGGTACATGAATTTTTGAAAGCACTTTTTCCCACAAAGCCCCATATCAAGGACGACAACATCAACAAAACAGTAAACAAATAAACATCTCCACTTTCAGGGAGAAGGGAATAAAGGTGTCAACAGCGCCCCTCCCCAGTCTGAGACCCAAGGCTGGATGGGGACCCAGGACCCGAGTGTCCTCTGTGTGACGAAAGTGGCATGAAGGGGCTGGGGCCATGTGGCCCCTGCCTGTGTGTGTTGAGTGGGAAGGAAGGAGAGTTTAGGAGGAATTCCACAGCAAACATTTAATTTATCTTTAAATGTGATTTAATTTAATTAAATTGATTAAATTAAATTGAGATAGTAATTTAATTACTATTACTATTACTATAGTAATTACTATTACTATTACTATACTATTACTATAGTAATTAAATTACTATCTCAACAAGTCCCCCCAACCAAGGGAGTCTAAGGCCTCTGGTGCTAACACAGCCGTGGAGGTGGTTGGGTAGGCTCGGTGTTAGAGGAGCCACAACTTTCGAGTTTCTGTGCCCTCGTTCACATCCTCTTCTCCTTTCACAGTTTTTAGCATTTTGACTGAGATACAGGCATGATTAAAACATGCTCCCTGCCTTGATGGCATTAATTTTGTGTTGTAAGTAGACAGATGGAATCGAATCAGCCACAGTGTTAGACCAGCAATGCGGTCCAACGGCTGCTCCAGTAACGATGCAGCAGAGGGGAGGGCAGGGCAGGAAAGCTTTCAAAAGACGAGATTTGGGCAGGGTCTCAATAGATGCTCCAGATGGGGAAGAAGGTGGGGGTCTTCCAGGCAGAGGGAAGAGGAGGTGCAGGATTAGCAAGGTCTGAAACAGCTCCGAGGACGTGTGTGTGGTCAGACCCTAGATTTGGTTTGGGACAGTGACCGTAAATGAGTGTAAAGAGAGAACTTACGGAATCCATGACTATTAAACTGGATTTTACTCAGTGGTTCATTGGGTTTCCAAACATTCTTTTCTTGTTTTCTTTTTGGTTAAGCAGTAGGGCCTTTTTAAAAAGACTATTTGTATTTGTTTAGAGCAATTTTAAGTTGACAGCAAAATTAAGAGGAAGGCCCAGAGAGATTTTCCACATACCTCCTGCCCCCACACGCACGGAGCTTCCCCCGTGATCAGCAGCCCCACCAGAGTAGGGCATTTGTTACAGTTGTTGAACCAATAATGAGACGTCATCACCACCCACAGTGTGTAGTTTCCATGACTCCTCACTCTTGCTGTTGTGCATTACATGGGTTTGGACACCTGTGTAATGAGATATATTGATCGTATCATATCATGCGGAGCATTTTCCCTGCCCCAAACATCCTCTACTCTGCCTAATCATCTCTCACCCACCCCCCCACCCCCACCCTGGCAACCACTGATCTTTTTGCTGTCTCCATAGTTTTGCCTTTTCCAGAACATCATAGAGTTGGAATCACACAGGCTGTAACCTTCTCAGATTGGCTTCTTCCCCTTAGGGATATGCAGGTAAGTTTCTTCCATGTCTTTTCATGACTCGACAGGTCATTTGTTTTTAGTGCTGTATAGTATTCCACTGCCTGGATGGACCACAGTTTCTTTATCCGTTCACCTACTGAAGATATATGTTGGCTGCTTCCAAGTTTTGGAATCTATGAAAAAACCTACTGTAAATACCCATGTGCACATTTTTGTGTGGATGTAAGTTTTTGATTCATTTGGGCAAATACCAAGACATGTGATTGCTGGGATGTATGGTCAGAGCCATGCTAGTAAGTGTGCAGTGGTATCTCATTGCTTTACTTTGCCTTTCCTGGTGACACATGAGAGGGGGCATCTTTTCACATGCTCGCTTGCCATCTATCTTTCTCCTTTGGTGAGGTAACTGTTAAGATCTTTGACTCATTTTTTGATTGGGCTGCTTGTGTTTCTACTGTTGAATTTTCAGACTTCTTTGTACATTTCGGATAACAATCTTTTATCAGATGTGTCTTTCACAGATATTGTCTCCCAGTTGATGGTAGGTTTTTCATTCTCTCGACATTCTCTTTCGCGGAGCAGAATGTTGCCGTGTTTTGTTTTTTTTTTTAATTTTAATTAAGTCCAGTTTATCCATTATTTCTTTCATGAGTTGGGTCTTTGGTGTTGTGTCCAAAATGGCATCACCATGCCCAGTGTCCTCCGGGTCTCACTCTTGAGAGGAAAGAAGATGGTATTGGCAATAAACAAGATGATATTAGTAATAAACAAGATGGTATTAGTAATAAACAAGATGGTATTAGTAATCTTTCCAGGACTACGGGCGTGATCTAGATGTTAGGATCACAGAGTCTACGACCAGGTTGCAAGTTCTTTACGCAGAAGCTCTTTAAGTAGCAAGTCCTTGAGCACATACGGGTTCGTGTGACGTTGCATACATATACACAATGTGGCACCCAGTTAATGCTTCACATGGATTCATTATCAGGATGCCCCGCCCACCAGGAACCGCAAACAGGCCAGAGGATGTAAAGCGGCTCCCCCGACAGTATCAGCAAACCGTGCTTGCAAGCATGGGTTAGTGCCGGAGAGCTGGCGGATCATACAAATTTAATTCTTTACTTGATTCTAGGGTAATTTCCCCATCAGCAGCTGAAGGTGGAGAAGAAAAACCTCTCGCTCACCAGTTCATGCTCCTCTTGTCTCGGTATTGATATTAATGCCAACAAAATTAGTAATTTGACAATTAGTTCCCCACTTACCTGAGAAGACATGAAAGGGAGAAAGAAAGTATTTTAACTAGATTATAATGTGGCTCTGACAAGTCAGGATCCTGTCATGTTATAGCCTCCCAACGTTAACATTTTCATGTCTGCTTGGCAGGTTATTAAAATAAATGAGGGTGCATCGGCCTGCCGCTGTGCTTGCCTCTAATGGGAGTTGAGGAATTTGCAAGCCACCGACGTAAATTGACCGATCTCAGAGACTGAAAGGATTTGGCTAAAGTGGACAATTAGGATCATTTCTGCACAGCTGAGTGAAATATTCCTTGTTATTTTAATAATTCAGGCCCAGGGTAATTTTTGGAGGCTGAGTTTGTCAAGATAATGTGCCTGTGCTTGTCTGCTTGTCATTTTTAACTCAATCCCACATGTTACAGGTGCAGCCTAGCTTACAAAACAGGAAAATCATTCACTGGAGAATTTGCATATGGAATACACATACACCGCATTTAGGGAAAGCGGACCAGGAGATTGACAGGGAGCCCTGGTGTGAATGCCTCACCGTGGCGCGAGTCCGAAGGGCTGAGAGGGGCCGTGTCGTTTTGCTGGTACAATTATGAGTGTTCTTGGACATTATGCATATGCAAGTGTGGACCGTGTATAGCGCCATTCACCTCATGTAACCTGCAATGTTTGGGTTAAGAAGTGTGCGAAGGCTGGGTCCTCCCTCGCTGAAGATGCAAATACTTGATTTTCGCACACAGGCTGATAGAATAATATCTTTAACTTTTTGATAGCAAGAAACATTTAGAGAATTATACATGAGTTCAAGAGACAGAAATTGTGATGCCGGAGAGTTCATCGGCGCATTTGTGCAAGCAGGAGCTCGTTTGACCAGAAGATGTGGTCCCAACAGATGAAAACATCACTTGCGATTACCATGATTGGTATAAAAACTAGAAGTGACCTCTTCTGTGCGTAGGCTTAGTGCTACATGGAGACAGTCACGTTAATTTGAAATCAAGAAGTTATTAAAATAAAATTCTGATTGAAAATCCACCTTCCGCCAGCACTGCTCAGGGGCCCTATGATCAATGTGCGATGAATGGACTCAGCTCAGGAAGGTCTCTCCAGCCCCCCTCCACCCCCCCCCAGCTTCATTAGAACAGCTCTCTTTCTATCTTGTTTATTTTTTCAGACCTCCATGCAATAATTTATTTAAAGATACAATTTACAGGAGAATATTGGCATCGACAACAAAAGTATTAAAGCCACTGTTTTTGGAAAAAGAGAGACTTTGCCAAGTAAGTGAACCTAGCAAGAGAACAGACCTGCATTATTAGCTAACCGTTCATTAGCGTGGATTTCTGTAGCATGGTCATATGGCTTTACGTCTGCTTAAATGCATTTATCAGTAAACTTGGAAGGGAGTGCGGGAATAGGACTTAGTATGTTATAAAGTGGAGATACCTATAACAAGTGGGTTATGCCAAATAAATAAGTGTTGCATGAAAAAAATCCAAAACTTTCATCTATTTCAGTGTTGTTACAACATCAATGGCTTTTGCCCCTGAACTCTGATGGAAGATGGTTTTGTGTATCAGAGAGCTCATAGATTACTCCTCACCCCACCCCAATCACATCTACTTTTGACACTGATACATTTAAACTTGCAGGTTGGTTTTTTTTGTTTTTGTTCTTGTTTTTTTCTTGAGCCACGCAGAATGAAGGACTTGTGTGTTGAAATGCTGAAGAGACTCCCCTGTGGGGCTCGCCGCCCATCACAGCCCAGCAGAGTTGCTGAAGCTGGAAGAGAAACTTTGTTTCCAGACAGTGGTGTTTTCAAATTCTCTCCGGTATGTTTTTTCTAACCCAGTGACTGAACTATGGGAGAGACGCTTCTTTGGAATTCTGGGCCTTGATACGTGACCTGCCAGTTTCTGGGTGAGTCAGGCAATGTCAACGACTTAATGAATGAGCTTAACAAAATAAAGCCTTGCTTCTCATTCAGAACCTGGGCAGCTTGAGCAGGTTCCCTGGGTAACCTCTATAGTGTAGGATAAGCTCATCAACTGTTAGGGTCTAGGGCCCAGATGGCACAAACCCCCCACAGCCCATTGGCATGGGGTCCCATGGCCCTAAACTGAAAAGGCCTCAGAGAGACAAAGCATCCATGCGAGTCCAGGAGGCCAGTGAGCAGCCAGCTGGTTTCCTGAATGGAACATAAGCCCCAGTGGTGAAGAACACAAGAGACAAGAATGCAAAGCGATGCATTAAAGGGTGCATGAAACGGGTAGACTACAATGGCGACTCCTGCCACGCGGCCCCTGCAGGCCGTCAGCCGGCAGTCGATGAGAGGCACCTCCCGGGACAGTTCGGAGGCAGCATCATTTAAAAAGTAGACACTTTAAAAAGAGCTTTGGAATTTTAAGGATTTATTTTGGTCATTCCTTCCCGTTGTTTCCTTACCAGCTGGACAAGGACATTCCTCCTCACGATGACCTTCTTGCTGCCCAGTTCTCCATGACATTGTTCCCCACCGGCGTGGGACTGGGCGTGCGAGCTCCCTCACCTGCGTTGTGTCTTGGGGTCACCCGCAGCCCCTAGCATCCAGCGAGACCAGAAGAGTCCTAGACGCTCAGGACTAGAGTGTATAGCTTAGAGCATTCAGCTGTAGCACATGATCAATAAATGAGTGAAAGTGAGTTACCATTGATTAGCAAGAGTTTTACACTCAGCTCTAAACTCTAAACTCTAAACTCTAAACACTACGACACAGACAATAGGGCCACTGGAGCTAAGCATGCTTTGCAGACTTTTCAGGATTGAACAAAATCACCACAATTATAAGGAATCAATTCTGTGACTATTATGTTATGACTGTTCAATTACACAAATTCCCACTGGGAAAGTCTTCTCTTTTTAATTTGATTGAGAGAAGCAAATATCACTTCTGATTTGAAAATCCATAATAAATTGGAGACATCAGCTGTCAATGCTAAAATATCTAGGAAGGGGGTCTGGCATTTCAATGAGAAGAAGGAAATTAAAGAACCGGTCCATGATCAGGAATCGTTTTAGAACCTAATTGAATCATCTGTCGTTGGCCTCATTTTGTGTCTGGTGTCCCAGAAAAGCCATCAGCTGATGGCTGAGGAGTGCAGTGTGTTACACAAAAGAATCTGTGTGTGTACAGACTTACTCGAGTCAAGGCATAGTGCCTCCTTGTGGGTACCACTGCTTGCTTCCACCGACGCTCACCGAGGTGCGGGTCCTAACACACGGGAGGCTGAACGTCGTGATGGTGCATGTCTTTGTTTACCAGACATTGCAAAATACATTCTATGTACTTCAAATTCAAGTCTTGCAACCTCACAGAAATTGCAAAAACTAACTCTGAAGTATGTTTTAAATTTTTCTTAGATGAAAATCCTAATCTGGTCTGTAATAGCAACTCTGAATACATTAGATGATCCAATCCCTACGTCTTTTACAAGCTGCATTTGACATTTGTGGAGACTTACCCACCATTCAGCTAAGCAGGTTTTTCCTTTTCATACCACACTGACAGAAATGTAGGAGAAAACATCACAAACAACAATGGCTTAGGGATGGATGTCCCTGTTAATCAGTTTTCTCCTCTCGTTTCAGTTTGCGATCTTCACTTTGTGTTGATTTAAGGGAGGAAACTTGGTATTCAAGGCAAATACTTATCAAAACACAATTTATTCAGAACAGCTTTCAAATGCAGGTTCAGAATATTTGCCTGAATAATCACTCGAGCTAAAATATGGGGGAGCTCACATTTTTTTCTCCACTGATTACCAACTCATTGCTGGTATTTGAATGTACATTTTAACTAAAATTGTATCTGGTATGTTTTAGTTGCTCATCTAGCTTCTAGTGCATTATGTATCTTATTTAAAACTTAGCCTTTATAGGTTGTAAAGCATCGTTCCTACCCGTCTGGCCCTGATAGTCAGCCTCATGGCACCTTTCAGCTGCTTTCCATATTGGAGCTGTTCAAAGGCACTCACTGTAAACACTCACATTCAGATTAACCCTCTGAAGCCTGGACAGGCACCCACAAATGAAACCATTTATCCGATTCTTCAGTTACATTAGGTTACATTTAATGAAAGTATAGATTGGGACATGCAGTAGAGATATATTCCCCTCTCAACTTTCAGTCTCTTAAAAATACCAATTATTCTAATTTACTCTTTCTTCCATGTGCAGCACACAGTGGGGGAGGGGAGGGCTGTGGTCATGGGAGAGCAAAGGCACAGAGAAGCATCATTTCTGCACCCAAGTGGCTCATACGCACACTGAAATGATAACAATTACAGGGAAAGGGATGTCTACTCTCTGACAAGAGCTCAAGTGCTTCCTGAAGATGGTATTGAACCTCGTTCTGCCCACCATGCAGGATTTAGATGGGAAGGAGCTAAAGGTGCAAGGGGGATTGGAGCCTGGAGGCCATGTTTGGGGAATGGCAAATACTGTGACCCGAGGTAAAATGGGATTAATAAAGGCGAGCGGGAGTAATGGATGTCATTTTGGGAATTTAAGTTGATGAATAACCATGAAGAGTATCGGTGCCCAGGAGAAGAGTTTTAGAACCATCTGGGGGGCAGTAAGTTCTCATTACCCATAAGTTGCCTGGGCTATAAGATGAAGCAGAGAAGGAATTCAGACAACATGGAAAACAGCCATATTATCAATGCTATCTTTACTATTTTTGTAAAAATTGTTTTAGAGAGAGGGACAGCATGAGCAGGGGGAGGAGCTGAGAGAGAGGAGAGAAGCAGGATCTATTCTGAGCATGGAGCCAGCCGTGGGGCTCGATCCCACGACGCTGAGAGCATGACCTGAGCTGAAATCATGAGTCGGACACCCAACCAACTGAGTCATAGAGGGGCCCCAAGGCTAGCTTTATTATTAATGTTAGAATTAATGGAGTCAGCATTTCCTGCACTCGGGGGAAAATGACAACACGGGACAATGAGTCAACCAGGGAGACACAGCCCTCAGGCCATGGACATGGGGGCTGGAGTCCAGAGGACAGGAGAGGTCAGAAGCCAGAGCTTCTGGCTTTGGACGCACTTCCTTTGTGTATAAGCCGTGTGCATACACGTTCTGCGCACAGCACCCGCTATCCAAACTCCCCAAGGAGAAGCATGCTTCTTCCTCTTTGGGGGAGGAAGTAAGCAGGATCCCCCGGCTTTTTGTAGAAGTGCGAGAATGTTACTCCTTCTGCCTTCGTCATTGCCTCTGTTCACAGAGCTCCATCTTCTCAAAAATAAATTGGAAACCTATGCAACATCCCGGATCACCTTTTCTAGCACATGGATAGTAAAGATGAATGAACAACGGAGTCACTGTTTGCCTCAGAGAATTTTCCAGCTGTACAATGGGCACCAAGGGCACACAGCCTGGCCATTTCTCTGCAGCGAGGACATTGTCACGGACGTTTCTCCTTCCATTAGCCCACCCCGTGAATGCTAATATAGGAACAGGTAATTTGGTAACAGAATAATTCTGAACTGAGAAGGAGAGAGCAAGAAAAAAGATAACTTTAAAAAAATTACTTTTAAAATACTAACAAGACCGTCTGTATCGCCAGCCATCAGGGGAAAGATCAACTCGTACATCAAAACCTCCAAGATGCGGACGCCTCAGAAATGCCACCTTCTTCATGCAAACCCTGTCTTGTCAACTGGTCAGAAGGTTTCAGTGTTTAAACAACCTCGCAGCTAATCTGACATTGATAGAAAACTTGCCATTTACATGAAAATGCCAGCCCTCGCCCAGGACCTGATGTGGCTTCACTGGGAGGCGAGCAGCCTGAGGCACCTTGTGGATACGGAGAGGGTAGTTTTATTTCAAATAACTATAAAATACAGAGTGAGTTGGTGGTGAGGGTTAAGATACTAACCTGTGACTAAATATACTCATGTTAATGAAGTCAATCATCAGACGGCCAGGAAATGTCAAATAAGGGCCTTTGAGCAAAGAAAATGTAGTTTGACGACATTGATCCAGTGACTGCGCATGAGCACAAAATACAACTCGATTGTCCCTTTAAGTCCATTAGCAGAGGAGGGATCTATTCAGAGGGGGAGAGGTGGAAAGAGTTAAGCTTCAAAGTGCATAACAGTCCAATCGGAGTCTTTATTTTCCTAGACGATCATTTGCTCATCAAGCCCATGGGCTCCTAGGACGTGGTCTTTATTAAATGGAAAGATAAGGGGCACCTGGGTGGCTCAGTCGGTTACGCGTCTAACTCTTGCTTGTGGCTCAGGTCGTGATCTCAAGGTCGTGAGGTCAAGCCCCATGTGAGGCTCTGGGCTCAGCAGGGAGTCTCTTTGAGATTCTCCCTCTCCCTTTGGCCCTCTTCCCGCTTGTGCTCCAAGTATATAAGTAAATCATAAATAAATATGTAAATAAGATCTTTGTTTAAGATTTTATTTATTTGAGAGAGAGAGTGAGTGAAAGAAAGAGCATGAGCAGGGGGAGGAGCAAAGGGAGAGAGAGAAGCAGGAAGCCCTCTGTGGGGCTCGATCTGGCGACTCTGCAGAATCCTGACCTGAGCCAAAGGTAGATGCTTAACTGACTGAGCCACCCAGGTGCCCCAGTAAATAAGATCTTCTTAAAAATAATTTAAAAATAATAATAAAGTGGAAAATAAGATAGAAAGGACTGACCATAAGATAAGGGGGGGTAACAGGAACCCCCGAGCAGCTTACCATGGACTGTGGTGAGCGTGTTGGGCATCAGACGTCAAGGCCAGACTGGATCTCAGGGCACATTCTCCAGAACAAGCTGCCAGGACTCAGTCACCTGGGTGAACCCTGATTTGGGCACACAGGGGTAAAAAATATAAAAAAAGTATATAGTCATCATCACCATATGGGTATTTTTGTGACAACTGAAGTGTTTATAATAGTCATCTTCCAGCTTTCTTTTCCATAATTTCTGACCCTTCCTCGATTTATCCAGAAGCATTCCTACGGCCTCCAGAATATAATCAGACTGTTAGGGCAGAAATGTAGAGGTCACACAAGGTGATGCTGTTTTATTTTTCTTCTTTCAGACATGCCTCTAGAGAATCCAACGAGATGAGCCTCGGGCACGTAGGGGGGAGGTGAGTACAAGGCACGTGAGACCAAGGCGCATCCTCAGTGGGGCCAGATAGAGCACGACCCCAAGGGACAGGTGGGCTGACCCAAGAGAGAATCCTTAAGCCCTGAGACTGGAGATCACAACTGGGACTTTGTATCTCCGACAGAATCAGCTGAAAACACGCAGGGCTCAGAGTGGGTGGAGCCTGCAGGGCTGGGACGACCCTTTTCTCCCACCTCTGAGACCTCTCATTCCAACAGTGTCTCCAAGGAAAGCCTCTGGGCAGCCAGACAAGGTTGCTAAGAAGAAGGTCAGGAGAGAAATGGCAGCCACCACTCAGTGCTCAGTGCTCAACTTTACTCCCCGTCTCCAGCTTCACAAGACTCAGACCTCACGCTGGTCCGTTGCATGGGTGACATCATACGGCCTGGACAGTGAGTAGGAGCTTCCTATTACAAAAACGAAACACCATGTATGGTAAACTGTTGTGGGTTCCGAAGGCAATGTGTTCCACACCCAGGAACGTTGATATGGCCCATATGGTGGGTGATGTAGAAGGGTGATTGCTTTGAACGGTGCCAGATCAGAACTGGTATCTTTAGAAGGTCAGGCTGCGGCAGCCCTTTCCATTTAGACCCTATGATACAGCAGACACTACGGGTTGGAGGCATCAGCAGTAGGGGAAGGTGCAAGTGATGTTTATGGAAAGTCCCAGTGGGAGAATCGCAACATATGACCCCGAGATTCTGGAGCCGTAGCAACTGCATCAGAGAATTAAATGCCTCTTGAGAGAGTTCTTAGTATATTAGTGGGCTCTGGTAGATGGAATATCTGACCGTGGGGCGGAAACAGACTGTGAATCCTGATTGCACCTTATAAACAGGGTTTTGTCACCCCTACCGCATCACAAATCTATATATGTATCCTAACAATTTGTTGCAAAATGTGAATGTAACATCAAGGATGAAGCCGAGCAGCACCAGGCACGTGTGGGTTTCATGACCAGGTAATCTAGAACCAATGGCCACCTACTACTGTGGTTGCAGGAGCGCCCTTACGCTAGTGTCTCCTATAACTCTATAGTCATCCCATATGACCAGCTGAAGGATGGGATAGCTTAGGATATGGATCCAAGCTGAAAGGGAATGGCAGCCACAACACTGACATTCTGGGATGTCCAAAATAGACAGCAGAGAAAAAAAAATTCGTTCCAATGGGCAGAACTGACTTTGTGTGGAAAGGATAGTAGAGCGATTTGAGAATGTATACCTACTTCTGAATTATTAGCAGAAGCCTGGCAGTTGGCTGAGGACCTGGTGAGTGGTGGGTGGGCGGGAAGTACTGGAATATAATACTAGGCAAAGAGCTCTGATTAAAGCAAATAGGTGTATCCATATGCAGGAGCGAGAGTGATATGTGAAGATATTTGCGTCACATGCTAATGCCCAGTGGAAGACATCTACCATGGAAGAAACACTGTACAGCCAAGTAGACAAAATAACGCAGCAGTCAATATTAATCAGCCATCATCATTAGCCAACACAGAATTTGCAAAATAGCATAAGAATAGACTTCATGATTGTAGAGATGAAGGTTAAGCATTTACCAAATCTGATTTAGCTACTGACTATCCAACATGCAAAGCACAAAGACCAACAGTGACCCCCCCCCCCAATATGGCGCTATTCCTTGAGGTGAGCAAGCAGCCACTATATGATCTGGCAAAGAGACTCCACCAGACCTCTTCCATTCTACAACAGCCAGCGGTTTGGCTTCACAGAAATGACTGCCTATAATGTCTAAAGTTTCGTCTTTCTAGCCAGCAGATCCTTTGGCTAAAGGTCAGCCCCACTCTCCAAGGAGTTATGGATCGTTTAATCCCATACACACAGAATCTGATTAAGAAAACCATTTACAGGGGCGCCTGGGTGGCTCAGTGGGTTAAAGCCTCTGCCTTCGGCTCGGGTCATGATCTCAGCGTCCTGGGATCGAGCCCCACATCGGGATCTCTGCTCAGCGGGGAGCCTGCTTCCCTCTCCCTCTGCCTGCCTCTCTGCCTACTTGTGATCTCTCTCCCTTTGTCAAATAAATAAATAAAATCTTAAAAAAAAAAAAAAACATTTACAGCATGGAGGTATGGAGAAGGGCCATGGACTACAGAATCCAGTGGTTGTTTCATGCGCTGAACTTCTTAGGGGCAGCCAGCCTCAGGAAATTCTGGAATAGCACTGTTTCTTGCCCCTTACTGTCGTTACATACTATGCTATGGAAGGCCACTTGCTGGGTAAGGGGGTGATCACTAGCACAAGGAATGGGGACCCACTTCTTTGTTCTTCATTATTGAGAAAAATTATTCAATCATCTTCTCTTCTTGGTCTATGGGAAAATAAAATATAATATGGTAGAGGCAGGGTAATGAAATCAAACGTGTCCTTTGGAAGATGGGTTGTCAAACTGGCCATGCACCAAGGTCATCAGGAGGACTTGTTTGGGTCCAACCCTGAGTTCCTTATCTAGTAGGTCTGGCGTGGGGTTCACGAATTTGCATTTTGTGACACATGCCCAGGTGGTGCTGCTGCTACTGATGTAATCTGGGGACCACCCTTGAAAGCCACTGGTCTGAGAGGCGTTGTAGGGATATTTGCCTGGCTCATGCTAAGGCATAGGAGTAGACCCCCCAGTGTCACTCACGCCTGTGTCATGTAACTCCATTCCCATCCCAGAGTAGAGCCATCCAGGGTGCACATCTGGCCCATGCTGTCTGATCGGTTGTTCTCCCAGGAATGCGAATTTTAAAAGGAAAAAAGACGAGACTGAGAGTTGTCTAAAAGAGCCACAGTGATATCTAGTGCTCAGTGACAGGGTGCCACACTTCAGCAGCAGAGATCCCAGATCTACCCTGGTTCCATTCCAAGTCTAGGTGTTTTTGTTGAATAGAACTGGCCACAAGTAAAATCCATTTTATTGCAAAAAAGAAATGTCCAATCTTCATTAATAGGAATGGAATTGAGATTATTTAGCACAGAC